>JASUUJ010000220.1:0-332908 GCA_030449895.1 Citrus mangshanensis | reverse complement strand
GCTACGTATTGCCGGACAAAAACCTGTGGCCTGCACGTAGTAGTTGATCCGGTCGTCCCGCCTCTAGAGTTAGTTGGGTATGTGTGCGTCGGGAGCGCATAAGGCGGTGGGCAGCCATCCCGCTCACTCGCTCGCGCACGGAACCCGGCGCGCGAGGCTGGAGCTCCGGTTTCTGCTGGAACTGCGATGGTCTCTCGAAGCATGGGTAAGTGCAAGGGACCGAGTTGGGCTGATATTCCGCCTATTATCAAGATTCCCTCACCTTGTTTTCCCGACTCCGCCCCGTCGGTCTGTTTTCTTTTCATCTCCAACTTTCCAAACTGCTCACTTTTATCCTTACCATTTCTCCTCTTCGATTTTCTATATCTCTCCTCGCCCGATCATACCTCACCGATTACTCGTACTATGATCTGTTATACCACAATGCCTATTCTCACCCCCTTCTTCGTATTTTTAATCCTCTCAACGCTCGCGCATTGAAAGCTCCAAAATCCAAGACGCTGTGGTATCAAGCTACAAAAACCGGCGATTCATGCTCCTCCGCCATCCTCACTACCCATCATACGTCCTGGGCCATCAAGCTCTTCTAATCGCTTCGCCAACTTTTTGGCAATATCCGCTGCACTTTTGGCTTCCTCGACACCATGTACTCACTCTTCCCTCGGCTCATCCTCTAGTGTCAATGGGAACACCATGCACCTCTCGAGTCAAAATAAATCCCCGCACACCGCCTGCTATGGGCCGTGTTGAAACGCTCAACATGCATCGATCACTTCGCTCGGAGTATCTGAGGTCAGGGGAAGCGGAAATCTCTTGGGATTACAGCATCTATAATCTCTGCTGATAATGGAGACTTTCATCTAGCATTATCTCCAGCCTCTGGGGCTTTCGCTCTCGAATCTCCTCCATCACTGTGTGCCACCGCGCATACTCCCCACCCACAAGACGGCTGCCGTGGTCGCTGCATAGCTATCGATCTCATTCTCGCCGTATTCTCGCAGAACCGCCGTCACTTCCTTCATCAACATCGCCCTTGCCATCACTTTCCAGCACCTGTTCCTGGGACAAGGCTGTCCCTCCTCTTCATCCACGCGGGTCGTCTCCCCCGAACCCGACTGCCAAAGATTTTCTAGCGGGGTGCACTCCATGAGGCTGTGGTCCATCGGTGGAGGAATTTCCCGACTTCACGCTTGAGGTTACCGTTTCCAATCTCATCTCTCTCCCCACAGAGCCACCCATTTCTCCGTCATCCTCAGCCAGATAGGCTCGTGAGAGCGCATTGCTTTCTCCATCCGCCTCCAGCCGATCTGCATCATCTTTTTCGAGCCATTCACCCCCGGAGAGTGATTGTCTCAAATGTAGCCTTATATTGTTGGCCCTCAGCATCTCGTTGATGCATCCATTCCAACTGCTCGCCGCTTCTCCCGGTGACTACTGCATTTGGTGGTAGCTTATTCAGCCTCCCACAGACAAAAGGCTAAAAATGTTGACACAACCGCCGCCTTGCCCGACCCGCAGATCTTTTCACCAATGTTTGCGTAGTCAATATGCGTGATGTCAATTTCTCTCGCTTTCAACGATCGCTCTAGTCATCAAGCTTGGAATTATCCTTCCTTCTCTCTACTAAGCCTCGCTGCGGCTCACAAAAAGTGAATCGTAGACGCCGGTGGAGTTTTACCGGCGAAACCCTCCGATGCCTGGGTTAGCACAAGGTGTTTACGGAAAACGAAGTACCAAGACTGGATAAGTTACTTATAATCGGCCACCGCTTCGCATCAAACGCCTCGCTTTAATTTGAAGTGTGCAGTTTTCACTTCTCTCTCAAATTTTTCTGATTTCAGCTTTTCAACGGGTTCCTCCTTTTTATAGTCTCGCCCCACGTTTTTGTTTATCCTCCATCCCCTTGTCTCGGGTAGTGTAGCTCCTCATGGGACTTCAATCGCGTATATTGGGGTAAACGGGACACCGTGCTCTCCCCCAACAGTTCTCGCATAGCGCAATCGCCGTGATTTTGTGAGATCGTGTTCCCGCCTGGAAATTAATGGATATCTCGCGGGTACTTGCGATTCCCTTCTCTGCATTCTTCCTCCTGGCCGATACTTTCATCTCTGCTGGAATTTAACCCGTGAGAAGACTCATTATCGTTGTTCTCGCTTATACCACATCAATGGCGTGATCCACAGGGAATGATGGCATGGCAGTTTCTGCACTCTATTATACTTGAACATGACCACGGACTAATTCTTGTCACAACTTGATAGTAAATTTTAGGAAGTGACTCACAGCGACAAATGAACCTCCTCTCTATTCATTACTTACTCCAATATTTAAAAAAAAGAAATATGAAAATAAAAAGAAAATAGGACATCATCAAGTATCAATTTAAAGATCAATTTGTTTTATCCTACTTTCAAGAAAGAAAAGGTAAAACAATCCCACTGGGACCATAAAGTTTATCTTAAGAAAAAGTACTACAATAGTCGAACACAGCAAAGAAGAGTAATGAAAGAGTTTATATAAATCAAGATTTTTATTTTTTGCTAGTATGCCTCACATCTTAATTGATTGTCTTACTTAGCAAGGATATATGAAAAGAGATGAATATTGCCCAGATTAGAGATAATTACATTGATTTCTAACTACCTGTTTGATTAGGAAAAATCATTCGAATCCAACTCGAATCTCAAATACAATCGATCCGATTTATTAATTGATTGGATTTAAAATAAATTGATCTCGATAAATATTTCTTGCATACAAATTAGAGTTTCGTTTTGTTTGATTTAGTCAATATTTAGATATCAAATGGTAGTTATTTAAGTTTGATTGAATTTGGATTTGGGTCTTTGATAATTTTTACATAAAATTTCATGATATAATATATATATATATATATATATATATATATATATACATATTTTAAATATATATCTAATAGGACTATGATCCCACCAACCTTAAGTTTCGACTCAAGAAATCCAGAGAATCTGCAATAGCCATGTCGCCGAGGTTCCCCATCGCCATGGTCATTTGTTGTAAACTCCTAGGATATTGTATCTTGACATACCATCAATATTCCATTCATAGACAAGATGCATTATACCGGATTGATTTAATGCATCAGTCTGATGGAGCCAATCAGAGGAGATTTGAATGATTAAGGCAAGTCCCAATTGATTTTGTTGGCTTTAGGAATAGGTTATTCTTCGGAGCTTCAAACTCAGGAAGAGGCTATAAAGTTTGGTCATCCTCGCCTCTAATACTCCAATACTTGCCGGATTGATGACGAAATTTATTTGAACTTTTACTAGACGAGGACGAAGAAGCTTCTAATCCCATTCTAGTTGTTCTCTGATCGCTTTTAGCAAAATCGATTTTGACTTCAAACAAGCTTTTGGCTAGTTTTCGAAACTCCAGGCCTGAAGGGTTTTGGGTTCATAAGCTTTTTTAATCCGATTTTGATGGAACATGGAAGTAGAGGAAACAAATGGCTGACTGGAATTGGTTTCTATCCTAGCCAATCAAGCTTTCCGATAGTATTTTTAAGTTAGTATTACAAATTATTTTGTTGGATAATACTACTTTTAAATTACTCAATCATTGAGTTTGGGGATTTTGTAAGTGAAGCTTCTAATTTGGGACAGAGGGTCACCATGATCCGCTATACTCCGCAAAGGTGGGTGATCGACCTGGGTTCTATCACTATTAAGTTTCCACTAGAATCTTCTTCCCAACAAAGGATCTCACTCTCAGGATAATCTATGCTGTTCGTAAGAATATATTTTAACCAATCAAAACAATATATAAACTTACATCTGCCAAGATTCGAAATTCATAATAGATATTTGATTTCTTTTCTTTATTTAAAAAATGTTTGAAAAACTAAAGTCTTTTTTTTTTTCTTTGTTGGATTTAGAATAAAAATCATTATGAAAGAAGATTTTTTTATCTAACTCAAATGTTTTATAATGACACTACCACATTTTCAGCAGTAAACGCGTTGAGAGGTTGGAGGAAGGTTCCTTCGGCCTGCTTTTTGCTCCTAAGTTGACTACAGTATAGATTGGGTGTGGAACATTAGTGGTATAGTCAATGTGTGTTTAACGATTGAAGAATCCTGGTACATCCAGTGGAAAACCTTGGGACTCCTTTTTATTGCTGATAAGGAGATTTATAATGTAGGATTTTTGTAAATTTTCTTTCTAATAAGGAATGCTTGAGCACGACTCTTTATCAAAACATTAAGGAGTTAGATCTTCCAAAGATAGTTTGACTCTACCATCGAATACTGAGTCACATTTCGCAACTCATTCTCAAGTTGTTTCGAATCTGCTAAAGTGGGAGCGACTCCTTCGCCGACCTATTCCTCAGAAGATTAACATCTTTCCATTGATTGACTTCTGGAATGACGGTGTTTGCTCGATAAGCTCACCGCAGAGAAAGAGTTTCATCTCTTTTTTGGAATTTAATGTACAAATGCGTAAACCATAGCCTTATATGAAATTTTAAAAATTAAGTGCATCCGATGTAACCTTTAATCATATTATAATTATGAGTTTTAATTTGTAAAATCATGCTTTTCAAAATATTTTTGTCTTTTAAGCTTAAATTGTTATATTTGATAACAATCAAAAGAGAGATTGGACGTAATTTCAGCATAGACTCCATTCTTAGAATGAATCATCAAAAAGATGAATCGACCATCTCTTAGAATTTGTAGCGATAAGTATCCAAGTTCTCTTCTTTGGTTAAGGGTTTTATACCAACTTGAATTAACCCGATATGACATAATTAAAATTCTTTTCTTTTAATTTCTTAAAAGATTTTTCTGAAACAAAATGAATTGCCTTCCAAATGGCTCTAAAAGAATTATATCTCGCTTCTTCACTTTTATAACATAATCATTTTTCAAAAATCAAGCTTTTGTTTTATAAATCTTTCTTTGGAAATTCTAAGTTCTAATAATCAATGCTTATCAAAGTTCTCCCTATTAATGAATTCTTCAACTCACAACACGCTTTAATCACTAGTCTTCCAAGAAGAAGAGCTAGAAAAGGACGATGTTCTACAGATCGGAGGATCCATGGTTAAAACCATGGTCTATTTTTCCGTATTTTGAAACGCTGGATTTAATTGGCATGGATTTCAATTGGCTATGTATGGAATTACAAATCTGGACAGGTAAATTAAAACATGAGCCATACATCTTTCCCCTCGTTTGGTCTAATAAAATAAAACTGTTTTAATAATACTTTTAAATTGCTTTAAAGTATTATTAAAACACATATCGAGAAGATAAGCATGATTTTATAAGAAAGAGTCTTCAGGTTTAAAACTTCATGTTGATTGCTTTAAAGTATTCTCGATCACTGCTACTTAAATAAAGCATGATTTTTATAGTAAAGAGTTTTCGGGTGTTTAAAACTTGTGTTTTATTTTGAAGTTTTATTTTTGGTGAATTTTTATGTAAAAAGTCCTTTGTGATAAGGATCTCCGCTATGTAATTCCATACAAGCTATTTTGACAAAACCAAATAGACCATAGGTTTTAACCATGGATCCTCCATCTAGAACATCGTCCCACCCTTCAGTGAAAGGTTAGAATTTCCATCAAAAGCCCTTCATGACAACCGTATTCTTATGATAAGCTTACCTACGGGGGTGAACTTGTCACTTTGTCAATAAGGAAGGTTTAAAGATTTGTCACAAGACTCTGAAGTTACAAAAACGACTAAAAACAGAGCTTAGGCATGTACTCCAAGCGAGAACTTGTAGCTTCAGAAACAATTCAATTATGACCCTTTTAAAACTTCTACCTCCAAAGATTGTAATGGTGTTGTTCTTCTAGACCTTACAAAAACATTACAAATCTAAAACTTTAAAACCCTTTCCCCTTGAATCCCTGGGAATCTTTTTATAAGAAACCCTCAAGGCCTATAGAAAGCCTAAATTCTCAAAAGAAAGAGTTTAAAGCTCAAACCAAAACTCCTTTTCAATTACAGAAGCAGCTATTTGTCATAGATGTGGTATGAAAGGCCATAACTTGTAAATATTGCAGAATGAACATAAGAAACTTCACATGAGCTTGCCTTAATGATGACGTCCTTTCTAAAATTGCCCTCTTATGATAGAGTCTTCGGACTACAGCCTCTATGAGTCTTCCATGTCTGAGATAAATGACCCTTTCAGTCGATAGCTAATTGATTCGAGATACTTCCATTCAATGAGTAGCACCTAACCTCGATTCTTACTAAAGAAAATCAATGTTTTGACTAAAGATCAAAGAAACTTTTCTTGAACTCAGAAGCATATTTTGATCCAAATCTTCAAAAGAATATTCTTGAAAAACTTTTAAAAACCATGGATTTCAACAAAGTTGAGACTTCTAAAGTCCCAATTGTAAAAAAAGAATTCTTATGATCTTACCGAGATTTCTGATAAAAAGAAAACTAAAAATCAATTCCTAATATCCAAGACCTCCAAAGGAGATTAAGGATATTAAATCAAATCAAGGATTTAAAAGTTAAAAGAAAAAGTGATTAAAACTATCCAACTTCTTTTACAAAAGCATTTACAGGATAGTTCTGATAATTGTCAACTCATAATGATGATAATATTAACAAAGTATCGATAATATTGAATCTATTCCAAATGATTTTCCGCTTATTTGCCTAAAGCTAGTCACTACTAGAAAATATTTAATCAAAGCCACTTTAATTTTTCGAATGATTTTGCTATTGATGCCATTGCCTTTTTGACACCGGTGCAGATTCAATTATCGCACAAGATATTGTTCAAAAGATTTCATGAAAAAAACAAAAGAAAGGCTTTACGCCAACAATTCAAAATTGAAAGTTGATTCCAAAGTTGAAGCTTATTCACAACAATGGTTTTGAATTTTAACTTCTTTTATTCTTACAAATGACATTCACACGCTGTAATCTTAGGAACTCCTTTATAAATCTTATAACCCCATTATCATCACATGATAGTATATCTTTTAAAGTAAAAGATAAAAATCGTTTTCCTATTTATTGAAAAGCCAAAAACAAGGAATTTAAATATTGTTAAAGCTTGCTCTATTCATCAAAACCAAATTAATAATCTTATTAAATCAAGACAAAATGATTTAATGTTTTTACAAAGATTTGAGTTTAAAAAGAATTCAAGACCATTTACAAAGTAATTTTATTAAAAGAAAGATTTTGACTTTAAATCTCTTATTGAAAAAGAAATTGTCTTTGATCTACCTTCTCGCTTTTTGAATCGAAAACAACACTTGGTAGATTTGCCTTATGAAAATTCTTTTGATGAAAGACAAATTCCACTAAAGCTTCGCCCAATCCAAATGAATATGGATTTAGAACGGCATTGTAAAAGTGAAATTAAAGATTTAGAGTCCAAAGGACTCATTGTAAAATCCAGATCCCCATGGTCTTGTCTTTTTATGTTAATAAAAATTACGAAATTGAGGATATCTAGACTAGTTATAAATTACAAACCTTTGAATAAAGCTTTAAAATGGATTAACCCAATACCTAATAAAAGGATTTGCTTCAAAAATTACATTTTCATATTTTCAAAATTTGAAATGAAATCGGGGCAAATTCAAATTCATCCAAAAGATATAAAAGCGCTTTTCTCCATTTTAATCTGAATGGAGTCATGCCATTGGTTTGAAAAATGCACCATCAATTTCAAAGATAATGAACGACATTTATAACCCTATTCTGAATTTTACTTTGTTTATATTGATGATGTTTTAATTTTTCTCAAACCATCACCAACATTTCAAACATTTAAAGACTTTTATTTTGCCACCGTAAAATTTGGATTGGCCATTTCTAGTACTAAAGTTTCTCTTTTCAAACAAAGATCGTGTTTCTAGTCATCATATTTCCAAAGGAACTATTACTCCTATCGAGCGATCACTTGCTTTTTTTGCCGATAAATTTCCAGACAAATTTTGATAAAACCCAATTACAAAGATTTTTTGGAAGTTTGAACTATGTTCTTGATTTTTGCCTAACATCGGTAGGTTATCCAAACTTTGCATGATAGGTTAAAAAATAAGCTTTTATTGCTTGGGTGATGAGCACACAAAAACTGTTAGATTAATAAAGGATTCTATTAAAAGCATTCCTTGTTTATATCTTGCAAATCCTGCATTACCTAAAATAGTTGAGACTGATGCATCTGATTTGGGTTATGGGGGCATTTTAAAGCAAAAAAATAATGATAGAGAACAAATAGTTCAATATGTTTCTGCACATTGGAATAAATGTCAAAAGAATTATTCAACTATCAAAAAAGAAATTCTTTCCATAGTCTTATGCATCTCAAAATTCCAAAGTGATTTATTAAATCAAAAAATTTTACTTAGAATTGATTGCAAAGCTGCAAAACATGTTTTAGAGAAAGATGTTCAAAACATTGCATCAAAATAAATTTTTGCAAGATGGCAAGCTATTTTAAGTGTTTTTGATTTTGATATTGAATATATTAAAGGTGATACAAATTTCATTCGATTTTCTAACTCGAGAATTTCTTCAAAAGCAGATAATGCCAAAACAAGAGACAAAGGTAAAGGCATTGCCAAAGACTCGACTCCCAACCTCCAAAGAACCTCTTCTAAAGAAAAGTTACTATCTTGCCATGCCAATTAAATCCTGGATTGAAATGGTTTGAAGAACAGGGAACCCAATATAAATCCATCTCTTCAACAAGTAAAAGAGTGGATGGAATTCATTACAAAGTCCTCGAACTTATGCTTGCCTTTAAAGGCATTTCAAAATCTAAAGCCCTTCTCAAATCCCAAGAAGAATCAATTTCTAAAGAAATCTCAAAACCTTCTTCCCAAAGCAAATTGTCCTTCATGAAAGTTCATCTTCCCGCATTATTCTTTCCAACACCTTCAAAGAAAACTTCCGATTGGTTTGATAAAACCCATTTTCAAAATGTTTTAACTATGAAGATGGATTTTATCCATCTTTTCCAAGCAATTTCAAAGTTTTCCCAAAGGCTAGTTTTTCAAACCATGGGATTTAACAAAACCCCTTATTATCAAAGCATTTTGCCAGTCTGTAAAATTCAAACATTTCTTTCGGTGAAACCCATTCAGAGCTTTTTACCCACGGCCACAATTTTAAAAGTTTTGAGTCCAAACCATTGGGGTGACCAACTCCATAAATCCAAATCTTTCCCTCCAAATTTTCAAACGCTTACCACACCGTTTGGTTTATTCTATGGGACTACCAACAAGCCAGTTCCAATACATTTTTCTTACAAAACCAAAAAGTCCCACTCATGGTTATTCTTCTTTAACTCAAAAAATAACCGTCCAAAGCCTTCCAAACCGGGTTCCAACAATGGTGGAATTATTTTCGTCCAACACGCATCCTAACTCCAAATGCCAACCATTGCCAACCCTTTTAAAACCCATTTATACCCGATTCGAGAAAAGGTTTTCCTTCTGCTTTTATACCAATTTCTTTCTTCCATGGGTATGGATGTGGAATTTCAAATTTCTCTCCTCACAAAGCATTGTAAATAATTATTTGATTATTTACTTAAAAAAATTCTCTATTTTTGTTCTTCGGTGGTCATCTGGTGAGAGCGCACATGTCTCTTCACCAGTATTTTGTATTCTTTCATACGTACAAAGTAATCTCTGCAGAGTTCGAGAGATTACTATACACTACAATCCCATGATAAGGCTAATTTCAAAGATTAATGCACTTAAAATCCCATGACCCAAAGTTTTATGTTTATAATAAGGAAGACTAAAGACTCCGATTTTCCATTCTCTCTCTCTCTCACTTCTCTCTTTCTCTCTAGAATCTCTCTCTCTCTCTGGAATAGAATGAATCGGAAGACAAAGGAAAAATTTTCCCTGTCTTCGATTAATTTCTACTACAAAGAAAAAAAAACAATCAATGTAAGTATTTCATTTTAGTTTTATTTTTAAAAGCATTGTAATTTAATTTAAAGCAATTTAAAGTATTGTATGCATGTTTAAATTTGTACTTTAAATTTCCGCAATTTTAATTTAAAGCACTTTAATTTTTACGCATGCATTGATCGATCCGTATCGATCCGCCATAAACCGCACGCTCTTAGGCAAAGAGACCGGATCTCGATCCTCGTTGTAAATCTCTCTTCTCCCTCCATTCTCGTGAGCACCATTTTGAACCTGATCACCCAAGCCTTTAGATGTATGGTTGTTGCTAGGCAAAGTATTTAACAAAGATCTCGGTAGAAAGCATTAAAATTTGAACCAAGCGAAGAACTTAATCTATATTTGGTAAAACAAAATTGATTTGGTATATCAGTGGACACTCGAGGATGCTCTGGTCCAAAGCGCTATTAAAGATCGGCTTTAAAATAGTTGCTTAAGCGATTCCTCGAATAACAACGCACGTACCATATCAAGTTTAAAATTTGACCAACACGTTCAAAGCATTGATTTAATTTCTAAAGCAATCTTAATCTAGATCGGTAAAGTTAGTTACTAAAAGGAAACAACCGCGTTTCAAATTGTTTTATTAAAGATCAATATAGATTTATTTTGAAAACACATCCATCCTTCGATCCTATTTCAAAATAAATCTATAGTTCAAACTTCCTAACAGAGATTTAAAGCAATCTTAATCTCATTTAATTTTATAATTAAATGCTTGCTTTGGGCGTGGTTTCAAATTTTAAACTTGATATGAGTAAGCGTTGTTATCGGAGGAGAATTTCAATTGTTTAAAACACAAGTTTTAAACAAAGATTTTTTTATTTTGATCCTATTGGTAGGATCTCGTAGAAAGCATTAAAGATGTATCAAAGTTCTCAATCACGTGCAATGACACCAATCTATAATATTTCCAAAGGAACCATTACTCCTATCGGCGATCACTTTTCTTTGATAAATTTCCAGACAAAATCCTTGATAAAACCCAATTACAAAGATTTTTAGGAAGTTTGAACTATGTTCTTGATTTTTGCCCTAACATGAGTTATCCAAACCTTTGCATGATAGGTTAAAAATAAGCTTGTTTGACCGATGAGCACACAAAAAAGTAGATTAATAAATATATATATATATATATGAGTAGTACTAAAC
Organism: Citrus mangshanensis; assembly: GCA_030449895.1. Classification (NCBI taxonomy): domain Eukaryota; kingdom Viridiplantae; phylum Streptophyta; class Magnoliopsida; order Sapindales; family Rutaceae; genus Citrus; species Citrus mangshanensis. Next base: position 321,799 of record JASUUJ010000220.1, on the reverse strand, counting down.
GTGGAAGAGAGAGAACCCTGAAGAAACGGCGGCATGCTGCCGTTTCACGCATGTTCTCTTAGCCCCAACCCCACGTTACTTTCTCTTTTATTTTTAACTTAACATTTGCTTTTGCGATCAACTCATCTCTCCAAAGAAACTACCGTATCTTCTCCCTCTCCTCAATTTCACTCTCTCTCATCAAGCATCGTTCGGCCACCTCTTTCTCTTCACTCATCACAGACACCACCAGTCCGGTTCGTCACTTCGTCGGTCTCTCCATTATTCCAAGTGTGTTTCCCTTATTTTTGTTCTAAAACCCAAAAAAATGAAGAACAAAACCTTTATAGATTTCGAATTTATGATTCAAAGTCAAAGGGGTGCTTGGCCTTTAATTATACAAGAAGATGAAACCAAATTTTGATGTTGATGGAGAAGAAGAAACAAAACTAACAGGAGGAAAAAGAAGATAATTGTGATGATGATGTTGTTGATGAAGAAGATGAAATTGATGATGGAGAGAAGTAACGAAGAAATTGCAAAAGAGAGAGAAAGAAAAAAGAGAAGAAGAATAAGATAAAAGAAGAAAAAAAAGAAGAGAGATAAAATAATATAAAAACAAAAGAGGAAATGCTTAAAGTAAAGTGGGGGTGGGGCTAAGAGAACACGTGCGAAACAGCAGCACAAACTTCCGTTTCTCTCAGGGTTCTCTCAGCCTTCCCGACGTTAAGCATTTTCCTATATATATATAGTAGTGCAATCCAATCGAATTGTTTAAATTAAAGTGGATCCAATCCATCGGATGCACAAATTTTATCCAATCGGATATATATGGCAACATCCAAATCCAAATCATATCGAATCACATCTATCCGAATCTGATCCATGCACACCTTTAGCCCTATTGGAATGATCATCTAACGATTCAAACTATAACATATTCTGTTGTAGTCTGTAGAGCGCTTGAAAAGAAAATCTCTAACAATAGTGACTATTATGCATTAAATGCATCAATGAATTGTTGAAAATTGATTAAAAAAAAAAAGAAAGGTGGCTTCAAATTTGGTGGCTTAACCACCAAATTTGTACTAAATTTGTTGATCAAATTTGATGGCTAAGCCACAATTTTTGATCAAAATTGGTGGGCATAATTACGCAAGTTTTTGCCTATAAATAGAAGGGTGCTCCTCCTCACTTTTGTATCCAATTGAGAGCATTTAATTGGTGAATGCAAGAGAATAATTGAGAGCTTCCAATGGGAGAGAAATATTCTTAAGCATGTAGATGTATTGTAGGAGTATTTGGCTCCTCAATATGGGTATTATGGGTTTGTTTTGTTAAAGAATATTTTTCGGGATCATGTATTTGGGTGAGAGAAATTATTTAGAGTGTAGTTGTAATAATTTTCCACATAATATTTTTTTCTGGTTGTCTTTTGACAAATTTTTCTCCGGAGTTGGAGTTTTCCACGTAAATCTTGTGTTGTGTGACTGGTGTATTCTCCGTTTAAATTTTTCTGTTAATTTGTTGCTTGACAAATTGCTTGGAGTGACCTTGGGAGAAAACTCAATTTCCTAACAGTGGTAGCAGAGCCATTGATTGAAGCTTTGGTGTTAGGGCAGCCATTGATTTAAGTTATTATCAATCTTTGTTGTCCAAAAGTCTCTGTAGATTGAGCTGCCTCGAGTCATTGAAGTTGGCGAATGAAAGCAAGATGCCACGGTGATCCAATATCATCCTTGCTGAATACCAATTTCCTCCAAGTCTAACCCACTTGAGTTTTTCTAATATTGAGCTAATGGATGATCCCATGCCGGCACTAGAAAAGCTGGCGGTTCTTCAGGTGCTCAAACTGAAGCAAAATTCGTATTCAGGTAGAAAGCTGGCATATAGCTCTGATGGCTTTCCAAAACTCAAGGTGCTGCACCTTAAATCAATGCTATGGCTAGAGGAATGGACTATGGGGATTAGAGCCATGCCGAAATTAGAATGCTTGATCATCAACCCTTGTGCTCACTTGAAGAGGATTCCTGAACAGCTTTGGTGCCTAAAGAGATTAAACAAATTGGAGTTGTGGTGGCCTGAGCCGGAGCTGAGACAACAGCTACGGGAATTCGAGGATAAGGAGCAGTATGGCATTCAGCTATATCCATATGGAATTTGATTAGCGTGGATCGAATTTGATGTAAGTTTTTTTCCTTTTTATCCAATAACTTCAACCTCTAATTATTTATCTAATTTCATGTAAACATCTATTCTCTATGATTGATTCGATAGTACGCAGCAGCCTAAATAATAATGATACCATAAAGTGTTTTCTACATTCTAATTGTGGTTGCTTCTAATTTTTGTCTCAACAAAGACTTGGCAGTGTCCATCACATTTCCTGATACTGACAATAATCATTAATCCCTTATTTATAGAAGAGGGAGAACCCTTATGTATTGGTTGTGGAAATAATCAAGAAAAACTGTAAAATAAGATATTCAATTACTTGTATGTGTAGGTCAAAGCAGAGCGGAAAATATCTTAACTGTACTGCAGCCAAAGTTTCAATTTCAATAAGAATCCAGCCTTCACTGAAATTGTTTGGTTTCTTTGTTCTCAAGGATTATGTCATATTCGGATTAATATTTTGTACAAAAGTTTTATTGATTGTTTTACTTTCTATTTTCACATTCACTGGTGTGTATTCAATTTGTCAACATTGAATATATGTTTTAATATATGTTATTGTTTTTTATTTTATTTTATTTTTCTAGTTTTTGAGTAGTGGTACAGTTCAATCTCATTACTTTAGTGAGACGAAAAATGTTTGTGCTGTGATCACATCTCATCATCTTAAAACTGATTGTGAAATGGTTGTTGGGTCATCTTCACAGGTCTCATCAAAGCCATAGAAAGAGAGAGAGTTAAAGAGAAAAAGTTGCATATTCTTGGAATGATTGTGAAATGGTCCTTGTTCTTCAGTGGATGTAGGCACTTTGATTCAATTTTGAGTTTGGGTTTCTGGGAATGATTCTCGATACGTCAAAGAGGGTCTTAAGTGTGTGATCTTGGTACTAACAGAGGATTAAACACAACAAAAAGAAACTGGGGCATATTATCTAATCTTCATAGCCTCCAAATATATGGAGATTTTAGCCCTCGTCAATCTGGGTTGTCCAACAGCCCTTGTAAAATAAAAAACCATCACAAATCCTTGGTGACTTTAAGGATCCAGTAAGGACTAGGTAGAATTGAAGAGGAGATTTAACGAGTAAAGTTCTGAAAGTGGAAGATTTAAAATTTAGTTGTAGCGAATAAAGATTTAAGATTTAATATTGAAAATTTAGCTCTTTCTCTATTGGTTGATTAGCAGCCCAATTGCACTAAGAGAATAAAGAGCAGCTGTGATCGTTTTCACATTTGCCTTGTAATGCAGTGCAATGAAGTTGATGGCGAGAGGATGTGCTGCTGCTCACTCTCAATTCCTTACAATCACATCAAAGCCCTCGTTTGCAGCAGAGGAATTCCCTTTTGTATTAAAATTGATCCTTCTGCTTTGGTTGTCATTGGATTCTTATGGTTTCTTCACTCTTTAGCCAGTAACATAATGTTGAGTTTATTGATTTTGCTATCTTAAGAATGTCCAAGACATCTTGTAATCATGATATATTGTCATTTTATTTTGAGACAAAATGACTTTTTTCCCAAATAGCAAATGTATATTGCGTTCATTTTTTGGATTGGAAAAACAAAAATTGGAAGAAGAAAAATGAAAATTAATTATAAAAAAAAGATTATAGGACATCGGCATCATGTTCTTTTCTTGAACTAAGTATTTGTTTAACCTTTCTCCTTTTCCATTTTGTGAGGTTCGTATCTCTTTCTTTCCTTGAACCAAGATATTTTCCTTTACTTACAAGTAAAGTTTAAATGATCTTTATCTTTTATTTTTCTCTGAACTTATTTTTCTGTCACATGCACGATCATTTTCAATTCTAACAAAATCATTCATCTATCAATACCCAATTTGAATAAAATTCAGCTTTGTTTTTCCTATTCTTTCTATGTAATAATTTGATTGTGTTGTTTTTAATCAAAATAAGATATATATCGTCGGGATATTGAAGTTTGTGATCACTTTAAGAAAAAACAGGTAGTTTAATATCTGAATTATCCACAAAATAAGTCAATTTTATTATTTTTATATCATGAATGTTAGATGCACTATATATCTGTGTTTGATTCTTATTTACAACCTATGTTTTTGCTCACTCGTTTCATATGTTGACAAGTCAGATTAAAAATAAAATAAAAAGATCGAAATCTAGCTTCTGGTAGCAGTTACATTATTTTGACTACATGCAGAACCTGGCTCATTTCTAGGACCAACTTTCTTTTATTCAATTGACAAGTGCCCGGACAACCAGTTTCATTTGTTTAATTTATTTATTTTATTAAATCATGGTCTCTTTTAATCATTTGTTACTTTGCATGCGAGAACAACAAGGTAGTGACAGAGGAGATATGGACACCAACTTCAGACTATTTTCGAGAGGCTGAGAAGGGTGTTAGCAGGTGAAGAAGTCGCGTTGCCTGATGCTGCAAAACAACCTATTCAGAACCTTCATGCCGAGATTGAAGTAGTTACTTCTTGGCTGAGGGACTTTGAATATGATATGTCCTGGCTTCTGCTGCAAAAATAGCAGAAGATGAAAATGACAACCCAGACCTTCGGACCGTTATGGATGAAATCAATTGCTTTACGTATGAATCTGAAAAGGTCATTGACACGTTCATCAGCAGCATCACTCAACAGAAGAGTCAAAGCGGATGCAGCCAGGACATTTGTGATGCTCTGCTAGGACTCCAAAGCAAAATCATTGATATAAAACAACGGATGCAACAAGTTCAGCACTTCGATTCCGGAATCATTGATGAGCTCAAATCAATTGAAGCTGAAGCCGGTAATTTTCTTGCATCTTCATCGTCTAAGAATAGGGACACGGTGGGTCTAGATGATAGAATGGAGGAGTTGTTAGATCTATTGATAGAAGGACCACCTCAACTTTCAGCAGTGGCCATACTTGATAGCATTGGATTGGACAAGACGGCTTTCGCCGCAGAGGCTTACAGCAGCAACTATGTGAAGCATTATTTTGATTGTCACGCTTGGGTTCCAGCGCCTTACTGCTCTGACCCTGACCAAATATTAGATATCGTTACTGTGATTCTATTGCCTTTTTCTATGTTGAGTAAAATAAAGGATAAAGATTATGAAATGAAAAAAATTATTCTTGGTGAATATCTAATGACTAAGCGGTATTTGATTGTGATTGATGATGTGTGGAGCACAAATTTATTGGATGCTATTCGAGAAATCCTTCCGGATAATCAGAATGGAAGTAGAGTGCTAATAATACTCACTCTAATTGAGATGGTCACCTCATTTCAGTTCGAAAATGGAGAGAACGTTCGCCTTGATATAGTGCCCACTGGAGGACCATTGAGAGTTACTTACCAGGGATGGCCTTTCCTCATCTTATATCATGGAAGCATCTCATTAGAACAAAATATAGAGGAAGCAATCGAGGGACCCATGGGGCGTCTAATCGTCATATCTTGCAAGCTACCTTTTCACTTGAAACCTTGTTTTCTCTACTTATCTGTGTTTCCCGCACACCTAGAGATATCCACCAGGCAGTTATATCAGTTGTGGATAGCTGAGGGTTTCATTCCAGACAACAGTGAGGCAACTGCTGAGAAGTACTTAGAGCAACTAATCAATAGAGGCTTTGTTGATGCAAGGAAGAGAAGAGCTGGAGGCACAATCAACACATGCTCTGTTCGTGGTCGTTGCCGTCCTGTGTTGTTAACAATGGCTTTTGAGGCGGAATTTATCTTTCTCTCGTTCATGGATTCAAAAGGTAAATCACAAAAGAATGTTAAACGGATCAGCGTTTTTGAAAAACAGAGTGGTTTTGTTCACTTAGATGATTATGACTCACACATGCATTCTTTGTTGTACTTCACTTCAAAAAGCGACCACCTTGACCCAAAACATTGGGGGATAATTTGTCTAATGTTGGAATTTCTCAGAGTATTGGACTTGGGATCTCTTGTTCTCATCTGATATCCTTCCGGAATCGAAAATTTATGTCTTTTGAGATATCTGAAGTTGAATATCCCTTCCCTCAAAAGCCTGCCTTCATCGTTATTGAGCAGTCTTTTGAACCTGGACACCCTAGACATGCCCTTTAGCTACATAGATCATACAGCAGATGAATTTTGGAAGATGAGCAAACTGAGGTATCTAAATTTTAGTGCAATCACACTTCCTGCACATCCAGGAAAATATTGCGGCTCTCTGGAAAATCTCAATTTTATTTCAGCCTTGCATCCTTGCTGCTGTACTGAAGATATATTGGGCAGACTACCGAATCTTCGAAATCTCCGGATATGGGGAGATTTAAGTTATTATCAATCTTTGTTGTCCAAAAGTCTCTGTAGATTGAGCTGTCTCGAGTCATTGAAGCTGGCGAATGAAAGCAAGATGCCACGGCTCTCCAAAATCGTCCTTGCTGAATACCTATTTCCTCATAGTCTAACCCACTTGAGTTTTTCTAATACTGACGTAATGGATGATCCCATGCCGGCACTAGAAAAGCTGCCGCTTCTTCAAGTGCTCAAACTGAAGCAAAATTCGTATTCAGGTAGGAAGCTGAATTGTGGCTCTGATGGTTTTCGAAATCTCAAGGTATTGCACCTGAAATCAATGCTATGGCTAGAGGAGTGGACTATGGGGATTGGAGCCATGCCAAAACTAGAATGCTTGATTATCAACCCTTGTGCTTACTTGAAAAAGATGCCTGAACAGCTCTGGTGCATAAAGAGCTTAAACAAGTTCGATTGCTGGTGGCCTCAGCCGGAGCTGAGGCAAAAGCTACGGGAATTTGAGGATAAGGAACAGTGCGGCATTCAACTATTTCCTTACGGAATTTGATTAGCCCCTATTGAATTTGATGTAAGTTTTTTCTTCTTCCCCGATAACTTCAACCTTTAATTATTGATCTAATTTCATATAAATGTTTTCTTCTCTACAATAGATTTGATAGTACGCAGTGCCTAAACTATAATCATACTATAAAGTGTTTTCTACTAATTGTGATTGCTTCTAATTTTTGTCTCAACATAAACTTGAAGTGTCTGCCACAGTTCCTGATGCTGACACCATCCATTAAAAACTGTATGATGCGATCTTCAATTAGTTGTATGTGTAGGTAAAAGCAGAGCAGAAACTATCTTAACTGCACTGCAGCCAAAGTTTCAATTTCAACCAGAATCGAGCCTTCATCCTTTCAGTGTTCACTTCTGCTGGGTTGTCTACACGTTGTTTGGTTTCTTCGTTTTCAAGGATTTGCATGCTAAAAGTAATAATGTCATGTTCGGATTAATATATTGAACAAAAGTCTGATTAATTGTTTTACTTTCTATTTTCAGTTTCACTGGTGTGTATTCAATTTGTCAACATTCAAATTGATATATGTTATTGTTTTTATTTTTATTTTATTTCTTCCTCTAGTTTTTAAGTAGCGGTACAGTTCAACTTCAAGCTTAGTACTTCAGTTAGAAGAAAAGTATTTGTGCTGTGATCTCATCTCATCATGTCAACACTGGCAGAACGACATTGTTGTTCGGTTTTTGGAATTTCACCGACGTGTCGGTCATCATAAGGGTGAGAGTGCTGGTCAAAAGTGAGTTGGGGTTAGGTAAAAGAGTACAGGAAAATTCTAGGATTGTTAGAGATAGCCTTTATCGTAGTTTATAAGGCTGGTTGATGGGCCATCTTCTCAGATCTCATCAAAATCTACATGGATAATGAAGAAGCCCCATAGAAAGTTGTATATTCTTGTTCTCTGTAACAAGCTCTACATCCTAGTAACTTTGATTCAATTTCTAGTTTGGATTTCTGAGAATGAGTCTTCATACATCAAATCAAAGATGGTCTAAGGTGTTTGATCTTGCTACTGTTAGAGGATTAAACACAACAAAAAGAAACTGGGGCATATTGCCTAATCTTCATAGTCTTCAGATATATGGAGATTAAGCCCTAGTCAATTTGGGTTGTCCAACAGCCCTTGTAAAATCGAAAACCAGCACTAATCCTTGGTGATTTGGAGCAGAAGTTTAACGAGTAAAGTTCTGAAAGTGGAAGATTTAATCTATAGTGCTGCACGTTTTGGAAGCTTTGTTAGAATTGATGACTGAATTCTTTCTCTATTGATTGATTAGCAGCCCCACAGCATGCTAATGGTTTTCACATTTTTCCCTCCACAGCATGCAGAGGGTGCCTGTAGTGCAAAGAAATTGATGGCACGCAGGATGTGCTGCTCACTCTCAATTCCTTACAATCATACCAAAGCCCTCTTTTGCAGCAGAGAAATCCCCGTTTGCATTAAAAATGATCCTTATAGCCATTGCATAAAAAAAAAAAAAAACTTCAATTCTACCAAAATCATTCATCCATTAATACCCACTTTGAATAAAATTCAACATCCTTTTTTCTATTCCTTTCAGGTAATAGGTTGCTTGTGTTGTTTTTAATCTCAATAAGATATATATCATCGGCATATTGAAGTTTGTGATTATTCTAAGAAAAAATAGGTGCTTTATTATTTGAATTATCGAAAAAATAATTCCATTTCATTATTTTGTTAGATCCACTATATGTACATGTTTGAATCTTATTCACAAGTTTTGATTTCACTCTCACGTTTCATATGATGAAAAATCAGATAAAAGGAAAGAAAAAAAAATGAAAGCTAGCGTTTCGGTAGCAATTACATTAGCATTTAGCAAATGTTATTTTGAGTACAAGCACAATTTGGCTCATTTTCCAGGACCAACTATCTTCCATTTAGAAATGCATTGACAAACAGGTTAATTGGTAAAATGATGGTTTCTAGATAGAATCTTTCCAAGTTGCACTAAACTCCTTTCCTAAAAGCTAAACATTAATTAATTTGCATTTTATAAAAATTTTCTTTCCATTCCTTTAATGATTGGTCACCAATCTTGATTCAATTTTTTGAATAGCAACTTACTGCTGGATTAGTTAGAGAATTAGATATCACTCATAGTGTATCAATCGGAGATGAGTTTCATCAACAACTAAAGTTATTTTTATATAATTAATCTTTTCATATCACATCAGTCCGTACAAATTTATTTATACAAGATAGCTGCTCCTCTGTCATTATTCATCAAGAGATCTAAAGATTTTTTTTTTTTAATCATGATGTCTTTTAATTACTTTGCATGCTAGGACTACCGCGTGATGAGACGGGAAGGGAAGGAGTCACGTTGCCCGAGGCTGCTAAACAACATATTCAAAACCTTCACGCAGAGATACGAAATCGTTACTTCTTTGCTGAGTGCCTGTGGAAACAACACAGCTTGGATTATGCTGCGATCAAATGCTGAAACAGATCAAAACTGATGGAGAATTAGAAAAAGATCTTCAGCCCATTATTGAATTAGACTGTTAGCTCTCTCAAATAGACTTGCTCACATCGTTCCAACTGAAAAATGGAGAGAACATTGGGCTTAATTTAGTGCCTGCAGGAGTACCACTAAAAGTTACTGACGGCCTTTTCTCATCTTCTACCATGGAATTGTGTCATCAGAAAAGAATTGGCTACATACTTGGCATATCTCTAGTGGGTATCAAATGTTGCATATTCCACATTTTAGGATTCTATACTACAATTATGTAATTATGTGTTATTATATGACATAAAATAATGAATAAATCTTGACTGTATATAAATAAAAATACACATATATCAGAAGATTCTTCAAAACCCAGATAAGTTTAAATTATAAGAGGATTTAATACCATTTCACATTACCTTTTTTCTTGAAACTTTATTTTCTCTACACGTCTGTCTTTCGTTTTTATTTAGAGATATCAAACAAGCAACTATATCAATTGTGGGTAGCTGAAGGTTTCAGTCCAAACAATAATGAGTCAACTGCTGAGAAGTTCTTGGAACAACTAGTCACGGAGGCTTTGTTGGAGCAAAAACGAGAAGAGCTGGAGGCACAGTCAACACTTGCTCAATTCCTTCTCTGCAAATTTGAACGCTTGAACACGTACCATCATCCCAGTTCCTTGCAGTCGCCCGAAGCCCCTGCTTGCAGTAGAGGAAAGACGATTTTGTATAGCCATCGGGATTCATCGATGAAACAAAGAAGGTTAAACAGAGAAGGAAAGACAATCTAAGGTTTCATAGATCAAATGAAACCTCAAGATCAAATCAAGACCAATGGAGACAAGATCAATGGATGATCTTGTACTTAGCTCTAAAACAAACAAGTAAAACCATCGAAGAAATTGGATCAAAACCAGCAGGTTTAGATTGATTATTTATGAATGTTTGGGTTGGATTTTTCTGATAACCTCTAGAAAGAGTCAACATTGTTCGGGTTGGATTTTTCTAGTAATGTTTAGAAATATAGTCGACCCCAATCTACGCAGAACTCATTGTCGTCGAGCTAACCTCGTAAGTACAACCTGGAGCCTATGTTGGCGGCCTAATTTACAAGTACGACCTGAGATTTATGTAAATGACATGATTTAAGAATACAACCTTAAGCCTATATGAGCGACTAGGAAATTCAATGGTCCGATTTGAAAGTGAAGAAATCCGACCTCGAAAGTTATTTGTCCGACTCGAGAATTAGCTTGACGTAGAAAGCTATCAGTGGAGATAACGTGGCCTAGTTTCTTGGAAAGTTGTGTGCCACGATCCATTTAAACCGTCTCCAACTGATGACCACGTGCAACTGCTGAAGAAAGTGGGCAGAAGTTAAAGGTGGTAACCACCCACGACCAAGGGCCTATTTAAGCTGAAAAGGGCAACTGAGGAAGGGGTTAGAAAAATGAACCAAAAATTCTATAAGTTGCCTCTCTAAAAGTCTTAGGATTCCCGACAAGATTTTTAGTTTTCTCTACCGAAAAAATTCCTTAATTTTCACTTTTCACAATTCTCCCTTCTCGTTTACCTTTTTCTTATACACAATTTCTTACTTAAGCATCGAAGGGTCTATGCCGGGACTCCATCGGCGTATCTTAACTGTGTTTTCTGGTTGTCAGGTATATAAAGTTGGGTTCAGACCGACGTTTGAGCTTGGATTCACGCTGTAATTCCCTAAAAGAAAATAAATTCAGCTGTTGAGGTCGTTTTTCGGCATCAACATCTTGACGTCGTCTGTGGGGAACGGTGCGAAAAGCCATATGTTTGAAGATTTAGAAGGAGGAGGCTATTGGATTACGAAACAACGATGGATGATAATGACGGAGATAGGCAGACCTTGCGCCAATTGGCGGAGGAAATGAATGCCAGGGCAGATAAGAGATGGAGAGAAGGGATTGAGAGGCACATGGAAAAATTTGAGGAGATGATCAGGGGGCTGGTTGATGCCCAAGTCAGGGGGGCTCAAGGTCGAGCTAGTGACCCAAAGAGTAGTGGAGCGCGAGAGAGGGAAGAGCTTGGTAGTGAATAGCAGAGCGGAATGGGACTACCACAGGTTGGGGTACGACAAGAGAATAAAAGTGTAGGAGAACAAGTGAATGGGTTAAGATGGAGAATCAATGACTTGAATAAAGAAAGAGAGAGGGAAGAGCTGAGAGAGCCCCACCGGGCAAATGAACTTGAGCAGCGAATGTTATAATTTCAAAAAACTTTAGAGGCATTAGAGGCGAAAACAAAGGAAAAGAAAGTGGTAGGAAGGTTGTTACTTGATGACGAGTCCCCCTTGGTACGTGAAGTGATGGCGGTAACTTTGCCATCCAAGTATGTGGTTCCAGCCTTGGTGTATGAAGGAAAAACTTACTCGAATCATCACATAGAGAAGTTTAATGAGATGACCGAGATCCAAGGTTTGAATAATTTTCAAAGGTGTCGTGTTTTTCCTTTAACCTTAGAAGGACAAGCACGGGAGTGATACCAGAGATTAAAGAAGAGAAGCATAGGAAATTTCAAGGAGTTATGTGTGTGAGCTTTTCAGTGTGCGTTTTAGAGGTTCGTGCATACCAGAGCAAGATACGAGCAGATTGAAAAAATTGGTCCAACGAGAATTTGAAAGTTTGAGGAGTTTTGTAACCAGGTATCATAAGGAGGTTACCGATCTAGGGGCTATTGATCATCCGGATGCTCTAGAGGGATTAAAGAAGGGGTTGAGAAACAACCGATTGTGGAATAGCTTATATAGTAAGAGGATAACAACATATACTGAGGTGTATGACCAGGAAAAATTGGATATGAAAATTGAAGATGCAGAAGAAGAAAAAAAGAGAATGGAAATGCAGACAGGGGGTCCGGTGAGAAGGGGGACCTGAGAAGGAGAGGAGATAACTTTGGGTATAGCTCGAGGATGAACACGGATGATAAGCGTCATTACGACAAAGGGTTGTTTAATTATAGACAACCAGAAAGGCCGAGTCGAAATTGGGAAGGAAATTGTGAAAGAAGAGAAATCTCATTAGTAGGAAGGGGCCGAGAGGGAGGAAATAATTATGGGAGGAACCAACGAGAGAACCAAGTAAGAGAATACAATAAGTTGCCACCACTTGTAGACCGGAGAGGATCGAGACCTGCTAATGGGGTGAATTTATTAGAACATAGTGGAAGATACACACCACTGAACACGAGCAGAGCAGAGCAGAAATATATGCTGCAATAAAAGATAAGGGGTTACTAACACCGCCAAAGCCGATTGTAGGGGGTTTAGGTGAAAATGTTCACCACAAGTATTGTGAGTTTCACAAGGTGACCGAACATGGAATTGTAGATTGCATAGACTTGAAGGAACAGATTGAATGGCTAGTATAAAATCAATATCTAAAGGAGTATGTGGATGAACAAAGAAGAGGTGGGAAAAGAGGAGACATTAGAGATAATGTAGTGATGATGATTATGGGAGGGCCGACCTTAGCAGGAGACTCAAACCGCTCGAGGAGAAATTATAGCAGATATTCATTAAAAAGTTTCGAGGTGAATTTTAATGTTCCGGCACCAAAGAAGCAGCGGGTTCAAAAGGTGCCGATCATGTTCACGAACGAGGACGAGGAAGCGGTCGTACATTCACATGAGGATGCGTTTGTAATGAAGGTTGTCTTGGCAGGGCAGGAATTGAATCGAGCTTTTGTAGGTGGGGGAAGCTCAGTAGACATTTTGTTTAAGCAAACTTTGGACGATCTACAAATAGGAGACCTCAGTCTTGATCCCGTCAGAACATCGCTAAAGGGGTTTGGTAGAGCTGAGCTTATTCCACTTAGGTTGATTGACTTGCCACTGACAATAAGGTCCAGCCCACTACAAAAGACAATGATGGTGACATGGTTGGTAGTTGATGAGCCGAGCCCTTATCAAGTTATTTTGGGCAGACCGTTCAATAGGATAGCAGGAACAATAAGCTCAACTCATATGCAATGTGTGAAGTTTAGAGTTCAAGGTAGAGTTGGAGTGATGAGGGGCTAACAACAAGTGGCTTAAAGCTGTTACACTACAACTGCGAGAGAATCCATGCAGATCACAAGTATCGATCCACGAGCTGAAAATAGGTTAAGCCAACAACGACCTAATGAAGAAATGAAACAAGTGCCAGTAAGTGAGGATGATCCGAGCATAGTAGTAAGAGTGGGAACAAAGATAACGGATGACATTTTCAATGAGCTTCAGAATTTATTGGTGTAGTATAATGACATATTTGCTTGGAGACATGAAGATATGCCAGGAATAGACCTACGAATCATGTGTCACTAGTTGGCCATAAATAAAAAACAAAAGCCAATGAAGCAGAAAAGAAGAGTGTTCAACCAGGAAAGGTATGCGGCCATCCATGATGAGGTAGATAAATTATTAAAAGTGGGATTCATAAGGGAAGTGAACTATCCAGAATGGGTTTCGAGTGTGGTAATGGTTAAAAAGGCGAATGGAAAACAAAGGATGTGTGTGGACTTTATCGACCTCAACAAAACTTGTCCTAAAGATAGTTTCCCTCTCACAAAGATTGATTAGTTTGTGGATTCAACAGTCGGGCATGGCTTGATGAGTTTTATGGATGCATTCTCAAGATACAACCAGATTCGTATATCCACAGCAGATGAAGAAAAGACAGCTTTTGTGACCAACCAAGGATTATATTGTTACCATGTGATGCCGTTCAGATTAAAAAATACTGGAGCTACTTATCAAAGGTTGGTAAACAAGCTTTTCAAGCCCTTAATTGGTAAAACGATGGAGGTATATGTAGATGACATGATAACCAAGTCTGTTGAGCCAGTCGAACATACAACGCATTTGTGTGAGACGTTTGAAGTACTATGAAAGAATCAGATGAAGTTGATTCCGGAAAAGTGTGCCTTTAGAGTGGAATCAGGGAAATTTTTGGGCTTCCTAGTTAGTCAAAGGGGGATAGAAGCTAATCTGAAAAAAAGTAGAGGTCATCCTCAAGATGAGGTCGCCGAAGGATCTTAAAGATGTTCAGAGCTTAACTGGAAAAGTTACCGCGCTGAGTAGGTTCATTTTGAAATCATCAGATAAATGCCATTCGTTTTTTGAATTGATGAAGAAAGGAAAAAGATTGAGGTGGTCGGAAGAATGTGAGACAACATTTCAACAATTAAAGGCGTATTTAGCCAACGTACCCACTTTGGCTAAGCCCTTAGTGGGTGATGTTCTCTTGATCTACTTGGTGGTCTTAAATTATTCAACTAACTTAGTCATGGTAAAAGAAGAAGATGAAGTACAATGACCTGTATACTACATGACCAGATCTCTTACAGGGGTAGAAGTAAGATATCCTATTGCAGAAAAGTGGGCGATGGCTTTAGTTGTAGCCGCAAGAAAGCTGATGCCATATTTTCAAGCTCATGAGATCGTGGTAGTCACTAATCAACCTTTGAGACAAATTTTGCACAAACCGGACATTTTAAGAAGACTAGTTAAGTGGTCGGTAGAACTAAGTGAATTCGACATCAATTACCGATCGAGGTCAGCAATTAAAGCACAAGCTCTAGTCAACTTCATTAATGATTGCAGTGAAGGGAGTGAAGAGATGGATGCCGAGCAGGAGATTAAAGAGGCAGAGAAAAAGAATGATGTATGGGAGCTTAATGTAGATGGAGCTGCAAACCCAGAAGGGTCAGGTGGGGGAATTTTTCTTGTTTCGTCCGATCAGGAAGAAGTATACTACGCTCTCAAGTATGAATTCCATCTTATAAACAATGAAGCAGAATATGAAGCTCTCATTGCGGGTCTAAAATTAGCAAGAGCATTGGGAGTTCGGCATTTGAAGGTGAAGAGTGACTCTCAACTGGTAGTGAACTACCTGAATGGGACATTTCAAGCCAAAAATGAGAACATGTCCAAGTATCTGAGCAAAGCACTGCAGTTATGGGCTAGTTTTGATTACGCTACAATGGAGCAAGTTCCGAGGGAAAAGAATTACCGAGCAGATTATATAGCAAGACTGGCAGCTATAGAATGCCCAAAGTTCCCACGAGGAATTCCATTGGAGTCAGTTTCAAAGCCATAAATAACTGATTCTAAAATGAAAGTTTGTATGGTAAAAGATGAGAAGAACTGGATAGTGCCTATCATGAGGTATATTGAATTTGGGGAACAACCTCAAGATAAAGCAGAGGCAAGAAGGTTGTGGTGCCAGGCAACACGGTACTCCATTATCGAAGGTGTGCTTTATAAGAGAAGTTACACTTTACCTTATCTGCGATGTTTGGGCTCAGCTGATGCCAACTATGTGATGAGAGGTATGCATGAGGGAATTTGTGGAAATCACAGCGGAGGTAGGGCATTGGCCCATAAAATAATAAGGTATGGTTATTTTTGGCCGACCATGCATAAAGATGCACAAGAGTTAGTTCGGAGATGTGATGAATGCCAGAAGTTCGCTGTAATTGTAAGACAACCACCAGAAAACATGATGACAATGGGGAGCACTTGGCCATTTGCACAATGAGGGGTGGATCTTATCGGACCAATGCCAACCGAGAGTGGCCAAATGAAATACGCGGTGGTAGCCATTGATTATTTTACAAAGTGGATTGAAGTTGAACCGTTATAAAAGATAACTGAGAAGCGCACAACATATTTCATATGGAGGAATGTGATTTGCAAATATGGCCTACCGCAAGCTATTATCACTGATAATGGAACCCAATTCAATAATGAGAATTTCAAGAAGTTTTGTGGTCAGCTTGATATTGAACTTCGATTTAGCTCATCTACTCATCTGAAGGCAAACAGACAAGTGGAAGCGGCGAACAAAACTATAAAGCAATTGTTGAAGAAAAGGTTGGGTGAGAAAAAGGGAGCTTAGGTGGATGAGCTTCCAGGAGTACTGTGGGCTTAAAGAACGACCGTGAAGACTTCAACGGGGAAGACTCCATTCTCGCTTGCTTTCGGACATGAGGCAATAATCCCAGCTGAGGTTGGCATGGAGACACACCACACAAAATATTATGATGAGACAGTAAACAAGGAACATATGTTGTTGGATTTAGATTTGTTTAATGAGAAGAGAAAGGCGGCAAGAGGTCGAGCAACAATTTACCAATAAAAGGTGGCTAAGTTCTACAACAAGAATGTCAGGCTACGACAATTTCAGGAAGGGGACTTGGTGCTCCGCAAAGTCAATCAATCAACCAAAAAGCCAACTGATGGAGTTCTGGGGCCAAACTGGGAAGGACGATACAAAGTACTACACTCATTTGGTAATGGCGTATATAAGTTAGGTTATCCGAATGGCAGGTCGTTGGCAAGGCATGGAATGCAGAGCACCTAGGAAAATACTATCAGTAGGCCAATCTTATTTATGATGTTCTTGTTTGTTTGTTTTCTTTAAATATGTTATGATAGTTTGTTTCTTTGTTATTTCAATTCGTTATGTGTTCAATTCTGTAATTTCTGCCATATTAATATCAATGAGGTTATTTAGAAGTGCAACTCTATTTCTTACCTACTTGTGACCGGTCTTAGTTGAGATCGGCATATTTGGGCCTTATTGAGGTCTAACGTAAAATTTTTTATCAAATCTTATTGAGATTGAGATTGACATTTGGGCCTTGTTGAGGCCGAATGTGAAAATTTATCCAATCTTATTGTGATTGAGATAGACATTTTGACCTTATTGAGGTCCAATGTGAAAAAATTTATCCAATCTTATTGAGATTGAGATCGGTATATTTGGGCCTTATTGAGGTCCAATGTGAAATTTTTTTATCAAATCTTATTGAGATTGAGTTTCGACATTTAGGCCTTGTTGAGGCCAAACATGAAAAATTTATCAAAGCTTATTGAGATTGATATCAACATTTTGGCCTTGTTGAGGTCCAATGTGAAAACTTATTGAGGTCGACCATAGCCATAACATTTAAGTTTTACAATTTTCAACTCGTTGAGGTTGGCCATAGCCATAACATTTAAGTTCTACAATTTTAAATTTATTAAGGTCGACACTTTAGATTTGTAAGGCCTATGGTTGAGGTCGACAATTTAGTTTTGTGAGGTCTACAATTGAGGTCGACACTTTTGTGTTGTGAGCTCTACAACTGAGGTCGACATTTTAGTTTTGTAAAGCCTACGGTTGAGGTCGACACTTGCTTTGTAAGCTCTACGGTTGAGGTCGACATTCTAGTTTTGTAAAGCCTACAGTTGAAGTCGACACTTGCTTTGTGAGCTCTACATTTGAGGTCGACATTTTAGTTTTGCAAAGCCTACGGTTGAGGTCGACACTTGCTTTGTGAGCATTACGGTTGAGGTTGACATTTTAGCTTGGTAGGATCTAAAACTGAGGTCGACACTTTAGATTTGTAAGGCCTACGGTTGAGGTCGACATTTTAGCTTGGTAAGATTTATGGTCGAGGTTGACACTTTTGCTTTGTGAGCTCTACATTTGAGGTCGACATTTTAGTTTTGTAAAGCCTACGGTTGAGGGCGACATTTTAGTTTGGTAGGATCTACAACTAAGGTCGACATTTTAGTTTTGTAAAGCCTACGGTTGAGGTCGACACTTGCTTTGTGAGCTCTATGGTTGAGGTCGACATTTTAGTTTACTAGGATCTATAACTGAGGTCGACACTTTAGATTTGTAAGGCCTACGATTGAGGTCGCCATTTTAGCTTAGTAAGATTTATAGTCGAGGTTGACACTTTTGAGTTGTGAGCTCTACGATTGAGGTCAACAGTTTAGTTTTGTGAGGTCTACGATTGAGGTTGACACTTTAGATTTGTAAGGCCTACGGTTGAGGTCGACATTTTAGTTTGGTAAGATCCATGGTCGAGGTTGACACTTTCGCTTTGTAAGCTCTATGGTTGAGGTCGACAGTTTAGTTTTTTTAGGTCTACAATTGAGGTCGACACTTTATATTTGTAAGGCCTACGATGGAGGTTGACATTTTAACTTTGTAAGAATCTATAATAAGGTCACATTCGCGCTTCTTAAGGTCGACTTTCCAGCCTAGTTACAATCGGCAATAGCCTAAACATCTTCAGTCTTGTTGTGGTCGGCATTAGCTTTGTTAAAAATTAGCGTCCAGGCTACGTAACGATTATCCGAATACCAAAACAAAATGAAAGCTCAACAAGAGTTATCAATTCGTAACACTACAAAAAGGCAAGCCTTATAGCAACTTTTCAAATCTACTTAGAAAGCATTCTCTTCGTCTTCAACAACTCTACTAGTTAAAGATGTCTCACCCTCAACTCTAATCTCATCACCTTGAAAAACTCGATTTGCTTCTTGATCCGTACTCGATGACTTCTTCTTAGCCTTTTCTTTGCTCACATAAGCAGTCAACATCCATTGAAAGTCCATGTCCGGGTGTTTCTCTTGGAATAATTCAATGCATGTCTGAATGACATCCGCCTTCAGTTGCCTTTTCTCCAGTCGAGTGCGTTGATCAACATCAAACTTAACTTTTTCCAACTCATAGCTAAGATCGGCAATCTTGGAGTCTTTGCCCGCATTAGATTTCTTTTTTGCTACCAAGTCTTCTGCCAAGTGAGTATTTTCATCGTTGCGAGCATTGAGATCACGCTTGAGCCGATCTCGCTCGTTTGCTGTCTTTTCGTTCGTGAGGTTGGCTTTCATCAAAGGCACTCGAGTTCTTCTATTTTTGCATGGCCTTTCAATGACTTTGCAAACATCTCGATATGCGCGGCCATGATCAAGGATTGCTGGGAAAGAAAGCATGACGGTTAAGATGAAAAGTATAAACATAAAAAAAATAAAGATTGTGAATTAATATCCACCTCAGCTTGGTTTTGAGCAAGCGCTTCAAGAGCATGAGTAGCTAACAAGTAGGAAAAATTCTTGAGGGTATCCTGGGTCACAAATCGAGCAGCTAAGTTCACCATGGGTAGTAAGTCCTCTGCTCTTCCTCACTTTGACTCTATGATGTCATTGCTTTCAAGCAAACTTCCTTTCGGACATATCAGGGAAGGGGTAGGTGGTAAAATGCGCAAGGGACGAGAATCGCTAGCTCGGTCACTTTTGCTCTGAGGTAGCATGTTGCAAACTGAAACAGCGAGCTATTTTTCTTTTTTTCATCAGCTTTGTTTTTCTGTGATGTCTGCCATGGTTTCTTACTATGTGGTTCACCTTCCTCATCCGATATCTCCTCGATCAAGGCTTTTACAATTTCTGCAGAGGTACGCTTGGCGATAGACATGTTTCCTGCATTTAGCAATCCTTTCTCAACTCTAGCACTCAGCTTGTCATTTATATCAACTTTCTTCTTCCAAGTCATTGCAGTAAATACATGTGTTAGATTGTATCCTTATTTCGACCTCAACCTGAACAAAACTTGAATTACCCGGTCTACTAAAATGGGGGGAACTTTAAACCAACCCTTGGTCAGCTTTACATCCCTACCTTAATTTCCACCCACCACGAAATACTTGTTTTTCCAACCTCTACATGAGCTTGGAAAGTCAAGTACTATTCTTCTACTCTTTGATTTTGACATAAAATAGTACCATCCTTTGTGATTGATCCCATGCTCATTACAAAAATATAAGTGAGTAAACTCCTTAAAACACGGCTCGGTTTTATTCTGCTCAACCCATACAACATACATACCACCTAAAACCCTCCAGCCATTTGGGTCAAGTTGACCTGGACTCAAACCCACTCTCACCAACATTCGAGCAAAGTAAGGTTGAATGAGCAACCTGAAACCAAGTTAAAAAATTTCCAGATAAATCGCAGTCTCTCCATTACCCAATTTGCTTGCCACCTCATCTTCGCCCAATAACTTAAGTGTAATATCGTCTAGAATAAGATATTCCTTCCTCAACTCTTCATTCTCTTTCTTTGTTGTATCAAAGTATAGTCTATTGATGCTGTATTCTTCATGTTCATCTCCCTCATCTTCAAATTGTGCACAACTCGATTCCTCATTCACCTCATTTCCGCGTCTTATTTTCTTAGGCTTATTTTCAGCCATATTACAATTTAATTCTATATTATCTTCCCTAAATTTTCCATTATCATCTACACCCGATGCAATATCACTGAGCCCATCCAACAACTCCTTATTCGCATTTTGCGAATCGCTACAAAGTGACCCATTTTCACTCCTTAATTCCGTTATTGCCTAATGTTACATTTAACAAAACCTCATTTCCAGTCAATATTAACACCCAGTATGTAAACAACAAATTACAAGCAACTTTCATTGTCAACATCACATCCAACACAATACAAAACACAGCAATAAGCAAATGCGCTTGGGATGAGACAACTCACCGGATCTCCTTTAGCCAGAATGGATTCCAGTTTTGCTGATGGTCAACAATAGTAACATCATTCAGCATTGGTTCTACATTAATAAAATGCAACATTAGCTGAGAGTAGTTTAAAAAAAAAAAGAGAAACACAGCAAATAGAAGAAGAAGTTCGGGTTTCGACAATAATAAAGAGAGAGGGAGAATGCAAAATAAAAAGAAAAGAGAAAAGAGAGAGAAACGCAACAAAGAGAAGAAGAAGCTGAGTTGTGACAAAAACAAAAAGAGAGGCGAGTTCTATTTATAAAAAAAAAGGCGTTTGGTTTCAATACACGCATATATAGATTTGGTATTTATTAAAAAAAAAAGCACACGAAATAGAAGATGGCGCGCGAGGTACTCACCAACAGGTTTGATTACGACTCAGTAGCGTCGTTGCTCAATTTGCCCAAAAATTGTAGGACGGCGGTATGTCACGGGACGAGAGGTTTCGAGCCCGTGCGGCACTCCCGCATCCCATACTACGAGAGTAAGCCTAGTGGAAGTGGCACAATGTCGCCGGTTTCGCTCGTCAGAGAACGGCTTCCCAACCGCGTGATTTTCCTAGACCCCTCTTCAACGTTAAGTCCTCGACTAGCGACAAGCTCCCCAAACTCAACCGGGTCGGCCTCCCTGAACTCCAAAGAGTCTAGGGCCATTGTATTCCCCACACACACATTCCTGAAGCACGTCTCCAACAATCAGCACAACCATCATCAACACTAGCGTACAAGCGCATATCTTGGGTGCCACGATTGCGGTCCGTGACAGGTAGCTCAATATTTCACTTTTATTGTGAAAAAGCGTGGATGATAAGGACGAAACGGAAGCCCAAACGGAACAGAAGCCAAAAGATATTGATAAAAGACAAAATGTATGTTTTCAATTTACCTTTAAGTCACGTGCTTATGCTTTTTCTCCATGGTCTCACTTTTTTATTTATTTACTTTTTTCTTTATTTTTTCTTTCTTTTTCTTTTTATTTTTTATTATTATTCTTGCCAAATTCTTACTTTTAAGCCTATTTTAACACAACACTATCCTTATTCTACTTCACATTACCCCTGTTCTGCTGGAGACCATACTGCGCTTTCTTCATTGTTTTAGTTTCCAATACCGTTAATATCTTCTCAGTACTGAAAACTAGGGGACTGGTGTTCGGTTTGTAAGAATTTTTGTATTTTTCATTCATTAGTTTCCAAAACTGAAAATAGCTTCCCGATGTTGAAAACTAGGAGATTGGTGTTCGTGTTGGATTTTTCTGATAACCTCTAGAAAGAGTCAATATTGTTCGGGTTGGATTTTTCTAGTAATATTTAGAAATATAGTCAACCCCAATCTACTCAGAACCCATTGTCGTCGAGCTAACCTCGTAAGTACAACCTGGAGCCTATTTTGGCAGCCTGGTTTACAAGTATGATCTGAGGTTTATGTGAATGACCTGATTTAAGAATACAACCTTAAGCCTATATGAGCGACCAGGAAATTCACCGGTCCGACCTGAAAGTGAAGAAATATGACCTCGAAATTTATTTGTCCGACCCGAGAATTAGCTTGACATAGAAAGCTATCGATTGAGATAACGTGGCCTAGTTTCTAGGAAAGTTGTGTGCCACGATCCATTTAAACCGTCTCCAACTGATGACCACGTGCAACTGTTGAAGAAAGTGGGCAGAAGTTAAAGGTGGTAACCACCCACGACCAAGGGCCTATTTAAGCTGAAAAGGGCAACTGAGGAAGGGGTTAGAAAAATGAACCAAAAATTTTATAAGTCACCTATCTAAAAGTCTTAGGATTCCCGACAATATTTTTAGTTTTCTCTACCGAAAAAATTCTTTAATTTTCACTTTTCACAATTCTCCCTTCTCGTTTACCTTTTTCTTATACATAATTTCTAACTTAAGAATCAGAGGGTCTACGCTGGGACCCCACTGGTGTATCCTAACCGTGTTTTCTAGTTGTTAGGTATATAAAGCTGGGTTCAGACCGACGTTTGAGCTTAGATTCGCACTGTAATTCCCCAAAAGAAAACAAATTCAGCTGTTGAGGTCGTTTTTCGGCATCAACAATGAACATCATACTTGCCACACTCTTGGCGTATAAATCCTTAGATTCACAAGTCTTATATCACATGAATGAAGATGCTAGTGGTGTGACTCCATGGAGCTCTGACTCAATAGTTTTCAAGTAGTTTTATTTAGCTAACCACCTAAGTTTGAATCATGGTGAGGAAAGAAAATAAAAATTAATTTGATCTTTGCACCTCACTACCTTTAAAAGAGTTCAAACTTCACACTCGGTTTTGAATTTTAATTATTTTAAATTGAAATGCTAAGTCCATATATTATATATATGAGTTTTTTTTTTTTTTGCCCAAGGTTGAATTAAACTATATATTTACGAAATTCTTGAGATACATGATTTTCAGGATTTAATAGAATCATATGTACTAGCTATATATACATCTTAATAAATGTTTGCCAGACCTTTATTTGTACTAAAATTATACATATCTAGACTCCCATTACACTTTAGATTGTAATAATTTAAATAGTTTTTTTTTTTGGTGGAAGTCGTTTAGAATTCTAAGATCGGAAGTCAAATTTCAATAACGATTTTTTTAAAAAAATAATTTAATATATATATATATATATAGGGAGAGAGAGATTCTTGAGTGCATATACTTAACATTATATAGTGCTATAGCGAATTTACACAAAATTTGCATATCGACATTTGAGAATTTCTATATATCAAAGCTTTTAAATGCAAAAGTCTAAATATGGATTTCATGCGGATTCACTACAAAATCATATGATGTTAACATGTTTTTACAATTGACTATAATACCGCATGATGTTGTAGAAAATCACACGAAATCTCTATTATATAAAGAGAGAGATCTTGCTTTGCTTTATAATTGAATATAGGGTGGTGATATTCCCACCGCTCAAATTTTGTAAACCTATCTCACTTTAAAAAATTAAATCATAAAAAATTCACATTATTTTTAACGATTTCAAATTATTAAGAATAAAATTAAGCAATTGACTAATTAAATCTTTATTAAATAATTAAAATACATCTATGATATGATATCTCAAAAAATTTATATTATTTTTCCCATGAAATTTACTAATTACAAGAAAGATCTGATTGATTAATTGTTTAAAATTTTATTTACTTTAAATTGAAAAAATTTAAATTATTTTTTAAATAATTCTTTGAAATGATTTAAATGCGGTACGTGTCCCACCAAGTTAAAACCTGAAGCTGATTTAAATTTTATTTTGGAACGGAAACCTAGTAGCGAGGCTTCGTTCTTCAGGAAATTCCGAGGTAAGTTAATCAACATTTCCACTAATTACTTTTATTTGCTTCCAAAGTTTATTTAATTAGACCAATTTCTGGCTTCCTACTTAAATTGCATATCCAATTTAGTGGTTGATTTTTGGAGATGGAGATAAACTGAAACATTGATAAGCTCAGAGAAAAAAAAAAATTCGATTGAGATTGAAAGTTCTTATTACCTACATATTCAATTAATTCAAATTTCTAAAATTACTGTAATTGTTGGTAATATGGGGTTTTTTTTTTTTGGTTTTGGGGGGGGGGGGGGGTCTGAAATTTGTATGCATGCCTTAATTGAGTTTTATCACTTTAAATCCTAATTACTAATGTTTTTTCTGTTAACGGTTGAAAATAAGATAAGAAGAGAGAAGGTGAATTTGAAGAAGTATGAGAAGAAAAGACATGTAATGATGTTGATGTGTTTATGTGAATAAAGAGAACGACAATGGAAGTGGAACCATTGGACAAATGGCAATGGAAACTTTGTCCAAGTTTTTCCGTTGATGTTCTAAAGTTTGCATATATATGTTTCAAGAAACAAATGGAAATTAAATAGTACATAAAGGTGAACTCACATTGTCAACTAAAGGTTACACTACCATTTGCCCAATGGTTCCATTTCTATTATCATTTTCTTTATTCACAGAAATATCATCGGCCTCAAATTCATCTGTGTAAGAAGAGGGACAAGGACAAGGACAGGGTGAGTCTATTGTATGACAACAGCAAGTCTACAATTTAGTTTTATTTCTGCTGCTACACTCAGGAATCACTAGCATCAACCACCTCCTTTATTGCCCTTGCTTCATTTTTCTCCTGAAGACGGTTGACTTGATGAAATAACACTTCTAATGATGCTGCCTTAGAGAAAGCATATATGTTAATCACCTGTTGTAATCTCATGCCAAAATCATTTCAGTTCCTGCTCATAAAATTAGTTACTTCAACCTTTGTCATATGTGTTCTCCACTGCTTTAAGATACTTAGATAGTGAATGTGTCTAAATTCCAACTCAAAAGATTCATTTGAGGAAAAGTTCTTCAGATGGTCATGTAGAGTTCTAATTTATCTCAGCGTCATACTCTAAATACTTGAAAACTACATGTCAATCATCAATGTTCATCTTTTGTTGACAATCTCAACGATCAAGTGTGTTTCGGAAAAAATTATCACAATTATGTTTAGTCCATTTATAAGACAATGTGTCATGTGATCCATTAGTCTATTTAAAGGTTGCAATCATATGAGTTCATGTCCAGATTGTGAAGTTGGTTAATTGCAACATAATAGCAATGATTGTATCCATTGCTTTTATGAAGTTGCTATGTTATTGCTTCTTTAGTAAGTGGCAGACATGACTTTCTATTTTTCCACAGCTTAAATTGTTAAATAATTGATAATGCTCTTTCGCTTACTCTGTTCTTGTCTTTTTAGATAAGCTTTATTGCTTTCGCCCTTTCTTTCTTGAGAGTGGATGTATAAAACAAATTGGCCTTGACTGATACTTGATGATGTTGTAATTATTTCTCCCTGCTTTATTCTTTTTACAACATATGGAAGACACAGTATTGTAAGATTCATTTCCCGCATTGCTCTGCCTTGATCTGTTCTAATTTGAGAGTCAGCAATCTTGATTCAACTTCTTGGATGGAGTACTAGCTAAGAGAAGGGAGGTATGGGAGCCAGCACTAATATTTCAATGAGGAGATATGGGCATCAACTTCAGACTATTTTCGGAGAGGCTGAGAAGGGTGTTCGCTGGCCAAGAAGTCACATTGCCTGATGCTTCAAAACAACCTATTCAGAACCTTCATGCCGAGGTTGAAATCGTTACTCCTTGGCTGAGGGACTATGAATATGATATGTGCTGGCTTCTGCTGCAAAACATAGGAGAATGAAGTTGACAACCCAGACCTTGGGCGGAAATCAATTGCTTTACATATGAATCTGAGAAGGTCATTGACACATTCTCAACAGCATCAGTCAACAGAAGAGTCAAAGCAGGTGCAACAAGGACATTTGTGATGCTCTGCTAGGACTCCAGAGCAGAATCAATGATATAAAACAGCGGATACAACAACTTCAGTACATCGATTCCGGAATCATTGATGATTTCAAAAGTATTGAAGATGAAGCTGGTTATTTTCCTGCATCTTCATCTTCTAAGAATAGCGGCATGGTGGGTCTAGAAGACAGAATGGAGAAGTTGTTAGATATTTTGAAAGAGGGACCACCTCAGCTTTCAGTGGTGGCCATCTTGATAGCATTGGGTTGGACAAGGTGGCTTTTGCTGCAGAGGCTTGCAGCAGCAGTGATGTGAAGCATTATTTTAATTGTCACGCTTGGGTTCCAGAGCCTTACAGCTATGATGCTGATGATGACCAAATATTAGATATCGTTATGAAGTTTCTAATGCCTTCATCTAGGTTGAGTATAATAAAAGATAAAAATTATGAAATGAAAAAAAAAATTCAAGAATATCTAATGATCAAGCGGTATTTGATTGTGGTTGATGATGTGTGGAGCATTGAAGTGTGGGATGTTATTCGAGAAATTGTTCCGGATAATCAGAATGGATGTGGAGTACTAATAACACTCACTGAAATTGGTATCGTCATCTCATTTCAGTTCAAAAGCGGACAGAATATTTGGCTTGATTTAGTGCCCACTAAGAGGACCATTGAGAGTTGTTTACCTTTTTGAAGTACATGGAACAACTAATGAATAGAGTCTGTTGATGCAAAGAAGAGAAGCGTTGGAGGCAGAATCAACGCATGCCCAATTCGTAGTCGTTGCTGGCCTTCATTGTTGCAAATGGCTCTCAAAGCGGAATTTATCTTTTCATCCTATCCTGGATCAAAAAGGTAAATCGCGAAAAAATGTCAAACATGTCTATGTTTTTTAAAAACAGAGTGATTTTGCTTACTTAGATGATTGTGACTCGCACCCGCATTCTTTGTTGTACTTCAAAAAGCGACCACCTTGACCCCATAGATTGGGTGAAAATCGTTTTGAGTAATGGACTTGGGATCTCTTGTTCTCAGCCAATTTCCATCCAAAATTGAAACTTTATTTCTTTAGATATGAAGCTGAATATCCCTTCCCTCAAAAGCCTGGGTTCATCATTATTAAGAAATCTCTGAATCTCTACACCATAGCCATTCCCTTTAGCTACATAAATCATACAGCAGATGAATTTTGGAAGATGAACAAACTCAGGCATCTAAATTTTGGCTCGATCATACTTCCCGCACATCCAGGAAAATATTGCGGCTCTCTGGAAAATCTCAATTTCATTACAGCCATGCATCCTTGCTGCTGTACTGAAGATATATTGAACAGACTACCTAATCTTCAAAATCTCTGGATATGAGGAGATTTATATTTTTATCAATTTTTGATGTCCCAAAGTCTTTGCAGATTCAGATGCCTCAAGTCATTGAAGACGGTGAATGAAAGCAAGATGCCAAGGCTCTTCAAAATCGTCCGTGCCAAATACCTACTTCCTCAAAGTCTAATCCACTTGAGTTTCTCTAATATTGAACAAATGGATGATCCCATGCCTGCACTAGAAAAGTTGCCACTTCTTCAAGTGCTCAAAATGAAGCAAAACTCATATTCAGGTAGATAGCTGACTTGTGGGTCTGATGGTTTCCCAAAGCTCAAGATAGTGCACCTCAATTCAATGCCATGGCTAGAGGAGTGGACTATGAGGCTTGGAGCCATGCCAAAACTGGAATGCTTGATTCTCAATTCTTGTGCTAACTGGAAAAAGATTCCTGAACAGCTCTGGTGCATAAAGAGCTTAAACAAATTCGAGTGTTGGTGGCCTCAGCCGGAGCTGAGACAAAAGCTACGGGACTTCGAGAATAAAGCGCAGTATGACAATCAAGTATATCCTTATGGAATTTGATTTACATGGATTTAATTAGATGTAAGTTTTTCATTTTATGCAATTTCATCAACCTTTAATTATTAATCTAATTTCATA
Source organism: Citrus mangshanensis (assembly GCA_030449895.1). Taxonomy (NCBI): domain Eukaryota; kingdom Viridiplantae; phylum Streptophyta; class Magnoliopsida; order Sapindales; family Rutaceae; genus Citrus; species Citrus mangshanensis. Next base: position 293,643 of record JASUUJ010000220.1, on the reverse strand, counting down.
CATTTGTTTTTTCTTCTCCTCAATATATTTGATAGTACGCAGCTTCCTAATGCTATAAAGTGTTTTCTAATTGTGGTTGCTTCTAATTTTTGTCTCAACATTAGACATGAAGTGTTCATCACAGTTCCTGATGCTGACCCCGACCATTTTCCCTTAATTATTTTTAGAAGAGCAAGAACCCTTGTGTATTGATTGTTGAACAGTCAGGAAAAACTATAATTTCAGATCTTAAATTACTTGCGCAGGTGAAATCAGAGCGGGAAATATGTCAACTGTAGTGCAGCAAAAGTTTCAATTTCAACCAGAAGCCGGCCTTGATCCTTTCAGTATTCACTTCTGTTGTCTACACATTATTGAGTCCTCAGGATTGATGCAGGACATTGTTGGGTTTCTTTGTTTTCATGGATCTGCTACAAGCAATAATGTCAAGTTTTTGGATTCACTGTGTGTATTCTATTCGTGTGTCTTCATTCTTGTAATGTGCTTGAAACTCCAGCTTAGTGTGGACGTGTGTGGTTTGGTCGTACCATGTGTAATACATGTTAAGTGTCATAATTGTCTTAAGGGAATTCTGCCTCACTTCCATTAGAAGAAAAGTTTGGATGTAGGCACCATTGCGGCTGAATCTACTGTTGAATGCTGGATTGCTATTATCTGAGATTCTCCAAATAATAATCCGAATAAGAATGTAGGAAAAATATTGAGTATAAATGCTTGTTTTGAACAAATACTACCTATTATTTTAAATTTTGGACTTAGAAATTATAAATAGTATTAGCATGTGAATTTTAAGGTATTAGCTGATTCTGTCCAATTTTAGAGGTTGATGCCTCATGCTCACCTTATAGTCATTGGTTTTTGCTGAACAAATGAATGTGTATCATTTTTTTTCTTTTTTTTTTCTGTTATACTTTGATTCCCCTGCTTCTAGCTGATTCTGTTCCCCTTTATAACGAGAGAAGTTATTTTTTTGTGCTCTTATGTACATGTTAAGCCTGGATATGTGTGGTTTGGTTTGTTTTAATAATATTATTGTGTGGTGTCATCTGTAATACTTTTTAAGGGTGCAAATCAAATGAGTTCATACCTTATAGTGAATTTGGTTAATTTCAAGATATCATTTTTTGGGATCTTCGGCTCCAGTTGCTAATACCAAATTCCTCAAATCTCGATTGGAATTTGGGAGTCCGTCCTAAATGATATGAGATTTGATAAAAATTTCTCACTCTGATTTATTATTCGAGTTGAGATTCGAGATCTATTTTTTTTAAAATTTAATATTCAAGACAGGATTTGAGACGTCTGAAAATCTCATTCGAGATGTTGAGATTCAAGATCTAATTTTCTTTCAATTTAATATTCAAGACAGGATTTCAGAAAAATCTCATTCGAGATCCCTTAGGCAATCAAATGGTTTCATATCCTTATAATGAATTTTGTTAATTTCAAGATACCCTTTTTTGGAATCTTCCACTCTAACTGTTAATACGTAAACCTAGGCTGGCAAAATTATCCAGATACCAATCGAGATACAAACCCCATACAAGATTTGTTACAAATTTCTTATCCCAATTTTCAATGTGGGTCAGGATTTGAGACCCATTTTATACCGATTCATAAATTTCTTTATTAGACAATAACTGATGACAGATTATTAGTTTAAAGCTCATGGAGTAAAGGTTGAATTATTGGTTCAATCATCCGCAATTTTCTGCAAGCATGCAAAATATTAAACAAGAGATTATTTAATTATTTTTTGGGTTCTGTTATTACAATAATGATTTTGAAGATATTAATGGGAGAAAAATGGTTCTTTTAAATCATTTTCAATCTTGAGAAAAAGTTTTCTCGCTGGCATACACTATCCTTTATCTATATTCCAGTCTTCCATTATGTTAAAAAAAGGAAAAACAAATATGAAAATAAAAAGAAAATAGGACATCATCAAGTATCAATCAAAGATCAATTTGTTTTATCCACTTTCAGGAAAGAAAAGGTAAAAACAATCCCACTAGGGACCATAAAGTTTATCTCAAAGAAAAAGCACTACAATAGTCGAACACAAAGAAGAGTAATAGTGAGAAAGGAGTTGCATATAAATTGAAGAATTGTTTTTTTTTTTTTAAAGAAAGGTCCAGCATCATGATTGCCTTCATTTAGCAAAGGATATATGAAAAAGAGATGAATAGTGCACTTTAGATTTGGATAATTCCGATTGGATTTTGAATTGTTTGGATTAGAAAAAAAAAAAATCATTCGAATCCAACCTGAATCTCAAATACAGTCAATTCGATTCAAAATAAATCGAATTGGATAAATATTTCAGATGAATTTGGTTTCAAATTGTTTCGGATTTAAATGATATTTTATATTCAAATAGTATTTTAAATTTAGATTGAATTCGGATTTAGGTCTTTTTTTAATAATTTTTACAAAAAAATCATGAAATATATATATGTAAGAGTAGTGCAATCCAATAGGATTGTTTAGATTAAAGCGGATCCGATCCATCGAATGCACAAATTTTATCCAATCAGATATATATGGCAACATCCAAATCCGAATCAGATCGAATCATATCTATTCGAATCCAATCGAATGCACACCTTTAGCCCTATTGGAATGATCATCTAACCATTCAAACTATAACGTATTCTGTAGAGGCTTGAAAAGAAAATCTCTAAACAATAGGGACTATTATGCATTAGATGCATCAATGAATCAGATTGTAAGGTGATGCTTTTCCTCTCAAGACAAGCTTTATGGTCCCAGCGGAATTATTTTTAATCTTTCAGTCTTTTGAGAGGGCAAAAAAGAAACTAGTCTCGATAGCCTATTTTACTTTCTTCATACACATATATATAAAACACAAATTATAAGACACCCTTTTATCTTCTTGCATAATGAATATTTTATATACACGTACATTATACCTCAGGTTTTGTGCAGAAAATCTGTTTGAGGAATTAAATAGAGCGACCATGATCTCCTCCAAGTGAAAGTGAGCAAATAGTTGAGCAGACCACCTCGACCAGGTGGTATGAGCTTGAGCAGATCACTTCGACCAGGTGCTATGAGCTTGAGCAGACCACCTCGACCAGGTGCTATGAGCTTGAGCAGACCACCTCGACCATGTGCCATAAGCTTGAGGAGAGCACCTTGACCAGGTGTTATGAGCTTGAGCAGATGACCTCGACCAGGTGGTATGAGCTTGAGCAGATGACCTCAACCAGGTGATATGAGCTTGAGCAGATGACCTTGATCAGGTGATGACCAGGAATCAAAACTCAGTTAAAATAAACCACCACAAAGCTCCTCCGAAAAATCAGGGCACGAATTTGATCAATTAATGGTTATTGTCACGATCTAAGGTCATGGGTGTGGGTGTCGGGTGTTTATAAAAACCTCGAGAAAACCACGCCATGGAGGGGGCTCTTTTTTAGGGGATCTGACTGAGAAATTCTTTCTGGATACTCTACTTTATTTTTCTGCAAATTATTCAAAAAGCTTTGGGTTTTAAGGCAATGTTTATTAAGCTATATGAGAAATGGTATATTTGGTTTTTCCTGTAAATCCCATAACTGACTTGAGCGTCGGAGGGTTTACGCCGGAAAAACTTCTGGCACCTCTAACCATTCTCTGTAATTTCAGGTACTTGTTGATCATCAGCTTGGAGATTATATGCTCATGAATGTTCTGCTCATAGTCAGAGAATATTCTTGGAGATCAACCAGCAGCTTCCCACCAAATAAATTTGATGCTGATGCAGGAATCTGAAATTGAGTCACTAACCAACTCGTTCGGATTTCAGCATCAACAAAATCATTATTGTACATCAATAATTCTCAATATAATTCCTCTTATCAATCAGTATCCCCACGGCACCTGCAGCATCTAGTTTTAAGATTCATTTTCCAGTACTGCTCTGCCTTGATCTGTTCTACTTTGACAGCCACCTGAACTTGATTCAACTTCTTGAGAGAAGGAGGTATTGGTGCCATCCTCAGTTGATTATGTTGACTAATGTTGAAGTAAAAGGAGAGCTTCTAACCATTTTTTTTTATAATTATTTTCTTTGCATGCTAGGGCTGCTGGCTACTGACTACTGACTACCGAGAGTGAAGGAGATATGGACATCAAACCTTGGACTATTTTCAGAGAGACTGAGAAGGGTGTTAGCTGGTGAAGAATTCACGTTGCCCGATGCTGCTAAACAACCTATTCAGAACCTTTACACTGAGACCGAAATCGTTGCTTCTTGGCTGAGGGACTGTGGATACAACACTGCTTAGTTTATGTGGCAAGTCAATGCAGAAGAGGATCAAACTCTTGCAGAATTATCATTCACAAACCTCTTTCTTCGTTTTACCCGAGCTTCTCTTCCCGTCTTGGCACAACAGTCTTGAAATCCCATTCCTCTTTCTTGGCATGTGCTGCATCTGTTATGCAAGTGAAGCTGATGCACAGTTTGTGCCGTGTTCCCATCGGTCCTGTCATGGCTGCATAAGTCGGCATCTTCTAAATTGCTTGAGATGCTTCTTTTGCAACGCCACAATCCTCGAGGTTGTCAAGGTGGACGAGAAAATTTTGTAAAAAATTTTCCTGTCCATTTTTGGTCTCTGGCATTATCCCACTGCCCTGAATTCTAAATTGGTCAGCGTCAGATGAATGGTTGCAAATTAAGCTTGAACTCGGGGATTCATCCTTAAACAAAGATAAAAATGGAAAAGTTCAAGGGAATCGTATGATTATATCTATGTAGTGTGTAATAGCAAAGGGGGTGGGAAAGATGATCAAGAATTTTGGTAGGGGAAGTTGAGGGCATTTTTCTGTAAATATGAGATGTAAATGGCAAAAGAAATATATCTCTTTTCATTTTCTCTCTCGCGGCCTGTAAATTGTGGTACAGTGTTCATTCAAGCTTCTTGTTGGCTTAAGGGACCGAGAAGTACTTAGCAAATTCAATTGATGCAGTGCTGATACGGAGATGAAAAGCATAGCAAACGGCGTCGTTTGTTGGAGATAAAAAATAAAAAAAAAATTCACGAAACGGCGTCGTTTGCATTAATTTCGGGGTTTAACCCAGAATTTGACCCGGGGTAAATAGCTGAACTCTTTATAGTCCTAGTGGAATTGTTTTGACCTTTCTTTTCTTAAAAGTGGATGTATAAAACAAATTGGTCTTGATCGATACTTGACGATGTCCTGTTTATTTTTCTTTGCTTTATTCTTTTTTCATCATATGGAAGACGAGATTATTGTAAGATTCTGCCTTGATCTGTTATAATTTGAGAGGCAACGATCTTGATTCAACTTCTTGACTGGAGAACTAGCTAAGAGAAGGGAGGTATGGGAACCAGCACTAATGTTTGAATTGAGAGCTTTAAAGCATATTTTCTTTTTCCCCTCTCTCTTTTAATTATTTTCTTTGCATGCTCTTGGACATCTAAAAACTTCAAAAACCTTTCATAATACCTGTAATGGAATACAAAATAGTTAATTATGAAATACAAGTATGCAACCCAAGAGGGGGGGTGAATTGGAAATTTAAAAATTATCCTAGGCAAACCACACAACAATTTAATCTATTGCCTTAATCAAATTGAAAACAATAAATTCAATCAAGCACAATATTAAAAGAGTAAGGGAAGAGAAAACAAACACAAAGATTTTTACGTGGTTCGGCAATCCCCGCCTACGTCCACGCCTCCAAGCTTTCCGGGCTTGAGGATTCCACTAAGCAAGCCTCCAAGGCTTCAAATGCTTACACTTGACTTCCAAGGTGTCAATGGACCTTTACAACAAGAGATTATCCCCAATCTCTTAACCCAAGTGTATCCCAACACTTACAATCACTCAAAGTAAAAATTACAAATTTGTTTTTCTCTCACACAATATCTAAGATTACAAATCAATGCCCAATGTGTGAATAGATGAAGAGAGAATGTGTTTAAAGCTCAATGAAGATTGTATTCTCGAATATAAGCTCAATGATTGTGTTGTGATTAATCTTTGTTTGGATTTGAATGAGCTTATTTATAGTTGCAGCTGAAAACTAGCCGTTATAGACTGTCTGCACACTGTCGGATCGCCGTTTGACTGGTCAATATGACCGTTGAGCTGATTTTTCAAATTATCGGATCGCCGTTATCTAGATGTCGGATCGCCGTTATCTAGATGTCGGATCGTCGTTAGTATCCAGAGACTAATTATTTCGATGTCGGCGGCCGTGAGATCGATCTTCGAATCGCCGTTAGTGTCCAGACCGATCGATTTCGATGTCGAGCCGTTATCAATATGTCGGATCGCCGCTTACTGATGAAATATTTTCCAAATTTATAGTTTGACCCTAAAACTTTATAAAAGCGTATTACGACCAAAATGTTATAAAACTTTGCAAATAGGTCCAATTTCAGAATTTCTAAGTAATGCTTTGTTAATCCCAAAACTTTCTGAAATTATGTTATAGCCCAAAATGCTATGACACTTTTCAAATAGGTCCTTTACCAAAATTTCAAGCAATATATGTTTATTTCAAAGTTTTCAAAATTCTTTCAATTAAACCATAAACTTTGAAAAACAACCAATTTCATAAAATCATTTTTCCATTAAACATGAAGCATTTATAATATGAAAATAATGATTTATTCAAAAGGAATAAAAACAATCAATTGCATAAAATCATTTTTCATTAAATATAAAACATTTATAATATGAAAATAATGATTTATTTAAAATATATTTTTCAATAATTTGAGCTTAAAATATTAATCATTCTTAATCTTGTTTGTTATCATCAAAATCAATATCATGGAAACATATATGTTAACAATCTCCCCCTTTTTTATGATGACAAACATTTCATGTATTTAAAGAATGATTCCACAAATTGCTTCCCCTAAAAATAATTTTCTTTTACAATTTGCCAACAATTTAAATACATGGATTTTTCTCCCCCTCATCATCAAAAAGAAAAACTTAATTGGCAAAGAAAAGAGAAAAAAAAAATTTTTTTTTTTAATAAATTTGAAAACATGTATTCTTCCCCTCCTTCATCATAAAAGAAAAACGTAAAGGAAAAGAATAAGAGTAGGAAATTTGTTACCCATGTTGTCCGAATAGAAATTTCGACAAAATCTCCCCCTAACAACAAGCATCATCTCAAAAACAAATTTAGTAATATTACTCATAAATTATCATCATATCTCAAAATCATCACCACAATCAAATATCATCAAAATCATCAAAAGAATACTCAAAGTGTATATTATTGTCCTCCTTTTTGACAATATTGAAATGATGTATTATTTTGTCTCCCATTTAGACAAAAAAATCAAAATGCATATTTTCCAAAAACATATTATATGCTCCCCCTAAATATATGGCCAATTAAAATTTTAACCAAAATAATTTTATCCAAAAACATATCGTATTTATCTCCCCTTAAAAAAAGAACAAATCTTCAAATACACAACATGGTTAAAAAGATATAAGCTTCAACAATTATAACAAACCAATAACTCCATCAATTCATCAACCAACGCACATATAATCATCAATTACCAAAATCATCAAGAAATCAAATCATTCCAAGTTTATGCCGAATTTTTGAAAATTCTTCTTCGCAAAGAGGTTTTGATTTCTTTACCAAATTGGCATGCATATTATCAAATATTCAAGCTCCATAATTATCAATCACATTTTATAAATAAAGACAACTAAACTCATCAAATATCTAATGTGACATTTCAATATAACAAAAAAAATCTCATATGCTTAAAATTCTCAAAGTATATGTATTTCTGCCTTTTTCGATATCATTTAAAACAAGTAAGACATATTCAACAATACATCGATAAAGTACAAAAAATGCATTCATTCACTAATCACAAATTGCATAAGATCAAAGCTTTATCAAATACAATGTAATAATCAATGCACATTCTTTATCTCAAATCTTAAGCAAAACATAAGAGTATGATTGCAATATAAGATCATCAAAATCAACACAACTAAAAAGCCATCATTATGAGCTAAAGATCAAGTGATCAAATCCATTATTACACATGCTCACATATATTTTTAAGTGATAATCTAGTAATTACATCTTGTGATGGATCTCCCAAAATTAACTACTTAAGGTGAGAAGAAACATACCTTCACTCTTTAGGGAGTGTTTGAGAAGTACCTTTATTTTACTCCACATTTGTTTCTTCATGTTGCTCCTCTTGATTTTCAAGTGGTGCATTCTTTTGGCTATCATTTGATAATCTTCTTGTAGCTTTTCATCTACATTATCATCAACAACAACTTTCTCCATAGAGGAAGAATTAGACTCATCAAATATAACATGTATAAATTCTTCCACAATCAAAGTTCTTTTGATATACACTCCATAAGTTTTGCTTGTGTTTGAATAGCCAAGAAAAATACCAACATCAAATTTTGGATCAAATTTGCCAAGATTATCTTTTGTGCTCAAAATAAAACATTTGCATCCAAATATCAAACAATAATCATCATCAATTCACAATGAAAGCAACAATGCATATGAAAATGTAAGTGCATAATATAATAGAAAACTATGGTGAAATCCATAAGGAGAGCTCATTATGGAAGTGGTAATTTGAAATACTCAAAATGCACAAATTCAAATTTTCAAGATATTGAGTAAAATGAGTAAGTTTGAATCAATTAAAATGATTTTAAACACAAGAATAGATGGGGAATAATTTATATGAATCAATTTGGATTGAAAACGAATGAGAATGATGGATTTTTTTTTTTTTTTTGGAATGAAAAAAGAATGAAGGAAGAAACCATTTTAGAGAGAGAATGAGAACCAGTTTGCCGAAATGAAGAAGAAGATGAATAGTTTAAAAGACCTTCGAATTCGGCTTGCCGGATGAGTGATCCGGTTGGCCAGAAATTGACCCGAAAGCAAGAAGCATGAATTCGGCTTGCCGGTTTGCATAATCGGCTGGCCGGTTTCGAGACAGATTTGTGACTCCACAAATTGCTTGCGGATTTTGAAGAACCGGAAATCCGGTTTTGTTCCTAGCAAGCTTCCATGCGATTCGGCTTTTGGTAACCGGTAGAGTTGTGAGGCGAGAGGAAGCTTAGCAAATCTGTTTTTCCAGTTGAAAATCCGATTATCCAATTTCAACCCAAGAGCTCCAAAATGAAAAACAACTTTCCGGTTGATTAGAAGTGGTATACCGGTTAAGCTTTGGAAAAAATTTTTAAAATTTTGTAAGCTCTTAGACTTGTATTATAAACACAAATTTATTTTTGGCTTAGAAATTGATCAATGTTAAAAATCATTTAACTTTTCAATAAGCCAATTAGTGTATGAAACATATATACATACAAGACTAAACATATGAAATCGTATCAAAGAATGATGTTAATTTTATAAGTGGATGATGATATAACACAATTAACGACACAAGAATTCATGCATATAATTCATTCATCACAGTCATGAAACAATAAGCATCCAACAAGCATACAATCATGAAGCATATAAGCATTCAAAACTTAAGAACATGCAGAAAGGTCAATTTCAAAATAAAAACTGTATTGATTGAGCAAGAATTAACATTCAAGATATATACCGTTGGAAAGATAATTAAGTTAACTTTCCAATAAATTTTACAGAGCTGTATTTGGAGTTCTCTAAAAGAAGTTATGACCAATTCATTACAGCCTGTGCAGACTCAGGATAAAATGCAGAAATGTCAAATTCGGAATAAAAACTGTATTGATTGAGCAAGAAGTAATATGCATGCTATATACCATTGGAAAGATAATTGAGTTAGCTTTCCAATAAATTTTACAGAGCTAGATTTGAAGTTCTCTAGAAGAAGTTATGACCGATTTATTTCAGCATGCGCAGACTCAGGATTTTCAACGACGATTAAATATATAAGCATTCAAAAGTGAATAAATCAAACACACCACTTAACTATCATGCTTAAACACTTCATAAACATTAACATCAAACAAAACTATCATGATAAATCACTCAATATTACACACAATGATAATTCCATCATATAAACATACAAGCATACTTTCGCAATTTCATTTATCAAGATTCATTCAACATAATTAAAATGGCAAGAATTGTTAAAGAAAAATTAAATCATCTTGCCTCATCTTTTTCCCTTAGCTCATACTCAAGTGATTATCCTCACAAGCTTTCATCAAGGAACTTCTCCACCATTCCTTGATTGTGGTACCTACAAAGAAAATATTCACGTTGTGCCCTTTGGTACCCAAATGCTCTTGGGTCCTTGAGTGTTAGCAATGGTTCCTTTTGGAACCCAAACACATTTTACTCCATAATATACTTTTCTTTTAATAGGGCAACCAAGCTTCATGTGACCGTTTTGATTACAATAATGACATACAACTTGATCATTTGTGGAGGTAGCCTTAACAAAATAATTCTTATAATATTTTTGTTTCCAGTAAGGCTTATACCCAAGTCCTCCTTTATCAAACACACATTTTTGTGAATTAAGCATGTTATCCAACATCTTTTGCCCATTTGTGAATTTCAAAACAATTTCATTGAGCTCATTACTCTTTTTCTTAAGCACATCATTTTCTTTCATCAATTTATCAACATGTGATTTTTCATGCTCATACAAAATACTTTGTTGACATTTAAATGATGCAATTCTATCATGCAACATTTTATTATCTATCTCTAGTCCTTTAAGCTTTTCATTTAATGAATCATTGCATTTTTGTAAAGCATCATTTTCATTTTTCAAGTCATCTACATATGATTCTAGATGCTCATGTGAAGTGCTAAATTTCTCATTTGATAATGCAACTTCATCATGCAATGTTTTATTTTCTAATTCTAACTCCTTTATCTTCTCATTAAATGAATCAATGCATTTTTGCATGGTATCCTTTTCATTTGTAAGTTCTAGCATTTTCTTCTTAAAACATGCATTCTTTTTACCAATTTTCATCCACTCATCATACAATTCTTTAAACGCATCATGTAATTCATTATAAGTAGGAAGATCATTTACCTCGTCAAGTTCATCATCCGATTCATCTCCAATTGCCATAAGTGCCAAATTCGACACTTCGTGAAATTCCTCCTCGCTCGTAGTCTCCTCATACACAATTTCAAGTTTTCTCCAAATTTCATAAGCATTAGAACAATTTGAAACTCTATGAAATTCCTTTTTATCTAAGGCACAAAATAAAGCATTCATAGCCTTAGAATTTAAAGACATCTTTTTCTTATCTAATTCACTTAAAGCATTCTTTCTAGGAATGAATAAATCATCACAAACAACTTCCCAAATTTCATAATCTAAAGCTTGTAAATAAACTCTCATCCTAGTTTTCCAATAACTATAATCATTTCCATCGAAAAATGGAGGTCTAGTGATAGATTGTCCTTCCATTATGGTTGAGCTAATTTGGGTTGCTATAGATCTTTAACTCTAGACGGTTAAGTCTACACAAGAGCACCTCGCTCTGATACCAATTGAAATACAAGTATGCAACCCAAGAGGGGGGGTGAATTGGAAATTTAAAAATTATCCTAGGCAAACCACACAACAATTTAATCTATTGCCTTAATCAAATTGAAAACAATAAATTCAATCAAGCACAATATTAAAAGAGTAAGGGAAGAGAAAACAAACACAAAGATTTTTACGTGGTTCGGCAATCCCCGCCTACGTCCACGCCTCCAAGCTTTCCGGGCTTGAGGATTCCACTAAGCAAGCCTCCAAGGCTTCAAATGCTTACACTTGACTTCCAAGGTGTCAATGGACCTTTACAACAAGAGATTATCCCCAATCTCTTAACCCAAGTGTATCCCAACACTTACAATCACTCAAAGTAAAAATTACAAATTTGTTTTTCTCTCACACAATATCTAAGATTACAAATCAATGCCCAATGTGTGAATAGATGAAGAGAGAATGTGTTTAAAGCTCAATGAAGATTGTATTCTCGAATATAAGCTCAATGATTGTGTTGTGATCAATCTTTGTTTGGATTTGAATGAGCTTATTTATAGTAGCAGCTGAAAACTAGCCGTTATAGACTGTCTGCACACTGTCGGATCGCCGTTAGCTAGATATCGGATCGCCGTTTGACTGGTCAATATGACCGTTGAGCTGATTTTTCAAATTGTCGGATCGCCGTTATCTAGATGTCGGATCGCCGTTATCTAGATGTCGGATCGCCGTTAGTATCCAGAGACTAATATTCAATTCTGCTCGATGTCGGCGAGCCGTTAACAAGAAGTCGGATCGCCGTTAGTGTCCAGAGACTGATCTTCGATTCTGTTAGATGTCGGCGAGCCGTTATCAATATGTCGGATCGCCGTTTTCTACAGTAACTGCTACAGTGAAATATTTCCCAAATTTATAGTTTGACCCTAAAACTTTATAAAACTGTGTTACGACCCAAAATGTTATAAAACTTTGCAAATAGGTCCAATTTCAGAATTTCTAAGTAATGCTTTGTTAATCCCAAAACTTTCTGAAATTATGTTATAGCCCAAAATGCTATGACACTTTTCAAATAGGTCCTTTACCAAAATTTCAAGCAATATATGTTTATTTCAAAGTTTTCAAAATTCTTTCAATTAAACCATAAACTTTGAAAAACAACCAATTTCATAAAATCATTTTTCCATTAAACATGAAGCATTTATAATATGAAAATAATGATTTATTCAAAAGGAATAAAAACAATCAATTGCATAAAATCATTTTTCATTAAATATAAAACATTTATAATATGAAAATAATGATTTATTTAAAATATATTTTTCAATAATTTGAGCTTAAAATATTAATCATTCTTAATCTTGTTTGTTATCATCAAAATCAATATCATGGAAACATATATGTTAACAAATTATACTTTACAACTCAACTTTTTTTAAAAAACATTTTACAACTCAAAAACACACTAGAAGATCTTTAATATTTCTTAGTTTACTATAAGATACTATTAGTATATATAACAAAATAAGAATTTATTGATTGATACCATATATTTCATACAAATGAAGTAGAAAATCTTCCACCTGATAGAATATATATAGCATATGACAAGTTACATACATCTAATTTTCTGCATGCATATGGAACAAAATTAATTGTTTAAATTTCTAATTTGTCAAATCGAGGTCTGATTTCTGAATTTTTTAGCTGTCAAATGGATTAAATTTCCCCCATATAGGATCCAGCTATCTTGCGTCAGGAGTTTGGTACTCTAGTCCTTTGTCTCATAGTGAATAAGCTGTTAGATTGTGAAGAAACGTATCTAACAACTGAGATTTAACATTTGAAAAACGGGTAACCAGCTGAAGGCGTAGCACCTGTAAATCGAAAAAAAAAAAGTTTGTACGTGTAAGCATCATTTGCGATTTTTCCGACGGATAAAGTTTATAGGCGATGGTTCTCGGCATTATTGTCTTGATACTGTTTTCTGAAAGCTATGATGAAGTATTGAATCTTCTTAATCTGGGTTTTGTTTGAGAAAAAGAAGTTTTCACTTATAAAGTTATCGTGACAAACACCTTTTGCTCATAATCACCTATAACACCATATCATTGCATGTATTCAAGCGACAATACTAGTTGCAACCTTCTTAAATATTCATTCAAGTAAAATAATAGCAAAATTAAGCCTAAACAACAAATTGTATTCTTTGAGGCATTTAGCAAACATTTGTACTGCCATATTTAACAAACTTATTTCCATAAGCATTTTATCAATTTTCATTCCCAATTCAAGCTTAATGTTACAAAACTAACCGCTCAACAAGATCTAACCTATAATCATCAACAATTAGTACTAAAACAATAAATCCATTATCCATTTAAGAATTTGGACATAAACTCAGCGAACTAACTCAAATTAAAGAGGCCGCTCTTAAGCGACCATAGTCATTGCATCGATTAGCCGTTGTTGTTGCCATTAATTTATTTGCTTGATCAAAAACTGCTGGTTTAGATTTTTGCCGGAAGTAGCCAATAATTCATAAATTTTTAGGTTAATTTTTTTAATTTCCCTATGCTCAATTACCAATCTAGGTGACCGGCCCATTATTTGTTTCTCTAGTTACTCCTATTTCTCGATGTGTTTCTTTTCTAGCCATCAGATGAAATCCAACGGTGATTTTGGTAAATGACAAATGAGTGGTGCACAAAACCTACGATGCAAAGTAGTTTTGCCCCCCCCTCCCCCCCATATATACTGTCTAGAGAAACTCATGAATCTAAACGAACCAAACCTATATTAAATTTAATAATATCATTATCCTCAGACTCTCCGTTTTGCACTTTTGCTTACATAAACATTGTGGAACTTAAACTTAAATCCACATTTTTCATCACTCTCTTGGTGGCCTCATGTTGTTCCTTAATCTTCTCTTCCTCATCTTTTTAATGCATGCATAATTAACTATATTTTCGTTTGTGTTCCTGGCCGCAATTCGACGTGTTGTTGAAGAGATCAAAGCTTGTATTGCAAGTTCTAGTGATATTTTGGATGCTGAATTGCAAAATTTGTAACGTTACAATCTTTGTTTCATTTCTTACATCATATGTCAAATAAAAGTATCAACTAAGATTGCTACCTCTCTTCTGATGTGCATATTAAAATTGCGTGCAAAAATTTACAAATCATCTCCATGTGATTGGTCCTATTATACAATGTTGTACTATACATTTGGAGAAGTATTGAAGGCTTGGAATTAGGGATGACAAAACATTGGTTTTTTTTTTTTTCCAAAGCCAAGCCAAAAAGCTTGAAGTATACATTCTGTATTTTTAAAAAAAACTTTTTTCATTATATTTTACAAATTTTATAGTTTATAAAATTTAGTTTTTTCTTTGTTATATTAGGCTTTAATAGTTGGGTTCAAATAACTTAAAATTTTAAATATATGCTATAAGTGGATTACATATATGTAAAAAGTTGTATTTTAATTAAAGTAATATAGATTTTTAAAATTTTCAATATTTTTTGGGCTTTCTAGTTGGGTTCGGGCTTTTAAACCAAAGTCCAAGTCCAGCCAGAGTACTTAGAAAACATGCTCTAGTTAGACCGGATTTTTCTGTCATTCCTACCTGGAATTCGACTATCATTAATTTCATTGTTATATTTTTAACACTAAGGACTCGAATGAAAATAATTATAAATAGTTTCTTAAGAGGTAATCCTTTCAAAAATGTGAGGGTTCATATAATACTGATATTTGAATCAAAGAATGATACAATGATGACAAACCAACTATAAATTTTATTTACAGTATTAAATAAAAAATTATAACTATTTTTGAATTAACATTGTAACATTGCACAATTTACTATTATTTTTGTCACCCTTATGTCACGGTTAGAACTCTTTATCATTTTGCATTTCTTAAAAAACAATGCTAAAAAGATTCCTAAATTTCTGCAGGATATGGATGTAGTTTTAAAATGAAGATATATTAAATATAAAATTTTACAAAGGATTTAGTACTTTCTCTAAATCTCGTTGAAGAAATAAGAGAGCATCGTACATGATTAATAATGCATATTTATTTGAGTAATTTTACATTTATAACCCTGGGATACAAATTTTACCTGTGATATATATACATGCAAGTATGTGTGTGATATACATACATACTTGGAAACTTTGGTGCCTTCCATGACAATCGTCTTGTGGCAGTAAGGTCAAAGATTCCATTGATTTTGCTTTCAATGAACAGAGCTAGCCTACCGGACAGGGTTAGCATTTTATTAATTGCAAGTGGTAGCATATTTATTCATTAGCGTCACCTTCCCCTCATCTTCTCCAACCTAGCTGCAAGTGGCAGCATATTTATTCATTACCTACATTGATAAAGTTTTTAAAAATTTCCTTTTCACGAGAAATAGTCACGGAAAAACTTGTGCATGATATAGCAGTCAGTGACTAACTCCATGAAATCATTATTTGTCTTTAATTTTCATCATACTCCTTATTAAAAAAGTATTATGATTACAGTCAGTGTTTTTTATATTCACAGAAGACAAAAGTAATGAAGTACTGCAATTTTGGATTTAATTGCAACTTGTATAATTTATTATGCTCCAAGTCCATATCACATAAACCAAAAGCCAATCTCTTTTCTACAGCTACTTCCCCATTGTACATATTATCAAAATTCTATAATAAAACATCATTTATGTATAGGAGAAACTATTGACTAAACTAACATGCTCACACTACTTGAGTGCTGAGAGAAAGAGTTGCGTCGGTCAACCTAAGACCAATTCCATTCATCAACAACAAATGTTTCAGCGGACACATAAATATTTGAATTAAGAGCTAAGAAGTTTTAACAATGATTTTTTTTTTTTTTTAAACAAAGATTCTGCCTTGATATGTTCTAATTTGAGAGTCAACGATCTTGATTCAACTTCTTGACTGGAGAACTAGCTAAGAGAAGGGAGGTATGGGAGCCAGCACTAATGTTTGAATTGAGAGCTTTAAAGCATATTTTCTTTTTCCCCTCTCTCTTTTAATTATTTCTTTGCATGCTACAGGACTGATTTCGGGGTGACTCAGAGAGAGGAGGAGATATGGATGTTGATGCGAGATTCCGGTTCTCCTCGTTCTACTACCAGGATCTCTGCTCAACAAACTTTGTCACGACCAGGAGGTCTCCTCGTAAGGCTCCTTCTTCAGAGATTCCTGCACACACAGACAAGTCAGAGTACGCCGGTTGTTTTCCCGGCGCAAACCCTCCGACGCTCAAGTCAGATATGAAGGTTCGGGGAACGCTTGCCAGAAATCATGTGGCTATTAGGTTGTTTTCTCCCCCTTTAGGAATCGAAATTGCTAACCCTTTTTACCTTCGTTGGCTACCTTTTTATAGGCTTGCCCTGAGTCACGGTCCTCCGCTTGTTTCGAGACGGTATGGGACTCCGCGTCATGGGCGAACGTGGGATCTTGCGTGTTACGCCATCGTTCGAGGAAGGCGTGGGTCGTGGTTCTGCGAGATCTTGTTTCCGCCTTTTTGGGACGGTATGGGACTCCTGCGTTATGGGCAAACGTGGGATCTTGCGTGTTACGCCATCGTTCGGAAGGCGTGGTGTCGTGGCTAGATTCTCGAGAACATGTCTTGCCAAGCGCCGAGGTCTCCTCGCCTCTAGATCTCTAGGAATGGCCTCGTGCCTCTTACAGAAATTGGCCTCGAGGGCGACATGCTTGTGGGACGAGCCGGATATGCTCGCCATTTCGGTCTCGTCGACGTATTTCTCCCAAACACCGGTCCCCGGTGTTGGGCAATGTAGTGGACCGGAGAAACTCGATAGTACGCCCGCGTGGGGTTTGGAAAAGGCGCCAAGAGTCATGTCGCATTTAATTGCGGACGAGGTGACGTGGCGAAATCAGCCCTCCATTTTGAATTTCAAATCTACGGTTGCAAGATTCTCGGGATATGCGTTATTAAATCGGAGTCCAAAAGTTTGCTCCTCAAGAAAACCCAAAGTCCAGACGCGAACTCGCCATTTTCTCTCTTTGTCTCTCCGTGAATGAACCTCGGCCAAGCTTTCATCCTCGCCTCTCTAACCGAGTCTCTACCGGGTATTTCTTCTATCTTCGGTCTTAGTTAGTTGTAGATAATTTCTTTTCTCTGCTTTGCTTGAGGTTGTAGTTGGAGGTGGTGTTTTGGTTAGAACTTAGGATATGTCGAAGGGTAAGGAGAAAGTCGTTGAGGTTGGCGACGACGAGCTAGGTTTTTCTTGCCTCTTTTGACCCGGGGTCCCCTTAGAACCCACTAGGTCTAGTGTTGGGACTAGCGCTAGGAGGATGTCCCCCCAGACGACCTCCACGAGCGGAAGTAGTGCTGAAGTGGGACCTTCTGGCTCGGAAGACACTTTAAGTGAGGATCAAGGAGGTGATTCTGGTGAAGGATCTTCACCGGAAACACCGCGACCAGAAGGGCGCAGTACGGTAGGAGGTAGAGCCTTGTCGCGGGACTATGCTATTGATTACATGACCTGCACGACCACATTCAACGAGCTGGATGACCTCCGGCTCAGGTACCACATTCCTGGTGAGGTACTCCTTAGGATCCCAGGAAAGAGAGATAGTCCTAGCAGGCCTCCTAAGGGGTATGTCACCTTGTTCCTCGAGAGCTTTAAGTACGGGCTAAGGTGCCCCTTGCAGCCTTATTTTGCTCGCATTCTCCACGGGCTCAATCTAGCTCCTGGTCAGCTGAACCCCAATGGGTGGAGAGTGCTCTCTGGTCTGTTCATATTGTGGGACAGATGTTGCCAAAGCGAGCCCACGGTTGGCGAGGTGAAGCATCAAAAGACCAAAGATCTTTGGTTGGTATTACTTCAATCAAGTACTAAGACCAGAAACCCATTACCGACCTCCCTCGTGGTGGTGGGAATTGGAAGAGGAAGTTCTTTCTTTTGGGGTCGATTTGCTCAGTCGATGGGCGGGATTATCGCGTCCCCGTTTCGTGGTCCCAGGTTGCTTGCTCGCTTTAGACGTCTTGTATTTATAATTGTTCTTGTTGCATTGGTTTGTCTCTAACCAAGTGTCTGCTTGTGCTGTAGTTTCTTGGGGTGTTCATTTCCCGCTCAAGCCTGATCAGCTCAAACGGGTCGAGGCCGTATTGGTTAATTCCTGCCGTTAACCACCTACAACTGCTCGAGTCTCGTTTGGTGCCACGTAGGATGGAGGGATGATTGGAGCTCGACCGCGTTCTCGACCTCAACGGCGAAAGGACAGTAAGGATGCCCCCGCAGCGGGCCAACATCGTGCGGCAGTCCCACCCAGAAGATTTTACCTCCTGCTCCGTAAAGTCGGGAATCTAGCGGAGCGGCCACGATCTGCCTCCTCTTCCACTCCACCTCGGTCTCGCAGACAGTAACACCGGTCCCCTATCTCAATGAGTTGTCCAAACTCGTGAGCAAGGACACTGGAGGACTTTGTGGTTGTACACAGGCGGTGGGAGCCATATAGCGCTTTCCATCTGCATGACCACCTACTATAAGGCCAAGGTTGGCGTTCTGACGAGAAGATGAAGGAGGACATTCAATCGGCGACAGGCCGCCGAGAAGAAAGCCGCCGGAAGAAAGCGGGAGACTTGAATCTCGAGAATCGAAGTTGATGGAGCAGAATCTCTCGCTCGGCAAAGGCCATTACTCGAGGAGGAGGCTAAGGTCATGGAGAACCCGCAAAGGCAGCTATGTACGAGGCTCGAATCTCTCGCGACTCCCACCGAGTTCGGGTCGAGAACTTGGAGAGAGAAAGAGACCGACGACCGGACTCTCTTTGCGTCGTCCTCGGAAGCAACACCCGATCAAGATGGGCGACCTTGCGGTGGTGTTGCTCAATATATGGACGAGGAGGCGGCCAAGGAAGATGGGGTAGAGCCGATCGTGATTGAGGAGGAAAACTCTCCTCGTGCGGTCCTCGATGTCGGCGAGGCGAGCACCCGCGGCGCTGGTGATACCCTCCTGCTCCCCGAGGAGGTCCGGCTGGGCTTACTGACCCACCATCTTCTTGATGTATTTCTTTGTATTGTAATGAACTATGTTCGTGAAGGTTATCCCCTCTGTTAATTATTAATAAAAACGCTTTTCGATTACTTTCTTGTGTTGTAATTACGAGTTATTTTTCCGCTTGAGAGTATGTTCGTCTCTGGTCAAGCTTGCTCTGGTTTGGTATATGGTCCTGCCAAATGCCTTAGAAGATATTTCGATGATTGGAGATTCTGCTCGCCTTCACGTGGTCGAGCAGAGTCTCGCCGTAGTGCTTTGAGACTTTGTCGAGCCTTTGCGTGCCTCGGATATTTTTCGATGCTCGGGATTTGCCTTCTCGTGGCCGAGGATCCGGCATGCTTGTCTCGCCATAAATAGGCTCGAGACTTGAGCCTTCGCATAGGCGATTTTTTCAAAGTTCGGGATTCACGCTCGTGGCCGAGCAGATCTGGCATGCTTGTCTCGCCATAAACAGCTCGAGACTTGGCGAGCCTTTGCATGCTTTAGACGACTTTTTCAAAGTTCGGGATTACTGCCTTCGTGGCCGGCAGATCTGGCATGTCTCGCCATGAGCTCGAGACTTGGCGAGCCTTTGCATGCCTTAGACGATT
Organism: Citrus mangshanensis; assembly: GCA_030449895.1. Lineage (NCBI taxonomy): Eukaryota > Viridiplantae > Streptophyta > Magnoliopsida > Sapindales > Rutaceae > Citrus > Citrus mangshanensis. The sequence continues at coordinate 273,498 of JASUUJ010000220.1, read as the reverse complement.
TTTTTCAAAGTTGGGATTCTGCCTTCGTGGCCGAGCATGCTTGGCTGTCTCGCCATAAACGAGCTCGAGACTTGGCGAGCCTTTGCATGCTTTAGCGACTTTTTCAAAGTTCGGGATTCTCACGCTTTCGTGGCAGATCTGGCATGCTGTCTCGCCATGAGCTCGAGACTTGGCGAGCCTTCGCATGCCTTAGACGATTTTTTCAAAGTTCGGGATTCTGCTGCCTTCTCGTGGCCGAGCGAATCCCGGCATGCTTGGCTTCTATCTCGCCATAAACAGGCTCTGAGACTTGGCGAGCCTTCGCATGCCTTAGACGATTTTTTCAAAGTTCGGGATTGCGCCTTCTCGTGGCAGATCTGGCATGCTTGTCTCGCCAGCTCGAGACTTGGCGAGCCTTTGCATGCGTTAGGCGACTTTTTCAAAGTTCGGGATTCTCGTGGCCAAGCGGATGGCATGTCTCGCCATGCTCGAGACTTGGCGAGCCTTTGCATGCCACGATTTATCACGCTTTCAAGCGAATGACATTCCCCGTTCCATTAATTGCGAGTTTTGATTTTACATGAACTTGCTTTGGACATAAAATAAATAAATAATCGCAAATACGAAAGAACTTGAAAATATTGACAACCACTTCTGGAAATATTTCGAGATGTCCATGGGCGCTTCACCTCGTGTCCGTCCATGCGAAACTTGTAGGTCCCGCTTGACTCTGTATGGCCCTTCGGTCCCAGACTCCTTGAGTCGAATCTTTGGTGCTTTGATTCGCATACCACTCTGCCGAATTGTATGTTCGATTATAATATCGGGCAACCTCTGTTGGTAAATGGTGATCGCTTGTTCCGCTTTCCGTTAGCAGATCAAGATTCAAGCACATCGCTCGTCGTTCTCCGCTCATTGAAATGACTCCGTGTGTGTGTGGTCGTCAGAAGGCAAAGCAGTGTCTCCCGATTGCGGTTTGTGGGTTGTTACGTATGCCCACACGATAGCTCGTCAACCCACGCACCCTTTTTGCTCCGAGGCTGGTTTTCAAAAGTCTCTTGATGGTCTTGCTTTTCGATTGAGGGTGGCGAGCAATACTTCTATCCCAGGTTTGAAGTCCTGTGATTATCGAACCGCCATTATCCGTTAGGCATAAGGGATCCGTGTCAGACCGAGTTTCTCACACGAAGTCTGTTGTTTTCTTCCAAGTGATCTAAGGGCTTTACCTCTCATCACTTCGTGAAGTAGTCTATCGCGCGCCGCTCCTCGTGCCTTTGGCAATGGGCGATCAGATCTATTCCCATTGAGCAAATGGGGAAGTCATGGAGGTGAGCTTCTGCGGTGGTTGGTTAGAGAAATTTGCAAAACTACACTGGTCTTCTCTTGCGCATCCTGGTGCATTGTCGGCCAGAAATATCCCTGTCTTAAAACCTTGTGGGCCAGGGACCTTCCGCCAGAATGATTTCCGCAAATTCCTTCATGTACTTCTCTCAGTACGTAATCCGCGTCGTCCTCATCCGAAGGAGCGGTAGTGTATATCCTCGTCGATGCCGTCAATCATCGTGTATCTCGAGGCTTGGCTCAATCTTGCGAGCTCGCGGTAATACCCGTCTAAGGTATGAAACTATCGGGTCCCTCCACGAGCATTTTTGTTCTATCCGCAACACCCCAAATTCGATCGATGCTCTGGTGGACTTCACCTCCGGAGGGATGACTTTGGCAATTTTCACTGCCATCCTAGCCAAAATATCTCGACTATTCTCCCTGGGATTTGTACCACCTCCACTACTTCGAACTTCCCCATCATTTGCTTGACTATCTTCAGGTACTGCCCCATCTTCTCCTCTCTTGGTTGGAATCTTTCACTGACATGATTCGCAACCAGCTGGGAATCAGTCCTGATCCTAACTCTGTCTGCTTTGCATTAGCCAATTCTGCTATCAAAGCTTCTGCAGTTATTCGTGCAAATTCCTTTACAGCGTAAGAGATCTCCTCCCCTCGGGCCTTCTAAGACAATCCACGCTCCGAACCTCGCTCCCCGATCCACAGGACATCTCGCCATACACAGCCTCGTCGTTTACCGCATCTCGTTGATCTAAGCATACTTCAGCTCTGTGAATTCTGAAATCGGCCATTGGGCTTTTATCATTGCGGGGTTTATAGTCTATGTCGAACTCGCTCGGCTCTACGGCCACGAGCCAGAGGCATCGCTTGTGCGAGTGTGGCGCAATTGCTGGTTTGTTAGAGACCGGGAACGCTTGAAAATATGGCCTCAACTTCCGGAAGAAGCGGCGCGCCCATTTCTCCAACGGTTCTGGTCTCGGCGTCGGCGGGGCTTTGGTGTAGTATATCGGATCGAACTCCTTGCTCTCTCAGGCGGCCCGATCCGATACCGCCAAATCTGTACAACTTGTCTCCATCCTCGGTGTGGACAACGGCGGAGCTTTGTAAGTATTGCTTGAGTTGAAGGCTTCCTCGCATTCGGGTCCATTTCTTTCCCTCCTTATCACTTGAAAGAATGGTGACACTTATCGTAGCCTTGGATATGAACGCCGCCAACCTCCCCGTAAGGCTCGAATCTCCTTCAGTTACGAGAGCGTCATTTGCACAATCGCTGGATCTTCTGGATTTGCTTCAATCCCCTATGGCTCATGAATCCAAGGAATTTCACGGCTCGAAAGCACACTTCTCCGGGTTGAGCTTATGCTTCCTCAAAAGCTCGAATGTCTCCTCGAGGTGTCTGACGTGTTCCTTCGGGATTTTGGACTTAGTGATCATGTCGTCCACGTACACCTCCATGGTTTTCCCAATCAATGGTTTAAAGACTTTGTTCACCAGTCTTTGATAGGTGGCCCCGGCATTTTTGAGACCGAACGGCATTACCTTGTAGCAGAACAAACCTTGGTTAGTGACGAAAGCCGTGCTCTCCTCGTCGCGCTCGTACATGGGGATCTGGTTGTATCCCGAGAACGCGTCCATGAAGCTGAGTAGACCATGTCCAGCCGTTGAATCTACTAGCTGATCGATCTTCGGTAAAGGGAAGCTGTCCTTTGGGCACGCCTTATTGAGGTCTGTGAAATCCACACACATCCTCCACTTGCCGTTTGCCTTCTTTACCAACACCACGTTCGATATCCACTCAGGGTAGCTGACCTCCCGAATGAACCCTGCCCTCAAGAGCTTCTCCACCTCGCCATTTATAACCTCATATCTCTCCTGGTTGAAGCACCTCCTCTTCTGCCTTACTGCCCGAGCACCCTTCTTTATCGCCAGCTTGTGACATGCTACCTCAGGGTCAATCCCTGGCATGTCTTCATGTGTCCATGCAAACACATCAGCATGAGCCTGTAAGCATTTCACCAACTCCTGCCTTTGCTCTCCCTTAAGCCTCGACCCGATTCTGACCGTCTTTCCCGGATTCTCCGGTCCCAGACTTACCGTTTCTAGATCCTCTACAGGTTCTTGTTTGCCTTTCCTGTTTTCCCCTCGGGTATCGAGGGATGTTATCTGCATTGCTTCCCTTGCCGCCGAAGAGTAGCAGCTTCTTGCGATCCTCTGGTCTCCTCGCACTACTCCGACTACCCCATTCACCCGGTACTTCAGAGCCAGATAATGGTTGGACAACACCGCCTTGCTCATCCAAAAATGGCCGACCGGGGATCATCGGTAAGGACTTTCCTCATCCACTACGACAAAGTCAGTATCATTGTTCTTTTCGGGAGCTCCCAATTGTGATAGCGGCTCGACCACGCCCGGAGGGACCCTTCCTCCTCCCCCTTCAAGGAGGTATTGGTGTATTCCAACTTCCGGCTATTCCCACCTCTTCAGGTGGACTTAAACAACACATCAATCGAGCTCCAATCATCCGGTCCAACTTCTTGCTAGCGACAGTTGCCTTGATGACTAAAGCATCCTCGTGGGGGTATAGACTCCCTTCCTCATCCTCATCCGTCCACATGATTGGCACTTGCCTGACCCTTGCTCGTTTGGCTGCTGGGGTGTTGAAGAGTACCTCTTTCGGTCATGGCGTACTAGCATAATTTTTCTCGATTGGAATCTCCGGCCAATGTTGGGCCCCTTATCACCCTTCGTGCTCGCGCCTCAAGTTCCTGTCACTCTGCTCCCCTTCACTCGTTGAGGTTACCACCGGGAATGTCCCATCCACAAATTCGTCCAGATACCGATTTCTCACCAAATCTTGAGGTCTTAAGATCTCTGCAATCTGTTGTGTGGCCATGAGTGCCATGGAACTTACGATGGCGTCCTATCTCTCTGTTGGGTAGCCGTTATTGGGGCGGAGGTATAGCAACCCCGATCCTTTATGGCCTCGTACACCTCATCCAGGGGATATCTTGAAGTATACCGCCATAGTCAGTCGGCGGGTGCAGCTCTTTCTCTGTTTGCTCCGTTGTGAGTTGGGGCGGTGGCGCCGCGCTACCATGGGAATGTTGATGAAGACCTCATATGCCGAATCATGCCTTCTCCAAGGCTCCCTGGGAGGCGAGGAGGTTGCGCGCCCATCTGTGGTGGCCTCGATGAGGTTGGTAGGCGATCACCCGACCTCCTACTCCACTACCGTGATCAGTGGTCCCTCCTCCTAGTCGGTCCATTCCGGTAATGCTTTCCTCTCTTTCCTCCCCAACCCCTGGGGTCTTAATCCTTGCCCTCTCATCTTCTATCTCAATATCTCTCTTGCTTTGCATACGAATAAGGGCTCCTCAAGTTGTACCACGTCTTCCTATCTTCACCCCCTCTTTTCCATTAATGCACAGGGATGGTTGAAGGCTCCCAAATCTAGAAAGACGGTGATACCTCTTGATGAATTCTGAAGGGTTTTCCCCTGTTTCATGCTTTTTCCATCATGTCATCTTAGGCGCCATTGCTAAATCGCTCATGAATTCGGCACATCTGCTCGAAGGTTTTAATCTTGCCACGAGGAAGTTTCATGTACCATTTCGCGACGTCCCTCGAGGATAGTGGGAACACCTGCGCACTTTGGGATTGAGATAATCCTTGTACCCAGTTATGTCGTTGAAGCGCTCTACGTGCACCCGGATCGGTTCTTCGAGTATCGAGTGGGAGGCGGAAATCTCTAATAATCGCCTCATGATCTGCGGTGATTCCCCGGCATTATCCTCAGGGGCTCTGTTCCTTTGCATGTCGATTATCTGCGCACTTCCTCCTCTGTATTGCGACCGGTCACGTCTGCAACTTGATCCGCTTCTTGCTCTACATCATGCAAGTGTTGCCTCTGTTTCCTCTGCGTTCACCACGTCACCGTGTCTTGGGCTGCTCTCTTTCTATGAAATTCTCCCCGCAGAGTGCGTTACCTCTCTCACCACCAAATCTCCCGGTGGTTTGACTTCTCCCGCACTATCGGGACTGGCGCCACTCCACCGCCTCTCATCCTTTCTCTTGGGTTACCGCTTCGCCTCATGTAGGATGGTTGTCAAGGTCTCCATCTGCTTTTCCATCCGTTCCATCCGGCCGAACATGACTTTTTCCGTGCTTCACTATCTCCTCGGCGTCACGGAATCGTTAAGCCTCCCTGTCAGCACTACTCCCCCGCCTCCATCTCTTTTCACTGTTTCACTCCTCTTGCTTTGAAGCTTTTGCTCCCCACAGACGGCGCCAAAATGTTGATGCGAGATTTCTCCTCGTTCTACTACCGGGATCTGCTCAACAAACTTTGTCACAGGAGGTCTCCTCGTAAGGCTCCTTCTTGAGATTCGCCGACAAGTCGAGCCGGTTGTTTTCCGCAAACCCTCCGACGCCAAGTCGGATATGAAGGTTCGGGAACGCTTGCAGAAATCATGTGGCTATTAGGTTGTTTTCTCCCTTTAGAATCGAAATTGCTAACCCTTTTACCTTCGTTGGCTACCTTTTTATAGGCTTGCCACAGTCACGGTCCTCCGCTTGTTTCGAGACGGTATGGGACTCGCGCGTCATGGGCGAACGTGGGATCTTGCGTGTTACGCCATCGTTCGGGAAGGCGCGTGGTTCTGCGAGATCTTGTTTCCGCCTTTTTTTGGGGGACGGTATGGGACTCCAACTGCTGCGTTATGGGCAAACGTGGGATCTTGCGTGTTACGCCTGTTGATGCGAGATTCCGGTTCTCCTCGTTCTACTACCAGGATCTCTGCTCAACAAACTTTGTCACGACCAGGAGGTCTCCTCGTAAGGCTCCTTCTTCAGAGATTCCTGCACACACAAAGTCGGGTTGTTTTCCAGCGCAAACCCTCCGACGCTCAAGTCGAGCATGAAGGTTCGGGAACGCTTGCTGAAATCATGTGGTATTAGGTTGTTTTCTCCCCTTTAGGAATCGAAATTGCTAACCCTTTTACCTTCGTTGGCTACCTTTTTATAGGCTTGCCGAGTCACGGTCCTCCGCTTGTTTCGAGACGGTATGGGACTCGTTTGCCGCGTCATGGCGAACGTGGGATCTTGCGTGTTACGCCATCGTTCGGGAAGGCGTGGCTGCCGTGGTTCTGCGAGATCTTGTTTCGCCTTTTTTGGGGACGGTATGGGACTCCAAGCTGCGTTATGGGCAAACGTGGGATCTTGCGTGTTACGCCATCGTTCGAGGAAGGCGTGGGTCGTGGCTAGATTCTCGGAGAACATGTCTTGCCAAGGTCTCCTCGCTCTCGATCTCTAGGAATGGCCTCGTGCCTCTTACAGAAATTGGCCTCGAGGGCGACATGCTTGTGGGAGCCGGATATGTCTGCCGCCATTTCGTCGACGTATTTCTAAACACCGGTCCCCGGTGTTGGGCAATGTAGTGGAGTAGAAACTCGATAGTACTCGCCGCGTGGGGTTTGGAAAAAGAAGTCATGTCGCATTTAATTGCGGACGAGGTGGCGTAAAATCACCCTCCATTTTGAATTTCAAATCTACGGTTGCAAGATTCTCGGGATATGCGTTATTAAATACGGGAGTCCAAAAGTTTGCTCTTTAAGAAAACCCAAAGTCCTTGACGCGAACTCGCCATTTTCTCTCTTGTCTCTCCGCGAATGAACCTCGGCCTTGAAGCTTTATCTCGCCTCTCTCTAACCGAGTCTCTACCTCGGGTATTTCTTATCTTCTCGGTCTTAGTTAGTTGTAGATAATTTCTTTTCTCTGCTTTGCTTGAGGTTGTAGTTGGAGGTGGTGTTTTGGTTAGAACTTAGGATATGTCGAAGGGTAAGGAGAAAGTCGTTGAGGTTGGCGACGACGAGCTAGGTTTTCTGTCTGCTTTTGACCCCGGGGTCCCCTTAGAACCCACTAGGTCTAGTGTTGGGACTAGCGCTAGGAGGATGTCCCCCCAGACGACCTCCACGAGCGGAAGTAGTGCTGAAGTGGGACCTTCTGGCGCGGAAGACACTTTAAGTGAGGCTCAAGGAGGTGATTACGGTGAAGGATCTTCACGGAAACACCGCGGCGTGACGGTAGGAGGTAGAGCCTTGTCGCGGACTATGCTATTGATTACATGCACGACCACATTCAACGTGGATGACCTCGGGTACCACATTCAGTGAGGTACTCCTTAGGATCCCGGAAAGAGAGATAGTCCGAGCCTCCAAGGGTATGTCACCTTGTTCCTCGAGAGCTTTAAGTACGGGCTAAGGTGCCCCTTGCAGTCCTATTTTGCTCGCATACTCCACGGGCTCAATCTAGCTCCTGGTCAGCTGAACCCCAATGGGTGGAGAGTGCTCTCTGGTCTGTTCATATTGTGGGACAGATGTTGCCAAAGCGAGCCCACGGTTGGCGAGGTGAAGCATCTGTACCAGCTGAAAAGCAGCCCCAAAGATGCTGGTTGGTATTACTTCCAATCAAGTACTAAGACCAGGAAACCCATTACCGACCTCCCTACTGGTGGTGGTGGGAATTGGAAGAGGAAGTTCTTCTTTGCTGGGGGTCCCTGGGGTCAATTTGCTCAGGTCGATGGGCAGGATTATCGCGTCCCACCCCGTTTCATGGTCCTGTTGCTTGCTCGCTTTAGGCGTCTTGTATTTATAATTGTTCTTGTTGCATTGGTTTGTCTCAACCAAGTGTGCTTGTCTTTGTAGTTTCTTGGGGTGTTCATTTCGCTCTCAAACGGCCGTATTGGTTAATTCGCCGTCGAGAGTTAACCACCTACAACCTGCTCGAGTCTCGTTTGGTGCCGCCTGGCCATAGGATGGAGGACGCAGTGATTGGAGCTCTGACCCGAAAACGTTCTCGACCTCCAACGGCGAAAAGGGACCAGAGTAAGGATGCCCCCAGCGGGCCAACATCGTGCAGTCCCACCGAAGATTTTACCTCACGCTCCCGTAAAGTCGGGAATCTAGCGGAGCGGCCATCGATCTCGCCTCCTCTTCTCGCACTCGGTCTCGCTTACAGTAGCAGAACACCTGGTCCCCTATCTCAATGAGTTGTCCAAACTCGTGAGCAAGAAGGACCTGGAGGACTTTGACGGTTGTACCCTGGGCGAGCTGGTGGGAGCCATGCAGTATAGCGCTTTCCATCTCAGCTGCATGACCACCTACTATAAGGCCAAGGTTGGCTGACGAAGATGAAGGAGGACATTCAATCGGCGACGACCAGAGCCGATGCTGCCGAGAAGAAAGCCGACGCTGCCGAGAAGAAAGCGGGAGACTTGAATCTCGAGAATCTGAAGTTGATGGAGCAGGAATCTCTCGCTCAGGCAAAGGCCATTACTCTCGAGGAGGAGCTGGCTAAGGTCATGGAGAACCTGCAAAGGCAGAAAGCTATGTACGAGGCTCAGCTCGAATCTCTCCGCGACTCCCACCGAGTTCAGGTCGAGAACTTGGAGAGAGAAAGAGACGACGACCAGGGGACTTCGGCACTTGCGTCATGGCCGTCCTCAACACCCCGATCGAAGATGGGCGACCTTGCGGTGGTGTTGCTCAATATATGGACGAGGAGGCGGCCAAGGAAGATGGGTGGGGTGATCGTGATTGAGGAGGAAAACTCTCCTCCTCGTGCGGTCCCTGCTGATGTCGGCGAGGCGAGCACCCCCGCGGACGCGCCTGGTGATACCTTTGCTCCCGAGGAGGTCGGCTTGACCCACCATCTTCTTGATGTATTTCTTTGTATTGTAATGAACTATGTTCGTGAAGGTTATCCCCTCTGTTAATTATTAACAAATTAATAAAAACGCTTTTCGATTACTTTCTTGTGTTGTAATTACGAGTTATTTTTCCGCTTGAGAGTATGTTCGTCTCTGTCTGGTCAAGCTTGCTCTGGTTTGGTATATGGTCCTGCCAAATGCCTTAGAAGATATTTCGATGATTGGAGATTCTGCTCGCCTTCACGTGGCCGAGCAGATCCTGGAACGCTTGGCTTCTGTCTCGCCGTGAACAGGCTTTGAGACTTTGTCGAGCCTTTGCGTGCCTTGGATATTTTTCGATGCTCGGGATTCTGCTGCCTTCTCGTGGCCGAGCAGATCCCGGCATGCTTGGCTCGGCTCGAGACTTGGCGAGCCTTCGCATGCCTTAGGCGATTTTTTTCAAAACAGATCTGGCACGTCGCCATTCGAGACTTGGCGAGCCTTTGCATGCTTTAGACGACTTTTTCAAAGTTCGGGATTCTGCTGCCTTCTCGTGGCCGAGCAGATCCCGGCATGCTTGGCTTCTGTCTCGCCATAAACAGGCTCTGAGACTTGGCGAGCCTTCGCATGCCTTAGACGATTTTTTCAAAGTTCGGGATTCTGCTGCCTTCTCGTGGCCGAGCAGATCCTGGCATGCTTGGCTTCTGTCTCGCCATAAACAGGCTCTGAGACTTGGCGAGCCTTTGCATGCCTTAGACGATTTTTTCAAAGTTCGGGATTCTCACGCTTCTCGTGGCCGAGATCTCGGCATGCTTGTCTCGCCATGAGCTCACGAGACTTGGCGAGCCTTTGCATGCGTTGACTTTTTCAAAGTTCGGGATTCTGCGCTTCTCGTGGCCAAGCAGATCTGGCATGCTTGTCTCGCCATAAAGCAGCTCGAGACTTGGCGAGCCTTTGCATGCCTTACGATTTATCATTTCAAGCGAATGACATTCCCCGCCGTTCCATTAATTGCAGGTTTTGATTTTACATGAACTTGCTTTGGACATAAAATAAATAACTGCAAATACGAACAGAAAGAACTTGAAAATATTGGCAACCCTTACTGGAAATATTTCACGAGATGTCTTTGCGTTCCATGGGCGCTCGTGTCCGTCCATGCGAACTTGTAGGCTCGGTCCCGCTTATCGCTTGACTCTGTATGGCCCTTCCCGGTCCCAAGACTCCGAGTCGAATCTTTGGTGCTTTGATTCACCCTTCGCACTCTCCGAATTGCCGTATGTTCGATTATAATATCGGGCAACCTCTGTTGGTAAATGGTGATCGCTCGCTTGTTCGCCTTTTTAGCGGATCAAGATTGGCACATCGCTCGTCGTTCTCATTGAAATGACTCGGTGTGTGGTCGTTCTATCTCAAGACGACGCCATGTCCGAAGGCCAAAGCAGTGTCTCCCGCGGTTTTGTGGGTTGTTGTATGCCCATAGCACACTGATAGCTCAACCCACGCACCCTTTTTTGCTCCGAGGTTTTCAAAAGTCTCTTGATGGTCTTGTTCGCTTCCACTTGCCGTTCGATTGAGGGTGAGCAGCGAGCAATACTTCTATCCCAGGGTTAAGTCCCTGTGATTATCGAACCGCCATTATCCGTTACCAAGGCATAAGGGATCCGTGTCGGCGGACCAGGTTTCTCCACGAAGTCTGTTGTTTTCTTCCGTGATCGGGGGCTTTACCTCTATCCACTTCGTGAAGTAGTCTATAGCAACTATCGCATGCGCTCGCCGCCTTTGGCAATGGGCCGATCGGATCTATTCCCATTGAGCAAATGGCGGGGAAGTCATGGAGGTGAGCTTCTCGGTGGTTGGTTAGAGAAATTTGCAAAACTCGCAACTTACACAACTCCGGTCTTCTTGCGCATCTGGTGCATTGTAAATATCCTCGTCTTAAAACCTTGTGGGCAGGACCTTCCGAGAATGATTTCCGCAAATTCCTTCATGTACTTCTCTCAAGACGTAATCCGCGTCGTCATCCAGACAGGAAAGCGGTGAGTGTATATCCTCGTCGATGCCGTCAATCATCGTGTATCTCGAGGCTTGGGCTCTAATCTTGCGAGCTCGCAGCTTATCTTGCGGTAATACCCCGTCTATAAGGTTTGAAACTATCGGGTCCCTCCACGAGCATTTTTGTTCTATCCGCAACACCCCCAAATTCTGATCGATGCTCGGGCTGGACTTCACCTCCAGAGGGACAGACTTTGGCAATTTTGGGGCTCGCCATCCAAAATATCTGCTCGACTATTCTGCTCCCTGGGGATTTGTACCACCTCCACTGCTTCGAACTTCCCCATCATTTGCCTGACTATCTTCAGGTACTGCCCCATCTTCTCCTCTCTTGGTTGGAATCTTTCACTGACATGATTCGCAACCAGGGAATCGATCCTAACTCGCCATTAGCCAATTCCACTGCTTATCAAAGCTGGTTATTCGTGGCTGCAAATTCCAGCTTTACAGCGTAAGAGATCTCCTCCCCCTCTGGGCCTTCTAAGACAATCCCTGCTCCTGAACCTCGCTCCCCCGATGACCCATCCACAGACATCTGCCATACCTGAGCCTCGTCGTTTCCTACAACTGCATCTTGTTGATCTAAGCATACTTCAGGCTCTGTGAATTCAGCTACGAAATCGGCCATTGCCTGGGCTTTTATCGCTGCGCGGGGTTTATAGTCTATGTCGAACTCGCTCAGCTCTACGGCCCACTTGACGAGCCGACCAGAGGCATCTGGCTTGTGCAGAGTGTGGCGCAATTGCTGGTTTGTTATTACCGAGACCGGGAACGCTTGAAAATATGGCCTCAACTTCCGAGCAGCAACCACAAGGGCGAGCGCCCATTTCTCCAACGGTGGGTATCTGGTCTCGGCGTCGAGCAGGGCCTTGCTGGTGTAGTATATCGGATACTGAACTCCTTCTTGCTCTCACCAGGCGGCGGCCGATCCGATACCGCCAAATACAGTACAACTTGTCTCCATCCTCGGTGTGGACAACAGCGGAGCTCGCTGTAAGTATTGCTTCTGGAAGGCTTCCTCGCATTCTGGGGTCCATTCTGTTTTCTTTCCCCTCCTTATCACTTGAAAGAATGGCTGACACTTATCTGTAGCCTTGGATATGAACCTGCTCAACGCCGCCAACCTCCCCGTAAGGCTCTGAATCTCCTTCAGTTACGAGACGCGTCATTTGCACAATCGCTGGATCTTCTGGGATTTGCTTCAATCCCTATGGCTTGAATCCAAGGAATTTCTCGACCCCAAAGCACAGGGTTGAGCTTCATCTTATGCTTCCTCAAAAGCTCGAATGTCTCCTCGAGGTGTCTGACGTGTTCCTTCGGGATTTTGGACTTAGTGATCATGTCGTCCACGTACACCTCCATGGTTTTCCCAATCAATGGTTTAAAGACTTTGTTCACCAGTCTTTGATAGGTGGCCCCGGCATTTTTGAGACCGAACGGCATTACCTTGTAGCAGAACAAACCTTGGTTAGTGACGAAAGCCGTCTCTCGCCGCGCTCGTACATGGGGATGGTTGTATCCGAGAACGCGCGTCCGAGTAGACCATGTCCGTTGAATCTACGATCGATCTTCGGTAAAGGGAAGCTGTCCTTTGGGCACGCCTTATTGAGGTCTGTGAAATCCACACACATCCTCCATTTGCCGTTTGCCTTCTTTACCAACACCACGTTCGATATCCACTCAGGGTAGCTGACCTCCCGAATGAACCCTGCCCTCAAGAGCTTCTCCACCTCGCCATTTATAACCTCATATCTCTCCCGGTCAAGCACCTCTCTTACGCTTCTTGCCCGAGCACCCTTCTTTATCGTGACATGCTACCTGGTCAATCCTGGCATGTCTTCATGTGTCCATGCAAACACACATGAGCTGTAAGCATTTCACCAACTCCTGCTTTGCTCTCCCTTAAGCCTCGACTCGGCCGTCTTTCCGGCCTCCGGTCCCGGACTTACTTTCTAGATCCTCTGGGTTCTTGTTTGCCTTTTCTGTTTTCCCTCGGGTATCGAGGATGTTATCTGCATTGCTTCCCTTGCCAAGAAGCATTTGCGATCCTCTGGTCTCCTCGCACTACTCCGACTACCCCATTCACCGTACTTGAGCAGATAATGGTTGGACAACACCGCCTTGCTCATCCTTAAAATGGCCGACCAGGATCATCGGTAAGGACTTTCCTCATCCACTACGACAAAGTCCAAGTATCATTGTTCTTTCCGTCGGGAGCTCCCAATTGTGATAGCTCGACCACGCCGGAGGGACTTCCCTCCTCCGAACCCCTTCAAGGAGGTATTGGTGTATTCCAACTTCCGGTGGCTATTCCCACCTCTTGGTGGACTTAAACAACATCAATCGAGTCAAATCGGTCCCAACTTTGCTAGCGATTGCCTTGATGACTAAAGCATCCTCGTGGGGTATAGAATCCCTCATCCTCATCCGTCCACATGATTGGCACTTGCCTCGACCTTGCTCGTTTTGCTGGGGTGTTGAAGAGTACTCTTTCATGGCGTACTAGCATAATTTTTCTCGATCGTTGGAATCTCCCAATGTTGGGCCCCTATCACCCTTCGCTCGCGCGCTCAAGTTCTGTCACTCTGCTCCTTCACTCGTTGAGGTTACCACCGGAATGTCCCATCCACAAATTCGTCCGATTTCTCACCAAATCTTCAACCTGGGTCTTAAGATCTCTGCAATCTTGTTGTGTGGCCATGAGTGCCATGGAACTTGATGGCGTCCCTATCTCTCTGTTGGGTAGCTTCGGGGGGGAGGTATAGCAACCCCGATCCTTTATGGCCTCGTACACCTCATCCAGGATATCTTCAAGGAAGTATACCGCCCATAGTCTGTCTGGTGTGCTCTTTCTGTTTGCTCCGTTGTGAAGTTGGGGCGGTGGCGCGCCTCTGCTACCATGGGAATGTTGATGAAGACCTCCATATGCCGAATCATGCCTTCTCCAAGGCTCCACTGGGGAAGGAGGTTGCGCCCATCTGTGGTGGCCTCGTGAGGTTGGTAGGCCCGACCTCCTACCCACTACCCGTGATCGGTGGTCCTCCTCCTAGTCGGTCCATTCCAGTAATGCTTTCCTCTCTTTCCTCCCCAACCCTTCTAAGTCTCCGTGCCCTCTCATCTTCTATCTCAATATCTCTCTTGCCGCATACGTCGAATAAGGCTCCTCAAGTTGTTCTTCCTATCTTCACCCTCTTTCAGTCCCATTAATGCACAGGGATGGTTGAAGGCTCCCAAATCTAGAAAGACGGTGATACCTCTTGATGAATTCTGAAGGGTTTCTTGCTCCCTGTTTCATGCTTTTACTCCATCATGTCATCTTTGCGCCATTTACTAAAGCCTCCGAATTCCTGGCACATCTGCTCGAAGGTTTTAATGCTGCCACGAGGAAGTTTCCTGTACCATTCTCGCGCACGTCCCTCAAGGGATAGTGGGAACACCCTGCACCTTTGGGATTGAGATAATCCTTGTACCCCAGTTATGTCGTTGAAGCGCTCTACGTGCACCAGCGGATCAGTTCTTCCTGAGTATCTGAGGTCTGGGAGGCGGAAATCTCTCGGAATAACTGCCCTCATGATCTCTGCCGCGAGCGGTGATTCCCCGTCCAGCATTATCCTCCAACCAGGGGCTCTGTTCCTTCCTTGCATGTCGTCAATTATCTGCGCACTTCCTCCTTGTATTGTGGTCACGTGCGCAACTTGATCCGCTCTTGCTCTACATCATGCAAGTGTTGCCTCAACTCTGTTTCTCTGCGTTCACCACTCCGTCGTACCATCTGTCTTGGGACTGCTCTCTTTCTCTATGAAATTCTCCCCGCAGAGGTACGTTACCTCTCTCACCACCAAATCTCCCAGCGGTTTGACTTCTCCCGCACTATCGGGACACAGCGCCACTCCACCGCTCTCATCCTTTCCTCTTGGGTTACCCTTCGCGCCTCATGTAGGATGGTTGTCAAGGTCTCATCTGCTTTTCCATCCGTTCCATCCGGTCGAACATGACTTTTTCCCGTGCTTGATTATCTCCTCGCCACGGAATCGTTAAGCCTCTGTCACCCCCTTGTGCACTACTCCCTGCCTCCATCTCTTTTCACCTGTTTCACTCCTCTTCTTGCTTTCAAGCTTTTGCTCTCAGACGGCGCCAAAATGTTGATGCGAGATTCGGTTCTCCTCGTTCTACTAGATCTCTGCTCAACAAACTTTGTCACGACGGAGGTCTCCTCGTAAGGCTCCTTCTTGAGATTCCTGCAGACAAGTCAGAGTACGCCGGTTGTTTTCCCGGCGCAAACCCTCCGACGCTCAAGTCAGATATGAAGGTTCGGGGAACGCTTGCTAGAAATCATGTGGCTATTGGGTTCTTTTCTCCCCTTTTGGAATCGAAATTGCTAACCCTTTTACCTTCGTTGGCTACCTTTTTATAGGCTTCCTCTGAGTCACGGTCCTCCGCTTGTTTCGAGACGGTATGGGACTCTGACTGCCGCGTCATGGGCGAACGTGGGATCTTGCGTGTTACGCCATCGTTCAGGGGAAGGCGTGGCTGCCGTGGTTCTGCGAGATCTTGTTTCCGCTTTTTGGGGGACGGTATGGGACTCCAACTGCTGCGTTATGGGCAAACGTGGGATCTTGCGTGTTACGCCATCGTTCAGGGGAAGGCGTGGCTGTCGTGGCTAGATTCTCGGACTGGAGAACATGTCTTGCCAACCGGGTCTCCTCGCTCTCGATCTCTAGCCGGAATGGCCTCGTGCCTCTTACAGGAAATTGGCCTCGAGGGCGACATGCTTGTGGACGAGCCGGATATGTCTGCTCGCCATTTCTGGTCTCGTCGACGTATTTCTCCCAAACAACGCCATCGTTCAGGGGAAGGCGTGGCTGTCGTGGCTAGATTCTCGGACTGGAGAACATGTCTTGCCAACTGCCGCCGACCGGGTCTCCTCGCCTCTCGATCTCTAGCCGGAATGGCCTCGTGCCTCTTACAGGAAATTGGCCTCGAGGGCGACATGCTTGTGGACGAGCCGGATATGTCTGCTCGCCATTTCTGGTCTCGTCGACGTATTTCTCCCAAACAATGGACATCAAGTTCAGACTATTTTCCGAGAGGCTGAGAAGGGTGTTAGCTGGTGAAGAAGTCACGTTGCACGATCGCAAAACAACTTTCGAACCTTCACGCCGAGATTGAAATCGTTACTTCTTGGTGAGTGAATTTGAATATGAAACGTCGGGAAAAGATAGACACAGAGAAACTAAAAACCGGATCGCGTTATGGACGAAATCAATTGCTTTACGTATGAATCTGAGAAGGTCATTGACACATTCATCAACAGCATTAGTGAACAGAAGAGTCAAAGCAGCTGCAGCAAGGACATTTTTTATGCTCTCCAAGGACTCCAAAGCAGAATCACTGATATTAAGCAACGGATGCAACAACTTGAGCACATGGATTCCAAAATCATTGATCGCTTAACTTTTGAAGCTGAAGCCGGTATATCTTCATCTTCTAAAAGTTGTTAGATCTATTGATCGAGGGACCCCCTCAACTTTCAGTAGTGGCCATACTTGATAGCATTGGGTTGGACAAGACGGCTTTCGCCGGAGAGGCTTACAACAGCAGTTATGTGAAGCATTATTTTGATTGTCACGCTTGGATTCCAGAGCCTTACAAAAATGAATATGATGCTGACCACATATTAGATATCGTTATTAAGTTTCTGATGCCTTCATATAGGTTGAGTGAAATAATGGATAAAAATTATGAAATGAAAAAAGTTATTCTTCATGGATATCTGATGACCAAGCAGTATTTGATTGTGATTGATGATGTATGGAGAATTGATATGTGGGATGTTATTCGAGAAATACTTCCGGATAATAAGAATGGAAGTAGAGTATTAATCACACTCAGCCGAATTGAGATTGTCACCTCATTTCAGTTCGAAGACGGACAGAACATTGGGCTTGATTTTGTGCCCACTGGAGGACCATTGAGAGCTACATATAAAGGATGGCCTTTCCTCATCTTATATCATGGAAGCATCTCATTAAAAGAAAATAAAACGGAAGCAACGAGCCGCCCCCTTGAGCTTCGGTACTTCAAATGTTGCAGTTTACCTTTTTGCTTGAAACTTTGTTTTCTCTACTTATCTGTGTTTGCCTCACACCTAGAGATATCCACCAGGCAGTTATATCAGTTGTGGATAGCTGAAGGTTTCATTCCAGACAATAGTGAGGCAACTGCTGAGAGTTACTTAGAAAAACTAATCAAGGGAGGCTTTGTTGAAGCAAAGAAGAGAAAAGCCGGAGGCACTATCAACACATGCTCTATTCCTGGCCGTTGGCGTCCCGTGTTGCTCTTAGTTCCTCCTGAGGTGGAATTCATCTTTTCCCCTTCTATCAATGGAGAATCAGGAAAAAAAGCCAAACGGTTAAACGCTGTTGAAAGAGAGGGTGATTTTGATTGCTTAGATGATTATGACTCGCAACTGCATTCTTTGTTGTGCTGCTCTCCAGAAACCCGCCACTTTGACCCCATCGATTGGGAGAAATTTTGTGGAATGTTCAAACTTCTCAGAGTATTGGATTTGGGATCTCTTGTTCTCATCCAATATCCATCCGGAATTGAAAATTTATTTCTTTTGAGATATTTGAAGTTGAATATCCCTTCCCTCAAAAGCCTGCCTTCCTCATTGTTAAGCAATCTTCTAAACCTCTACACCCTAGACATGCCCTTTAGCTATATAGATCATACGGCAGATGAATTTTGGAAGATGAACAAACTCAGGCATCTAAATTTTGGGTCAATCACACTTCCTGCGCATCCAGGAAAATATTGTGGCTCTCTGGAAAATCTAAATTTCATTTCGGCCTTGCATCCTTGCTGCTGTACTGAAGATATATTGGGCAGACTGCCTAATCTTCAAAATCTCCAGATACGGGGAGATTTAATTTTTTATCAATCTTTGTTGTCCAAAAGCCTCTGCAGATTGAGCTGTCTCGAATCGTTGAAGCTGGCGAATGAAAGCAAGATGCCACGGCTCTCCAAAATCGTCCTTGCTGAACACCTATTTCCTCATAGTCTAACCCACTTGAGTTTTTCTATTACTGACCTAATGGATGATCCCATGCCGACACTAGAAAAGCTGCCGCTTCTTCAAGTGCTCAAACTGAAGCAAAATTCGTATTCAGGTAGGAAGCTGACTTGTGGCTCTGATGGTTTTCCGAACCTCAAGGTGTTGCACCTGAAATCAATGCTATGGCTAGAGGAGTGGACTATGGGGACGGGGGCCATGCCAAAACTAGAATGCTTGATTATCAACCCTTGTGCTTACTTAAAAAGGATTCCTGAACAGCTCTGGTGCATAAAGAGCTTAAACAATGTCGAATGTTGGTGGCCTCAGCCTGTGCTGAGACAAAAGCTACGGGAATTCGAGGATAAGGAGCAGTATGGCGTTCAGCTATATCCTTACGGAATTTGATTAGCCCCTATTGAATTTGATGTATGTTTCTCGTTTTAATCAATTTCTTCAACTTTTAATTATTTATCCAATTTCATATACTTTTTTTTCCCTTCTATTCAATATAAAAATGGTTTTACAAAGTGTTTTCTTCTAATTTGTCTCAACATTAAGTACCCTTTAGGGTTTCCGATGCTCACCCCAATCATCAAGCCCTCTTTAGCAACAGTGGAGACTTATGTACTCTTCCATATTCAACCATGAACCTAGCAGACATCGGTGTTCATTTGTTTTAGTAGTTAAGAAAAAAAATATGTAATTTAAATTTCTTATTTTTCACAATTTCTTCAATGACTTGTGTAGGTGAAATCAGAGCAGAAAACATCATGACTGCAGCCCGAGCTTCAATTTCAACCAGAATCCTTTCCGTCTTCACTTCTGCTGTCTACACAAATAAATCCTGATCCTACGGTGGTGGACTTTTTTTTGGTTTCTTTGTTTCCGCTGTCTATTCATAAATAAGAAGTTCCGTTTCGGATTTTCAGTTGAGAGTTCATTGATATGTGCTTCAGCCTCGGTTCGTTAATTGTGTACAAAAAAATAAATAATATTTGTGATGTTTTCTAGTGTTGGATTCAGTTGAATGTATTTTCTGTCTTTGTTCTCTTGCTTGCTCTGAAATCCTGTTTCAAAGGCTGGGCAAGTTTGGCACTCAATAAGTTTCGTTTATTTACCGAAAAGATTGATTATTGATGAACTTCATACTTGGCTGAATGTCTTAGTAAACGTTCTTGTGGAGAAATCCTAATACCCAATTAGGCACTACAATAAGGCAAAAATACTAATACTGCTGTACATGTGTTGATTGATTAACAGCTTTGTTCTCTGCTGCTCTTTCTTTTTCTGATACAGAAAATTCCTTCAATATGATTGCTAGTTGCTTCTAACTATAGAAGTATTCCTCCTTTGGCTCATTCCATGGAATATGAAAGACGTATTACTGAGACTGAGCCACGCTTCACTACCTTCCCAGAGAAAATTGAAATTGAAGTTTGGGCTGTGTACTTGGGAGTGGAATGAAGAGCGGCAGCAAAATGATTACAAGAATTGCCATTTAGAGGGGCATTTTAAGAATTGCCATTTAGAGGGGCATTTTTGTGACTACTGATGTGTCCCTTTAATGGTTCGATAAATTGAAACCACGTCTAATAAAAGGCTAGAAAAAGGCCGTATAGTAAGCAGCGACTTTGAATAATAGAATTTTGTGTGCAAGTGTGTTCATATGTGTGCATTCAAGAAAGCAAGTATACTCATTTCAAAAAAAAAAAGAAAAAAAGAAGCAAGTATAAGTTTTTATATAGCTATAGCCTAAGGTATATGTGCGAGCCTCTAAGATATATTTTGCAGTGAGCATTGACACGGTATGGATACATCAAGTATTTTTAGTAGAGAATACATGAAAACTAAGGATGGTAATTTTTTCCGATAGGATGGGATTGAGATATATTTTTGTCCCATAAAAAAATTTAAGGACAAGAGTGGAACATTTTTTTTATCTCACTTACATATACGGAACGGGAGTGGAATTGGCAAATTCCGTCTCATCCCGTCTCATTGCCGACTAAAAATGAGTATTTTTCTAATTGGAATGTGATTCCGCATGATCTCATCTCTTTTGGAAAGGGATCAGGATATATTTTAGTCCCAAAAAAAAATATAGAGATGGGAGTTGGACTTTTTTTCATCTCACTTACATATACGGAACAAGACTGGGATTGGTAAATCCCATCCCATCCCGTCCCATTGGCAACCCTAATGAAAACATCTATAAAATTCAAGAAGGTATAATTGCAATCCCTCGTTAAAATTTATAACAAAACAATTATAAAAATATTCAGAGCGAAATTCAAGGAGAAGACTCTATTAAATTATGTTCTATATTAGATCACATGTTAAAATAGTTATCAAGAAATGCATGTACGTACGTATTTGCATAAATAAAATGTACTGCGACATTATGTAATGCATTTGAGTGGGCAAAGGAGGAACTTTATCACTTGCAAGGCTTTTTTGTTTGTGGTTACCCAAACCAATTTGCTTGAATATATCCTGCAAGAGCCTTTTTCATTGCTACCATATGCCATGGTTGTGAACTAAAAGTTTCTTAAACACAAGATATATGTAAAAAGATTTTTCATAACCAGTCTTTTAACACCATTTTCATCCACGTCCGTTTAATAACCGGTCTGTAATAACCAATCTTTATTGCATTACCCGGATGTAAAGAGAAAGTAGTTATAATGTATTTGTTGTATTAAATTAAATCAATTGTATTAAATTAAATCAAGTGATGAGATTTGGTACAGGCCAAAGAAAAAAAATAAATGTAGAAATTCAATTTGGTTTGTTAGCATTCCATTACTTGGCCAATTTCCTTAACATTGAATAAATTTTTAATTGGATTTGTTTTCAAGAGATTATTGGATTTATTTGGAGATCCCCCTAAGTTACATGCATGTAACTTAACATTAACCTTTGTTTGGAGGTAAATTTGAAAGGATATTTATGGACTAGTTGAAAGCTGACGTGTGGTATAAGAATAATAAATAAGAAGTTGCCACCTCAACTGTCCTACACGAGTCAATCAAGGAAAAAAATAAAGTTTGGTAAAATTAGCGTCACGTGAAGAGCAAGCTCATTTGATATTTGAGTAAAAAGCTGCCATGCAGTAGAAAAGATTAAACTGCCCTTTGGTACCCAACCTACATATATTCACTTTCTTTTTCTCTCTCTTCGACTCTCTTGAGCTCGAGTCACAACTAGTAATTAATTCAATTCAAATCAAAAAAATCAGTGTAAAAAACAACCAACCATAAGTTAAAAGTATTGGATATGCCTATTTATCCTCTAAGGTGGTGTTTGGTTTTAAAAAATGGGAGGAGAAGAAAATAGTAGAATGGAAGGGAAATGAGAAAAAATGAGTCGATGAGAATAGTGAAATTAAATTTTATTATTTGGTTTGATATAAAATTTGATAAGAAAAAGAATTATAATTTTTTTCTTTGGACAAATTAATCATTTATCTTAAATACTAAATTATCTATATTAGTAATAAAATATAATTTGCTATTAATACTAAATCGTTTTAATTTCAAAAATTTCTAAAACAATTCATGATTTATATTTAATATAAAATATAAAATAATTTAATATACTAAACTATTTAATATTAAATATAATTTAATTTAAATAAAAATCGGTCAACAGTAGTGGTCAATATAAATCAACATTAGTCAATGAAAATCAACACCTGTCAACAAAAGTCAACATCAATCAGCGGTGGCCAGTGACTTTCCGGCGATGTTTAAAGGTTCGGCGACGGTCCGGTGAAGTTAATTTATATTTATATATTTTCATATTAAATAAATAAATAATTTTATTCATTTTATTAAATTTCTTAATCATTCATTAAATTTAATTAATATAATATTAAATTAATAAAATAAAATCATAAATAATAATTATTAATAGCATTAAACAAGTTAAAATATTAGAGGGCAAATTTAGAAGCTTGGGTTTTTAACATAAGAGAAATTTGAATTCTTCATTCTTTGGTGTGGAATTTAAATTCTACATTATAAAAGAAATTAAACTTTAATAAAATTAAATTCTTATATATTTTATGCAATCGAACAATAAAAATAAAAATAGAATTTGAATTATTTTCTTATCTCTCATTCTCTCCTCCCAACCAAACATCACCTAATAATTACTTTAAATACTCTATTATTCTACACAGTCATCTATTAAATTTAAAAAAATTAAGTTATATTTTGTACGGTCTCTAAAATACTAAAAATCCTTAAGCATATTAAATTAATTACATTTATTTACTCTCATTCAACCGAAATTGGATAGCTTTTTTGTAATGGGGAAGGTATTCGCATCCAACCCGTTATCTCTAAACGTACCCGACCCAGCATTCGAGTCATGGCTTCGTGACTCAGGCTACCTCGAAATCCTCGACACCGCCACCACCACGTCGGCCAGCGCCGTCACAACAGCCTCCACCAAAGAAGCAGCCACAGCCACGACCATAACTCACAGCCTTTTACATTATTTATACACCTTTATCTCTCTTCTCACCGTCAACCCTTTTGCTAAACTCACCACTGATGATTTCTCAGCCAAGACCCCATCTTGGACCCGTGAGTTTATTGGGGCTCTTGGGTCTTACTCGTTTCCCTCTTCCCCACACACCCTTAAGTTGAGAGTTCATGAGAATGTTAAACGTTATGCCAGGAATTATGCTTCTTTGTTCATCCTCTTCTTTGCTTGCTCTCTGTAAGAATTTTGTTTTCTGAGTTATTATTTTGAGTAAAAAAATTAAATTTTTGAATGGTTTTTGTATGTGGGTGTATGAATATTGAACGAGATTTTGGGATGCTTTTGGATGTGATTAGATTTATGTGGCCTTGATTGGATTTTTAATGATAATTTTGATTTGCTTACCTGTGTTTGTAAGGGTTTCAATCTGCTTAAATGAATAATTAAGTTACAGATTATTTTTTTCTGGGTTCCAATTGATAAATAACAACACTATGAATTTGCAATTTTGCGTTGGTTTTTTTTTTTCCCTGTGCTTTGAAACAACTATATGAATAGTTAAAATACTCCAGGAAAATTGGTATTTGTGCTGGTTCAGGGCATTAGTTCATAGAGTGTCACCTTTCCATTGTTTAGTTTTTAACTGATGGAGATTATTTTTTTAATCATAGTATAGTGTGTGTTAGTTGTATTACAAGTTTTTTTTTTCTGTGTATTATCTATCTAGTGACATTGTCTCTGTCTCTGTCTTATAGATACCAGATGCCGCTTGCTCTTATTGGGTTGATATCAAGTTTGGCACTTTGGGATTTTTTCAAGTTCTGTAGTGACAAATGGAACTGGGATCGGTATCCTGTGATTAGGCAGGTTCTGGTTCGCATTGCACAATGTGGTGAGTTCTCAAATATTTCTTCTTTGAATCAAAATGGCAGCCGATATTGAGATAACCTGCCAGTCTTATACTGTATGTGGTTGATGGGGTAAAAAAATTGTTTTTGACGATTGTTTTTCCATATTGGAAGAGCACTGTTAGTTCTGCTCATAGACCTACTAGAACATTGCAAATCGTTACGTCTAGTTGGCCAAGGGAATGCTGTCTGAACTACACAGTTCCGAATTGATTAAGATATTTAAGATTTCTCCTAGGAAGTAAACATGTTCTGGTTTGGGTCTGATGACCTTAAGAAGTAATATAAAGAGCAAGGGTTTGTATAACTAAGATTGTGGCAAAACAGTTTTAAGTTCCATTAATCACTCTGGAAGAAAAAAATGTCATACTTTGGGGAGAATATGGAGTCTATGACCAATTGACACAGGGTTCAAGCATGGACTTCAGGAGTTTCTAGCTAGAATAAGCATTGTGATTTGATTTCTTTCCACTCAAAGGATCCTAACCATAGAACAAGCAAGAAAATTAGCATGAAATAGTACTGTGCTAGAGCAAGTGATTTATGATACATTTCTAGAATAAGCATTGTGATTTGATTTCTTTCCACTCAAAGGGTCCTAACCATAGAACAAGCAAGAAAATTAGCATGAAATAGTACTGTGCTAGAGCAAGTGATTTATGATACATTTCTTGTTACCCCTAAATATGAATGTGTGCACTTTTGCTTCTATACTTTTGTTCTTGCCTTCTCTGGATGAGTTTTGCTTTAAACTTTCCTTAACAAGTCTTTCCATTATACTACTGTCTAGCTGTTGATAAATAATGGAATTCTTTCCTCGACTTCACAGTAGTAATCACATCTCATCTTTGCAGCTACATTGGTTGTTCTTATGCTTCTGAATGTTCAGATGGCTCTATTCTGTGCACTTGCTATCAGTTATATTGGTAAATATTAGAAACTCTTCTTCATCTTTTATGAATGTTGCTGTTGCTTAGAGTGAGCTAACAATTAGTCTACTGCTTTGTAGTTATGATTTTGCATGCTGCATTTCGTAAGCTCTCTCCTTCAAAGCAACCTTCTCGGATCAAATGAAAATCAATTATGTTAATAAAGTAATTGCGAGTTTCTGTTTTGAGATTGATAGCAGTGGAGGGTTCAACTTATTGAAGCATGAGCTGGCATGTGAATGACAAATTGCAACATTATTGAGTAATCATTGTGCTAGAAAAAAATTGTATACCTTTGCAAATCAAGCAACAATCACTTACAATATGTTTATGAATAGTATATTATAGGTACACAATAAGATCTTTTAGTTTTAATTCAGTTGTTCAAATTTTCAGTTCAGTTGTTGCCTGTTACCGCATAAATCTCGAAGAGTTATTCAGGTCTACTTCATATGTAAAGTCTCAAATGCCAAAGGACAAACGAAGGGAGCTGTAAGTAAATGCATTATGGGAACGCACGAATCATTGACAAAATTACTGCTGAAAGATAAATTTCTTAATTGATTAAAATCAATGTTAGTGAGATTACATTGCTACTTATAGCAAGCCTAATTATACACCAATGCTGCCGCAACTGCAAAACAAAAATTTGAAATAGAGAAATAATAATGGTGGATAATAAATACACAATTTCTTACAATGTTATGTACATCCAATCAGATTAAATGCATAAACAGAAACACACTACAAAACAAATATGTAAGTGCTGTTCGAACCACTTCTTCTAAGTTGGATTGAGATCCCGTGAAGCTTGACCTTGCCATCTGCAGTACAAAGAAGCCAAATCAATAATTATAGTTCATGCTGCAAGTTTTGCCATATACGCATGAAAGGGAAGGAAAACAGTCGTATCAATCGGGAAAAAAAAGGGTCTCAATTATTGAAGCAAATAAGTGGTACCCCTTTCGTTGAAGCATGTAATCATCAGAAGGAACAAATCAGTGAACAAACCTTGAGAGCAGAAACCTCGCAAGTGGGCTTAAATTGGCATTTGAATTAACATCCTTGTTCGGTTGCTTTTTCTTGTTATCCTCTGCATTTGCATTCTGTGCTGCTTCGGCTGTCTTTCCCTTGGTGAATATACGAGATGACAACTCCTGGAGATCTTTCACAGATGATTCCTTTGAACTGCAAAGATTGAAATCCAACTTGATACTTCAGCTCCATTTCAGAACATGAGATATTGAAGAACCAATATTTCACTATAATTTCCATTTATAATCTAATGTATTTATTTGTTTTCTAAGAGGGAAGGAAAGAGTGAGGGGTTAGGAGAATGAAGTTTTGAACCTTGCCAATTGCTGAAGCAATCTTCTCACAAAAACTTCACAAGAACCTGGCTTTATGCGTTCCATATATGCAAGTGAACTTACAACTTGACGTACAACTGGTCCTTCTGAATCATCAGCAACTGCCTAAACATTACACACAAATTATTAGTGGCAAAAAGAGCAAGCTGAAATTTAATGTTGCTTAAAGGTCAGTTGCCAACCTCAACTTGAAATTGTATACAAAGATTATGCTATTTGTTTTGCATATCAGGCCTTATACAATGTCAGAGTACATGCTCTTCATAAATAAAACAGACAAAAGACAGTGTTGAAGAAATTATAGACTAAACAACGCTAGTCCCATGAAGTTTGCCCTAAAGTAACAAGTCACTTTTGTTTTTCAAAATTATCACAGAAATCAACCCTTTTCCATCCACATCCTAATTTGAGTAGAATCTAAACCACATTTGGGTTCTTAATGTTGCAAGAATCATAATTTCCACACTTTACTAAATTATCAGCCAGCCGCTCACCTCTTTTATGGAAGGGATAAGCAAAACTGATAGTGCTCCAGATGAGGATGCTATTTTTGCACTTTCTTCTTCATCACTTCCTTGGCGTGGTCTTGAGAATCCTCTTTGTGCATCCAAGTAATCACGAGAATCTCTGAGGTAAAAGGTTCCCTTTTACAAATTGTAATGACCAAGTACCTCTACTACAACAGAAACTAGCAATATGACTATTAGATGTACCTGGAAGAATCTGAACTGCTTGTTATTTGCTCTCTCCTTCTATATTCTCCATCATTGTTCATCTTGCCAAGCGCTAAGCGTTCTCTAGCATTACCTTTCCTCAACCCACTTTGAATTGCAGCTTTTGCCTGAAAGAAATTTTCAACAATAGATACTTTAACACTAGGCAAGACAATTCTCGAAAAGTAAATCCAGCCACAAAAACATGATATGAGAGGAAATTTTTGGGAGAGTTCCAGGGGTAAAAAGCCCCAAAAATAGATGAATGTTCTGAGTTTGACAGAATTAAAATTGGAAAATGATAATTTACATATTCCTCAAAAGAATAAATAAACAAAATTGTAACTACATTAAAAAATCATAGGATCATAAGAATGGAATAAGTTGATACACAAGTAGAGATATATGATTTTGATTAAAGCTAATTTGGGAGATAAGTGGTAACAGAGGAAAAACAACCTCTGCAAGGTTTACTGCACTATCTTCAAGTGATGCACTAGAACTTCTCTCCTGAATTCCTAGTCTTGATCTTGGTGTGCGAGCAGAGTCAGAATCATCGTGTTGACCACGGTAAACAACTGTTCCACTAGTAGATGCATCTTCAGCAGAAGTATATGCGCTGCTAGACTACACAGTACATGGTATGGTAATCAAATAGTGGCCAAGACAGAAAAGGAATAAACTAGAACTTAACTATCTAATATTTTCATAATTATTGGACAGGACTTATACCACAGTACTTCGATCACGGAACAAACCAGATGATCGAGATCCTCTAGGACTCCGTATCACAACAGTTCCTGACGCACTTGCAGATGTATCATCCTGGAAAAATGGAGCACTTCAAACACATTTCAAGGACAGGAGGACAGAAACCCAACAGATTATTTTATTATCAGAACGCATTAACTGAAATCTGATAAGACAGCTATGGTTAATTCAGTTTCCATTACTGTGTTGAACCAAGTATACTAAATGCTTGATTTTATGTCCATCATCAGCATATAAAAACAAATGAATCAATGGCATTTTTACTCTTGTCACAGAATTGTATCATTGACGGTCTGATTCATGGCAGCACTTTCCAGAAAATTTCTGAAACTATTCGGCATTGGGTCCGGACCATCCCATTATTAAAGTTTGATCGGTAAAATTAACCAAGGTTCAGGAAACAAAGTAATCCTTACTGAAAGAAAAATGACTTTTTGCATGGAGGAATTATGCTTAACACATAAGATTCCCCTTGAGAGGTATTATAACAGACGTGCACTCGGACGGTAACCATGAATCTAGTGCCAATTCTCACATCTCCTAGAATTAACTGTCCAACTCACAATTTCACAGTTGGAGTAACTAACATCCAATATTGGTGTCAGAAGAACCAATAACGTAAACTCATAGACCACCAAAATGCTGTTGCAGGTTGCATCACAGAAAGAAACTTACATCTTCATAGTAATCATCCTGACGATCATCAAAATATGAATCTCTAGCATATCTTGTAGGAGAGGCATCTGGGGACTCATGAAGTGTACTTCCAGAGGCAGAGAAACCATGATTACTTCTCTCAGCAGTTCTTTTTGGGGTAGACTGATTATATGAAAACTCTGGTTTCTTTTCTCTGACTTGAGGTGGTTTTACAGCAGTCCTAATAGTTCCTGTACCATGTGACTCACTAAGACTGAAGTTCCAACCAGCATTCCTCACAGTTTGCCCCTGACTACTGCAAATAAAGGAAGTCAATCAACTTATATCACAATTAACAAAGCAACAGTTATCAGCAAGTTCAACTTACCTAACTTGAACAGTTTCTTCACTTCTCTTATCTCTTACCACCTTCACAGTGCCAGATGCCTCTCCTACAGCTCTGACACCATTTATAGGAGTATCTGGTTCTTCCTGTATAGGGTACTTTGGGCGCTCTCTATCAAGATAACAGAAGACATACATTAACACAATGCTCAACAATGCAACAGAAAAAATCATAACTAAGCGTTTTCCCTGACTTGAAACAATGTACCAAAGTAATACGCTTATACCAACATATCACACCTTATTCTTTCCAGAAGCCTTGGACTCTTCCTGGCATTCCTAATAAAACGGTGCCTGAGAAGTTCCTTAGCACTTGGCCTCTGAAATTAAAGCATGGAATAGTTAAAAGAAGCAGAAATAGTATCACCATTGCTCTAACTTGAAGAAGAAAGTTGAAAACATGTAAAACATAGAAAAGCAGAGAATTTTTTTATAAATGAAGTTTACATCTCCAACAATACATTACAAGAATTAGGCTTAACCAGTGGCATGATTACATGCGTGTGGATTCTATAGATATTCCTAATCATTCCGATTACAGAGGCAAGAATTATGGATGTTCTTATTTAATCTGAAACAGAAAAACCAGATAAAATTCAAGGTGATATATTCCATTCACAGAAATTAAAATTTCATGCCCAATCAAAAACAATTGTATCTTCAACCAAGAATATTAACAGACAAACCATGTGTAAAACAATAGCAACGTATATGAAGGGTATAACAAGCTTGCCTCAGCAGGTACTTTCTTCAAACACAATGAAACAAATTCTTTCATAAGGCGAGAAAAATGTTCATCCAACTGCACAACAGTAATAAACAGTAAAAAATGATATTTTAAATTTAAATTGCTGCAATTCAGCTTGACGAATAACTTATCAAACATCTAATCAGTGTGAAATCAAACAATAATAAGAGAACCTGCGGTGGATTTTCTCGAGGTATGATAAAAAGAACTCTCATTGGGTGAAGATCTGCAAGTGGTGGTTCTCCTTTTGCCATCTCAATAACAGTTATTCCAAGAGACCAAATGTCTGCCTGCATTAAGCAAGGGATTTAGTGCGGCATTGTTCGTAACTTAAAAATGCTGAGAGAATAAGAGAGTAGAGTGAGAAAGGGGCACAGAAGGAGGGGGTAAGAGGTTATGCCATTGCAGCAAGACAATAATAACTACTTTCGATAATTGAAGAAAAATAGAAAAAAAAAAAAAAAAAACCCTCAAAGGTACCTTCTCATTGTACCCTTCTGAATTTTGAATCACCTCTGGTGCCATCCAGAATGGGGTACCTACAAATGTCTGGTACCATCAAAAAAATTAGTCTATTGCTGACAAAATTTCTAAATTACTCCATAGTTTGTATTGCTAACAACAAAGAAAAAATACGGGGCCAAACATTAAGCATACAGAAATCCCATATGAATATCACTAATACGTGCATAACCCTATGGCTGCTTGGTTCTAAAACTTAAAAGGCTAAAGCACTTTTTACTTGAAAACAGCTTGCAATGCTTTACAGTGATCTATTTGCTATTAAGAACAATGTTTGATTATATGCAACAAAAAAAAGCAATAATTTATAACTAACAGTTGTTCTTAAAGAAAGCCTTTTCAAATTATATATTATCTAGCAATAAATTGGGCAAAGATGGTAGAAAGAAATAAAAAGAAAGCAATATGAAATTCACTCTTAATATATAACTAACAGTTGTTCTTATAGAAAGCCCTTTCAAATTATACATTATCTAGCAATAAAATTGCGCAAAGATGGCAGAAAGAAATAAAAAGAAAGCAATCTGAAATTCACTCTCCCAGACATTAATACACTCCTACATAAAATATATATATACACAATGGTCACAGCTTGCATGGAGCACCTTTTACCCAGAAAAAGATGAGGACAAAAAAAGGATGGAGGGAAGGAAAACTATTGCCTACTGAGCATAGAACTAGAAGCAAGATCATAAATAGGGCCCAAAATCTACATTTCTATCAGACAATAAATAGCAAACCAAAAGCCCCACAAGCTACAATAGCTATTAGACAAAAGCAACCTTCACATAGCAAATATAATACCTTTCTCCTTGATATTGTCCTAGTTAATTGTGCAGAAACACCGAAGTCTGCAACCTGTTACAAGATCACAAATGTAACTTTGACAACCAGAAACAAATGCAAGAAAACCAACTCATATTTATGTGCCCTTCTGGATAGTAAATCCACCGAAACAATTCAAGACAACATGAACCTGTTCAAGAAGAAATGATGTACCTTAACGTCACCATTCTCCGTCAATAAAATGTTTGCCGCTGCCAAAATAACATTATAGAAGTTATCATTGGCCCAAAGTAATCAGAAATAAATGATAATGAAACAAAGTTAGATCTCATGCAATGGACTAGGGATTGAATTGCTCTACCACTTCGGAGAAGAATTGTGTACATGTTGTGCATAGGAGGCGACGGACTGGGTGTGTGATAAGTTATTAAAAGAAAAGAAAAAGAATTCTACAATTAACAAAATTAAGAGATCTCCTACTACAAAATTAAGAGATCTCCTACTACAAAATTAAGAGATCTCCTACTATCACTGCTATAATGACACTAACTAAATGTTAGATGAGAGGAAACCTTTTATATCTCTGTGAATTTTTCCTTCATTATGTAGATATTCTATTGCATGCAGCAAATCACGTAAAATGCAAGCAATGGACATTTCATCCAGTGGAGGACCTGATTGTATCTGCAACAGTAAAATCAACATTAGCTGTTCACAAGAGAAACAACTTTTGAAATAAACATAATATTCTGCTTCACTATAAACTTATAATGAAAAAACAGATCAATTTTCTTGCACAAAACAAGCAATTGCAAGTCAACAAGAAAAGTAACCTACTAGGTCAGCAACAGAGCCCCCAGCCATATATTCCATTATTATCCATAGTTTAGTCTGGTGGAGATAAGAGCCATAGTACTCGGTGATATATGGAGATCGACATTGTGATAAAACAGAAATTTCCTACCACAACAATGAGATAGATTAGCAACAAAAATAATTAGTCAACTCATGGTCAGCACACAAATATAATTTTTTCTAAAAGAATTAATACCTTCTGGATGTCCTCAATTTCATCTTCTCTGCAGAAGGCACAATAAGAACAAGCTTTAGAGCATTAATGGCATCACAATGAAAATTGATTTCACACAATCCTTCAGTTACAAAAACTATCGTCTACGATGGTCATCTTTTGGGTTTCAAATTAAATTGATTGAAAAATAACAATATTCCATAATCATCATCTCAACTATGCTTCAAACATCTTTCTCTTTTTTTCTTTTTATACATACAAAGAGATTCAGACAGAGTAAGAATATTGCTCACCAATAGAAAGACTCTAATTTCACAACTGAAAATACAGACAAATAATAATATTAACAACAGCAAATACTTACGATTCTTCCAAATCAATAACTTTGATGGCAACATCTTTGTTAAGTTCTTTATCAAACCTACAAATTGGGAAGGCATCAGGGACTAGTCCACCAACTCCATGCAGAAATGTCCTCAAATTATAATGACAAACTCCATTAAATAGGAAAAAGAAATGACAAGAGATTTACGTTTACATGCCATACATTCTGACAACAATTAGGATGGCCCACAACTAAGCATTTATAACTTCGACTATAAATGAAAAATACAAAATGCATGCATCCTAAACACAGCCACGAGTTCCAATATCCAATAGCAGCATCAATAATAAACTTAAACATCCATGGTTTAAAGGAAAAAATATATATATCTCCCTCAATTATAAAAACAGCATAATTTACATTCAAGGTGTCTGCACATAAATAATTAGTGAAATGGCATATGTATCTAAGATACTAATCATAGTTCTAAAATGTCTCTAGAAATCAAGTCCTCGATATGAAGCCCAACATGGGCTTAGCTAAAAAGGTTAACCAACAACAGCCATCTATGAATACAAAACATGTGGCTTCATAGTAAGAAAAGTTACTAAAATGCCATTATCCCAAATGCAGTCATTCGATCCCTAAAATACAGTGGCCAATCCTATATTCCAAGAAATCAAATACCACATAAATTAAAGTCATTTCCACGTATTGAAGTTCAATAATACTGTCGGCAAAAAGATTCTGTTTATGCTAAAAACTAAGCAACTATGGAATTGCATACAATATTTTCAAAATCCACAACACTTACATACCACCAGGTGGTTCAAGAATCTAAAACAAAGCAACCATGCAAGAAATGGCTATTAACCATTAGAAGATTTGTCAAAATTCAAGAATGTCTTTCGCTAAACTATAACATAAACCAAAGTAAACAAGACTACATTGCAATGAATCAAAATGCATTAAACCAGTCAAAGTACACACACTTACGCTTTATAGACGTCTCCAAAAGAACCTCTCCCAATCAACTCCAAAGAACTAAATCTAGACCCAGCAGCCTCTTGTAAACCAGCCAAATCAGCCATTAGTTCAAACACTTGATAGACAAATCAAACTGAACAGAAAAAACCCACTTTTCAATCCAAATTACTCCACATTCTTCAGTACCCACTTCAAATCTCCAAAATGGGTATCTATAAATCCCTATATCAGCCTCAGAAACCCATCCTGTCACAAAATTCACAATACACACACTACATCAAAAGAGAAAAACATACACACAATTCAACAAGATAAAAAAAAACCCAAATCAGAAACAATTCAGAGGATCTAAATAGAGTTGGAAAAACCTAAAATAAATCTCACATTGCGCATAGATATTTTACACTCAAAGCAAAAGCACATAAGATATTAAAATTGGACTTGTTTTCTTTCTTTTTCAAATATTTTGGTTAGGTGAAGAGTTGGGATTTGCTAAAGTGACAACCCAACAGAATTTTCAATTCAATTTAAGCAGTAATGATAGCGAAACCGTAACACACACGTGGGCTTCAAACATCAAATGAGAGATTTGTGTGCGTCTGTGGAATGTTTTCGTTTTACCTGTTTTGTTTGTTAGTTCGATGACGACGATGACGACGATGGTGATGATGGATTGGATCTTTCTGCTTTTACAGTTTCTTCCTCGTGTTATGTCGCTGAGATTGCAGAGACGCTTTGAGAGCTCCAACGGGATCGATAGAGAAAATACTTGTTAGTTTTCTTTTTTCTTTTTTTCTTTTTTAATTTTCTTCTTTCCAATTATTGATCATTAGAAAAAAAAAATTTAAGTTTGGTTCATGGTTCAATCCGCACCGTTTCAGTAAGGTTGTGCATAATTCGTACTTTTAAATTTACTATTTTGTCAAATTTATCTATTCTATTAAAAAAAGTCACTTTGTAAGAAAATTATTGGAGTTTTACATGAATTAATATATATAATTTAAAAAAATTTGACAAAATATGGCATTTAAATAATTATTTTAAAAAAATGGTAGAATTATTTAGGAATGTCTAAAGAGTAAATTAGTATATCAAAAGTGTCAACTAATTACAAGAAATTTAAATATATATATATATATACTTTTGTAAGAGTGGAGCTATTTGAATCCATCAAAATCCTCTCTATACCCATTTAAAAAAATAAATTTATTATTAAAAGCTAAAAATTTCAAAATTACTCTTTCTCAATCACTTTCTCTCTCTATCTTACTGTTGCATATTCTCTCTTTACTCTCACATTTTGCAAACTAAACATTCAATTTTACCCTCTTTTAAATTCATTTTTTAAGCTTTCTTAGTATATTATGATCTAAATTTCATGCTTTCAATATATGAGAATTTTTTATCTTA
The DNA here is from genome assembly GCA_030449895.1 of Citrus mangshanensis. Lineage (NCBI taxonomy): Eukaryota > Viridiplantae > Streptophyta > Magnoliopsida > Sapindales > Rutaceae > Citrus > Citrus mangshanensis. Next base: position 239,348 of record JASUUJ010000220.1, on the reverse strand, counting down.
ATATTTATTAGCTTATGGTAAGAATTAATTTCTTGATGTTCATTAACTTTCATAGCTGAAATTTTTTGTTAATGTTCATTTTTATATAGTAGGTTTCAGACTTTTTAGTTAGTGATATCAATTATTTTAAGTTAAAAGAATTTATCTAAATAAATTTATGAGAATTTGTGAAATTAAGAAAAGAAAGAGAAGAAAGGGTTAATAAATAATTTTTTTCAAAATTTATTTAGATAATAAAATTCTTAATAAAAAAGAGGGTATAAAGAGAAAATTTGTAGTTTTAAATAGCCCCACCCCCCCCCCCCCTTTTGTAGTATATAAACATGAGTTGGTGGAATTACTAACTTGGTTATACAACTCATAATTTATATATACCTTACTTATCTGGAAAATATAGTATCTATTTGCTATCGTTTTCAAAATGTTGCATTTGAAAACAACAACTAAGGAAAAAAAAAATTGCTTTTCAAAATAATATTTAAAAAAATAAAAATGCCTTTGGTGTCATTTTCTAAAATAAATTTTTTAAAAAGTTAAAAATAAAAAGCCATGTTCATTTTTTTTTAAAAAAAATGAATATGTGGGACTCGATTGAAATTTAATAAAATAAAAAGAAAATTCTAAACTGAGTGAGACAAGTTTGATATTGACTACATTGAATTTAATTTTGTCGGACAATTTTGACAAAAAAATGGTACGAAATTACAAATTAATTATGTATTTCAGCATTGTTAGTAAGTGATTGACAAAATTAATAAATAAGGCATAAGAAAATAAAGAAATACATTTTTGTTTTTCTTTTGAAGATAATGAGATGCATTTTCAAGAAAGAACAAGTATATTTATATTTACTTTTTGAATTTTTATCTAGTTCAAATGAATTATCCCAACATAACATGATCTCTAAGGCATTGATTTGTTAAACTTAACATATGATATAAGATACAATATGTGTGCCAAAATAATTTGTAACTATTTAACTAGTTGGTCGAGCATATCGTATCAAATTCGAATCAATCCACTTCATATCATATCTTTAAGATGAAGACATTGCAACTATGAGAAAATTTTGAAAATGGAAAATTTTGAAGATATGAAATAAAAAAAATAGCCCTTTTCTGTACCATTGTCCATTGCACTAAATAAAGTGTGAAAGGGAAATATTTATTCATCTCTATATCCATCATCAATTGTTTGAAAACAAAAAAAAGAAAAAAAAATGGAGTGCAATAAACACATTCCCATTGATGGAAACCCCAAGCCCCCAACAGCCCAACTATGTCAATCTACAGTCAATTATAATTGAAAATAACTCACCAACCTCCTTAAAATATGTCATATTCACCAATTAATTGCTATGGACTTTGCCATATGCTAAATTGTCAATGTGTTATTTATTGTAGATTCAGCTAAGATCATTTAAGACAATAGAATAGATTGTTTTTCATGATGTATTAGTAATAAGTCTTATTTGGTATTAAAATTGGGTAGTTGTGATTTAAAAGTTACAGCATTATAGTATTTAATAAATATTAGCTATTGCGATTTAGAAGTTAAATTGATTTAATCGACCACTTGTATAATGAAAAATCTATACACAATATCTCTGCCTTTATTATGTCAAAAATATTATTTAAAAATTGTATTTACTATATACTATTAACTTTTATTTTATAATTATAATTTTTTTCATAATAGATAACACCAATACCTAATGTAGCCTTAATTTTTGCATGATAATTTTTATGACGTGTTAACCTGCACAATCGATAGGATCACAACAATGTGTCTTTATTAATTGAATTTCAATTAATAATTGGATCAAATTAAATGCAAAATTGGAAAATCTTATTTATGTAATTGGATTGGATTTGACAAAAACTATCATGGTGCGTTTACTAAAAGGAAGTAGACTGGAATCGTAATGAGGTGAAATAGGAACGAGGAATGAGAATAAGAATAAATTGTTTACTTTAACTATAGGAATTGGAATCGGAATCGGAATAAGTTGTATTATCATTAATGTGTTTACTTTATCTTAGAATTGGAATTGGAATGAGTTAGTTTGTTACAAACTATTAAAAAGTCCTTAAATAAATTGTTGTCATAATTATTATTTTATATTTTAATTTACTGATTATTATTATTATTAATTATTGTTAATAATAATTATTATAAATATTAATACTAATTAATTATAATACTTTTCAAATATACCAACATTAATATTACAAATAATAGTAGTAGTAGTAATAATCATAATAATAATCAAAATCATCGTCTGCCTCATCATCATCATTATCATCAAATCGGAATGCAACGAATATTGTTAGTGGTTTGACTTCCACGACGAAACAGCTGCTATTTGTGACTACTGCTGCATGTGACGCGACGATTGGCAACCCACTACTGCTCCACAGGCGATGACTAGCAAAGACAAGGGATCTGATGGTAGTGAGAGTTGGCTTTTTTTTAAAAAAAAAAAATTTAAATGAAGGCATTTTCAAGATATCATAAATTTTATGGAGGAAAAACCGTCAGCCTTAAGAATGGGGGATTAATTCTCAAAATTTTCCTTAAAAATTAGTCTCTCATTTCTCGTTCTCAATTTGAATTGCGTCCCACCGTTATGATTCTAATCCTCGCTCTTGTTTTGTGAAGTAAATATTGTTAATGAGAAGTAAACACATCATTGGATGTGAAGCAATGAAAACTCCTACAACTTATCATGACCTAATTGTTTAAATTGAAAGCAAAATATTAATAATTTATTTATCATTGTTAGTAATATCATTATTGGTTGCCGTTACAACATGAAATAGACCTTGTGGGCTTTGTTGAGAGTAGTGCTTTTAGCACCCTTCAGTATCTTGATCAAAACATCTTTTCCACTGAAATTACATTTACGGGCAAATTAAGTCTACTTGTACTAACTTTTCTTTTGGATTCAAATCCTAAGCGAGAGGGTCTGAATGCCAATAATTAATTTAAATAAACATAATTTATATTTTAGTTTTAAATTATTAAAAAAATTAAAATTTAAAATTGTTCACGTGTTGGAATAATTTAATTTGCAAGGAGGAAGAAAATTAGATTACTATAAGTTTGTGCAAATCAATTAAATTAATTGTCGATTTAAAAGCAAAAATACATTGTTGATGTCTGTAGATTTTGCAGAACAATAAAATTATATAATACTTGTTTTGCTTGAAGAATTTGAACAGAAAAAAAAAGGGTTCAGTTGGACTAAAATTTATTCTTAAGCCTATTTTTAATAGTAGAGGGGTTTTATCAGGATCTTGAAGGGATGTTAAAAAAAAAAAAACACTCTTTTGTTTAACTTAATCAATTTAGCCCAATCAATCGTTGGGCAGCAATAATGTCTAAATTCAAATGCCCATTCGATGCCTCATTTCTTTTTCTTTTTCTTTTTTGGTTTAATTAATTGTTTTAAAAGATGAATAAATATTCTATAATTTTGTTGTTTTTTTTTCCCAATAAACGACTAAAAAGAAGTAAAAAAAAAAAAAAAGAGTGTTTTCGAATAAGCACTTCGTTTGAATTGGGTTCAGTACACCGAATGAATTGATTGGCAATAGTTGGTAAAACTTAGAGCCTTGAATAAATGGCCGAAACTGAACACAAATTGGGCTGGGCCCCAACAATTTCTCTTACGCTGTTTGAGGTTCATCTAACTTTTAGCAAAAATTAAAAATAATTGAAAGCTCATCTTTTGAAATTGTATCAAGGTAAATGTCGGATTACCCACTTGAAAATTGAGTATTTTCAAATCACTGTCTCATTTTTTAAAACCACAAAGATAAAGACAAAATGGGTGTGAGTTTGATTTTTTTTTTTAATCTTCTTAACAAAAATAAAATAAATTGAAATTTTAAAAAGTAAGAGAGTGATTTTTAAGATAATTAATTCATGAGAGGTAATCCGAAATCAACTCATCTATTGGTAAACTATTTACATGAATGAAGACATTGTGTTTCGGTGAAGGTTTATTAAAAGTTAGATAATCAAATGTCAATAGTCTAATAGAAAGTTGATAATGACCATTATACTTTTTAGCATATATTAAGGAAGGTCAACACCAAAAAAAAAAAAAAAAAGAGATGCTCTCGACAAAGCGAGGGTAGGTCGATGGAGTTGCATGAGAATTTGATAATTTTTGCTAATAATTTCCCATTTGTTTTTTAAAGGGCGACGACGACGGTGTTGCGGGAGAAATGAATCATTAATGGAGCACCAAAAAATCAAATAGAGTTAATGAAAATGGGAATCCGGATCCCAAAATTAAACCTTAAATGACGTTTTGTCTGGACACGCGTAACATTCTCAACTCCCCATGTCAAAAAGAACGAACCACGCCATGCACCGCACGTGACCTTCATTTTTATTTTCTTTTAAATAAAATCTTTGGCGATGATTTTTATGATCGTTATTTTTATTATTATTATTATTATTGGATGATTTTTATGATCGTTACTATCATTGTCTTAAAACTCTCATAAAATTTTAATAAAGTTGAAGTGGACTTGTATAGAAAAAAGATTTTTTTTTTCAATATCAACGAGCTATCATTTGGTCGTTACAAGGATTTAAACTTGATGTCGATCTTTTAGAAAATTATTGATTGATAATAAGTAATTAAAATTATATAAGTAATTATAGGGTAAAAGTTTATTTAGGGCCAGTTTGATAATGCTGTAACTTTTAAAATAATTGCTGTTAGCTGTGCTGTAGAAATAATCAGCTGTGAAGAGAATCAGTTAAGTGTTTGGTAAATTTTATTTTTAAAAATATTGTGAATTTTGAAAGTAATTATGGGTGTTTGGTAAATCTTATTGTTAAACTGCTATAAAAAAATAAATGACTAAAATGTACATAATATAGGATGAAATTTACTTATACATATAAAAATATACATGTACAATATCTTGTTGAATCAAACAATTTTTTTTTTATAAAAATGTGGAATTGGCATATTAACTTGCTTTGTTGCACTAGAGAAGTTTTGATAGAACACAAAATATGAAGAAATAAGGTAAACGAAAGGTGTGTGTTAATTACAATAAAAAATAATTAAAATATTAATTTTGTTTCTAATTTAAATAAGGATAATTTCGGTTTAAGTAATAATTGTAAGGATATTTATGGAATTATATTAAAGGATAAAATTGATTCTCAAAATCAGAATCTAAAAGTTACTCCTTCCCTACTTTTCAAAATTAGCTGTAGGAGGAGCTGATTCTGGCAAAAGTGATTTTGTTTTTTTTTTACCAAACACCAAAATTAGCTTTTAAATTTTTAAAATTACTTTTAACCCTCTCAAAAGCAATCCCAAACGGGGCCTTAGTCCATATATTTTAAGATTAGTATCCATTTAGTTCTTATATTTTTTAAAATGCCTCGAAACATCCCTGCCGTTAAAGTATTGATACCTCCACCGTTATTTTTTTTTTTTGCCCTACTTTTACAATATTACCCTTTTATAATAATTTTTTTTGTTTGGACATTAATAAAAAGAAAATAATTAAATTACTAATTTAACCTTAAAAATAAAAATTTATATTATTTTTTAATTGTCAAAAATTAAATTGTTACTTTTCATTTTTTGCTTACTTTTACAAAATTACCCTTTTATAATATTTTTTTTGGACATTAATAAAAAAAATTAAACTACCAATTTAACCCTAAAAAATTATAGTAATTTTTAATTGTCAAAAATTGTATGTAAACTACCAAGTGTGTAAATGGTGCTTGTAAAAAATTTAATATAATTTTTTTATTTTTTAGGGTAAAATTGGTAATTTAATTTTTTTATTAATGTCTAAACAAAAAGATTATTATAAAAGGTAATATTATAAAAATAAGCAAAAAGAAATAAAAAGTAATGGTATGGGTATCAATACTTTAACGGCAGATATGTTTCGAGGTATTTTTAAAAATATAAGAACTAAATGAACTTTAATTTTAAAATATAGAGACTAAATGAATTTTTACCTGTAATTATATTTTAACCTTACACTATTATAAATACACGGATGATTTTTTGTTAATTCTTATTGAATTTTTTTACTATTCGACGATGTTTGAGTCGTAGGATATGATGGATACCCTTCGGATACGATAATCAGACCCTATAAAGTAGTCCAACACAATTTCATCCACCTAAGAATATTTTGCTAATGAAAAATCCAACGGTGAATTGATGGGTTGATAATGATGATAAGGGACTTGTCCAATCTCCCAACCCTATGGTAGTGTTTGACAAATTTTTTCTTTCTCCTATGAAGCATGAAAAATGGCCATTTCTATGCTCAGTAGGTGGACGGTCTTCATCTTCATTTCATTCTTCCCTCTAACCACTCGTTTCCTAAATAACAACAGCAGAGTTCGGCGGTCCTTTACAATAATATTCCAGCATAATTATTGCTTAAGTGCAACTTTTACAATGTTTTTTTTTTTTTTTTTGGATATTATCATTTTAAAGTTATTCGTCATCATCTGTGATTTGGTAAAAAGCCACCAAACATTTAAACTGTTAGTATTTTCCCACAATTCCGTTAAAACTCAGTTAATAAATAACGGAAAATTCATAAAAGGTCAATTTTACCCTTGAAGCGTAAAAGACCATGTAATTAACCTTTTATGAATTTTGTAATTAAATCATCATTTGTTCTTCTTCTTTCTTAAAGGGCAAAAATTACCCTTTATGAATTTTGTAAAATTGACCTTTTAAAAGACCATGTAATTAACCTTTTATGAATTTTGTAATTAAATCATCATTTGATGTTCTTCCTTCTTAAAGGACAAAATCATCTTTTACACTCCAGGGGTAAAATTGATTTTTTATGAATTTTTCGTTACATATTAACTAAGTTTTAACAGAATGGTGGGAAAATGCTAATAATTTAAATGTTTGGTGGTAAATTAATGGTTTTACCAAACCGTGGTACTGACATGATGTGTCAGAATACCTTTGATGGAAAAATGATAATATCTTTTTTTTTTAAATCTGTTATTTATCCCTGTTAATAGATCTAAATTGTGAAATGTAGTAATATTGATCATACCATCATTTTCATCTAATTGTTATAATACGTGTCTCGAAATGGCATAAGTGAATTATATATCATTTTTCAAGTAATAGTCAAGCATTAGGTTGTAACTATACTGAAACTCTATAGTATGGGTTTACTCGGATGACTAAATTTTATTGATTTTTATTGACTTTTTAACCATCCAACGATATTACTTAAGATATCGTAATCAGACTTTACAATATAAGAACAATGATTAAATAGACAATACTGATCATGTCAAATAAAAGGATACTAAATTAATTCATAGTTTGGGCACTAACCACTCATTTCCTAAATAACAACAGCAGATTTCAGTGGTCCTTTACAATAAAATTCCAGCATAATTATTGCTTTAGTGCAACTTGTACAATGATTTTTTTTTTTTTTTGGTTCGAAATCTATCCCTGTTAATAGATCTAAATTGTGAAATGCAGTAATATCGACCATACTATTATTTTCATCCAATTGTTATAATACATGTCTCAAAATGGCATAAGTGAATTATATATAGTTTTCAAGTAATATTCAAATATTACCTTGTAACTATACTAAAACTCTATAATCTGAAATATTGTCAGATGACTAAATTTTATTGATTTTAAAAATCATATAACTATATCACTTAAGATATTACAATCAGCCTTTATAAGCTAAAAATAACGATTAAATAGACAATATTAATCATGTCAAATCAAATAAAGGATACTAAATTAGTTTGGGCACTATCCACAATGCCTTAAAAAACGGCGTAACGTGTATTCCTCACCCTAGGAAAGGAAAATCAACATGATAACATACAAAAATTAGGTAAAATTATTCAAAAGCATGTTAAGATTGATGCAAAAAGCAGTGCCTTTAAACACAATAGTCAAAGCACAAGAAAAAAGAATTTTAGGAATCATTCAGTGTATTGATGATGATTTGTCTTAGCTTTGGTCATGTTAGGGGGGCAAAAAAAAAAGACAATACAATTGAAAGAATTAATATTAATTAAAAAGAGTTAGGTTAAGAGATTTTCAGTGGAAAAAAGTGCAATGGGACCCACCACAGATACGGTCGTGGGGGTTTGGAGTGACCGAGCGAGGCCTGGGGCGGTCAATGCGGAGCCAAAAGGACTTTTGATTGACGCAAACCATTTTGTTATTTTCATCCAATGCGAAGAAACACTCTCCGATACGCGTGACCCCGCGCGCGCGCCTGTGGGGTGGGGCCCTGTATGCGACACTGCGGTGGGAGGAGGTTTTCGATGGGACGGGCGGAGTGGGCGCGTGGTGCGGCTGAGGGTGGGGATTGTCTCGGGTGGGGGATGCAGTGCCCCGCAATTCGTGCGGTTAAGTACCTTTCTTTAAGAAAAACGATGCACCGACTCGCTGTCATGGCACGTGCGCACGTGACTCTTCCCTTAATCTGAAAATTATATTCTCTGTACTTAATTTTATTATTATCTATTAATTAATTAATGACTAATAATAACAGTACAGTAATATATATTTTTTAATTAAGAAGTGCCAGCTTTGATGTGAAGTGATTTGAGCACTCCACCGTTCTTTTGAAAAGACAGCAATACCCTTCGTTGCATCTAATTTTTTTGTCGTTTTATTTTTTTAGTTTACTTAGGTTGAAATGTAATATTATTTTGTTGAACCAATAAACTAATAGCAAATAGTCAAATAATCAATTTTTTTTCCAATAACAATTCCTTTAATAGAGTTTTTCAGGATGCTTGGTGTGTATCCAATTCTCTGCTTGTTTAAAATTTTAATTTATTATTCTTGTGTAACTTTTTTACGCTTAATAAAGCTTCTTAAAAAAAAATATTATACCAACTTTCAGTCAATTGATAATGATTATTAGAATAGTAACATAAAAGGTTTTAGTTTGTATTTTGTTTATATGCTAAATTCTTTTTTTTTTTCACTCCTAACCAACCAATCACATAAGAATTGATGATAACTTGATCGATTTGTAGTTTTATGTTTTTTACATGATAATACTATAGAAAAAATTACATGATAATACTATAGAAAAAATAAGTAAATATTAAAAATAAATAAATTGATAAAAAAATGTCACCCACTTAATACACACACTTTCTCTTAATTAGAAGAAAGCTATAACATGAAGATTTCTTAAAAGTTATCTATTTCAATACTGCTCTAATCCAAACATGTTTTAATTGTAAAATCTAATAAAATCCAGTGTATTAGTTTTAATAATGGTTGCACTTGCACCGTCTTTATATAAATTATGGGTAATTCGTTATTATATCTCAGAGAGATTACCAATCAATATATATTACTTATCCCATTACTATTTTTGTACTAGTTGATAACACATCTGATGACATGATTTTACGATATTACCATTATTTTCAAGTACATTTATATTCATAAAAATAAAAAAAGTGAAGTGCTAAAAATAAGAAATGTATAAATAAAATTTTTTTTTGTACTTTTTGTTATTTGTAAAATATTTTTCTTATAATAAATATATATTTCTTGATTCCAAGATAAATTATTAACAAATAATCCATTTATCCCTCTCTCTTTTTTTAAAATTTTTGTGCCAATGAATTTTTTTTGAAATTATGAAAATATTTGAAACATAAGTGGTATATATTAATTTTTGTAGAGGTATCTACTTTTGATTTATCTAAATTTTATTTTCATTTAACAAATCAAAGGAAAATGGTGTACAAATCAGGGTCACGGCTAGGGATGGCAAAATCTTCCACGGGTTTAGGGCTCCATGGAGCCCCACCCCAAATGAGGAAAATTTTGAATAATTTTTGGGGAATGAGGTAGGGAGCGGAAGAAAAATAATCCCTAAATTTTTAACAGGATGTGGTTTTGTTTTGTACTTCCCACCCTACCCTCACCCTAATCCCCATTGTATATAAATATGTTTTTAATTCTTATTTAATAATTTTTATTTTATCAACATAATGTCAATTAATAATTTTTTTTTAATTTTTATGTAATATAAACATGATATGAATAAAAGAAATTCTTATAATATAATTATTTTTCAACTCTAAAATATTGTTATGTTTTTTTTTTCTCTTTTAAGGTATTGCTCTTTTCAAACTTTTAGATATTTTTTAAAATAATTTAAATACTTTATAATATGATAATGATTTTATTTTAAGTCTTTAATTTTTAATTTACTGAAATTATATATTTATACTTATTATAAAATAGAAAAATAAGAAATGAGATGAGAATGGAGAAATAATTCCCCACGTGGAGATTTCCCATCCCCACTCTACTAAATTTATTAGAGAATGGAGGTAAAAAATTTTAATTCCCCACCCTTAGCCCACCACATTGCCATCTCTAGTCACGGCTCACAACCACCAAAAACCGAAGGGCAGTATGGAATTTTGGCATTACCTTGACGAAGAACGTAGGCCACCGAAGGAAAGAAAGAAAGAAAGAAAGAAAGAAAGAAAAGTCCTTTAAGGGGTGCGCCGATTGTGGAAGCGCCTTAAAATAATAGCCGTACGAATTAATATGATTACACAAAGTTTTTCCAGTCCTTACAACCCGACACAAAAGACAATATCATTACTCATGATATTAATAAATTAATTAAACCCCTTTTAAAATATTGAATCCAAATCTAATCCCCCACTCTCCTTCCCAATTCCCTTTTGACCGTTCAAGATTCCGTCCCTCCCCAATTCTCTTATTTAACCTTCAATCTGCTTTCTCTATTTACCATTTTGAATGTACTTATTAGTCATTAGAAAATAGATTTTTCTCGATCGGTCGCATAAAATATTAAGTGTTACTATTTGAAACATTCACTTTTGGTACAAATAGTATATCTTTTTCTTTTTTATTTTTGTTCTGCTCCTTTACATGTGTTTTCTTGTTTTCGAGTTTCTCTGTTTAGATTCGAATGATAGTGTTATGTTATTTTAGCGACACTTGGGTGATTATTTATTTATTTTTGTTGAAATGTGATCTTCACATGCAAGAGTAGAGGTGGGTAAATCTAGATTAGACTCAAAAAATTCGTTTAGTATTTTATTAGATCTTTTTGCAGAGTCATTTTTTTCCGATTATTAAACTTTCTCCTGTTGGGAAAATCTAAGTGTTGTATTTAAAATTGATGTGCCATATGATATTATTGACCAATTTGAACCTTTTAATGCAATTTACTACTACTAACCTGCAAATGCAGTATGGGCATTAGGTTCAGCAATAATAATATTCCCCAACATACCAAAACTAGCTATCACTTCAGCAGCGATAATAGATGCAAGAATTGATACGCATAAGAATTTTTTATTTGATTGATAATTGTATAAGGTAGAAGCTCAAATTTCTTTCTTGCATGCATGTTCCCCCACAAGCACACACTGGAAGAAGAGATAAAAATATACTGGCAACATATTTTATCAAACGGGTGATTTTGTCACCCACTGTGGATCCTATAAACTAAAAATTCATAACTCTAACTGCGATGGGACCCCGTTTATATGTCCTATACCTATTTGAATAGCCTCCATTGATCCTTTCTTGCCTTGATTGATGGGAGTCAATAATATTTTTACAAGGTTCATCTTCTCAATCAAATTCAATGGGAACTATAGAGACCATGACGAGCACTTGGATAAACTAAAAGGTCGATTTTATCTGAGCTAATCATTTTAAATGTATCATATTAGATCTTTGCATGTGGAGTCATATTTTCGAATTTACAGTGAACATAATTCTTCTTCTTCTTTATGTTGTTGCTATATTGTTAGGCTTTATCATAACTAAGGCTTGAATCCTAGATTATCATACAGAAATACATAGTATTGTATACGAGGCTGACGTGGTCTATCATATTATTGGCCAATTTGGCCTTTTAACGCAATTTACTAATTATAAAAATAACTTTGCACTTCGACACTGTAGTTATCATATATTACAAAAGTCATTATTTTAAAGAGTGGATAAAACTAAAAAAATAAAGTGGAAAAAAAATACAGTGCCTTTTATATATTTTTGGTGTATTAAATCATATGGTATTCGAAGATAATATTAGAGCTCGACTAATCGAGATTCGAGCCGAGTAGGACCATTAGGGCGGTAAAACTCCCCAACAAGTATTTTAACGTAGCTGTATTCACAAGTTTCGAACCAAGGAACTTGGTTAAGGTAAAACAACTTCTCATATAAGCTGATTTATGCCTCAAGCTTGAATGCGTTGTAATTTATTGTTTTAGCTTCGTTGACATGATTAAAAAAAAAGTATTGGCATTTGTGTTAGATAAAAGATTATATTAATTTATATTTTTCAAATGATATCAACGAAATTAGAAATATCTAATTAGATAAAGGAAAATGATATACCCAGTCGAGAGAAAAATTTTGTTGACCGTATAATTCTTGTGGATCTTTGTTTTGATAAACAAATTAGTGAAATAAATAAATGATGCAATGATGCAATCTCTAATCAAAGAGGTGATCAAATCATTGTGATTGTGGCATATAATGAACCTGAATCATGATGCATATTATTGTGAATCTCATTCCAGATTTGTTACCCATACAAACTTTTGATTAATTGAGATATTCTTAGTAACCATGAAAAAGATGTTAGCAAAATCCTCTCTAAAGTAACTTTAAGAAATGTGGAACTATCGATTTCTTCAGTAGTGTTTTCTCTTGAAGAATAGTTTAACTAAAAGAAATTATTTTCTTCATCATTGTGCTTTTATCATTGAACATTTTTTTTCCTATTCATAGATCATAGCCTTAGTCATTAGACCTTTAGGAAAATCAATGGTTTTTCTTTCTAATTTTATTTAATAATGTCTATCTAGCTTTTAGATGGTGAAAGTCTCTAGCTTTTAGATGGTTTACTTTCACTTGGCCCCCTTTCTCAATAAATTGAATAATCCATTTGCCCTAATTTCCATTTGATGCTTGGGGACTGCCCAATCATAAATTTAAGTCTATCTTTAATCCTTCTTGTCTTTTTTATTTTAATAAAATTTTGAAACATTTACAGAGTTAATTATTTGATGAAAAAAAGAAAAGAAAAGGAAAGAAAAAAAGGGGGGGAAATAAAAAGAAAGAGTTGTTGGAATGAGGAGCTCATGTGCTTGAACTCTTCATCCAATAAGGCTTTCACAAAATCAGTACATAACCAAAGCAAGGTCAGAGAAGCAAACCAAATCAACCCAAATTTGTGAAATAAGAAAGCTTGCAAGAAATTCCCAACAAAGATACAAAAACAAAATGGATAACAATGTAAATTTGCCTTCTGCAAAAGACCACAGCCACTTTTTATTTTTATTTTTAATTTAATTTAATTTTTTTGCTGCTACTTCCACCTCACCCTCATTGTTGAGCTCTTCAGGGTGAGAAGGCAGCTGCTAAAAAGATAAAAGCTGTCCCCACCAATATTTTTTTGCATGGTTAAAACTTAGTAAAACACTTTAAGAAGCAAATAAAATAAAATACAAAACACAGGTTCATTCTCTTTCTTGTCAAGATTAGCAAACCTCACCTCATTAATTTGAGATCAACAAAAAGAGAGAATAGTAATCAGGGAGATCAAGAAATAAAAATGGCTTGTAGTTATGTTATAGCCACTTTATAGAAAGAGAGAAAATAAAAGCAAAAAGAAGCTAATAAATAAGCTTTCGCTTATTTGCTCCTTTGCTTGCTAGTAGTAGCAGCAGTAGAAAGCAAGTGTTTTTGCAAAACAGAAAGATTAAGAGAGAAAGCAAGATCATTAGATCACAAAAGGGTCTAATTCGCAAGTGTTTAGAGAACGAAATAAAACAAAAAGTAAAAATTGATATAAATACAAAGAGAGAAAGAGAGAAAGAGAAAGAAAGATGGTGGGCTCAGGAGCAGGAGATAGGAGCAAAGAAGCAGTCGGGATGATGGCCCTTCATGAAGCACTAAGAAGCGTCTGTTTAAACACAGACTGGACTTACTCTGTCTTCTGGACTATTCGCCCTCGCCCGTACTTATTATTTGCTTAACTCTCTCATCTTTTTTTTTATAAAAAAAAAAAAATTCTTTCCTCTTCAAGCTCTTGTACTTTGAGATGTTTCCTCAACTGGGTTTGTTTTGTTTTTGATGTTTTTGTTTCTTTTTGCAGGAGAGTTAGAGGTGGTAATGGTTGCAAGGTTGGTGATGATAACGGAAGCTTGTGAGTATGGTCTTTTTTTGTTTCTTCTCGTTTACTTAAATCCGTGTGTTAAAAATACAAAATTTCTTTTTGTTTTTGGCTCACTCGAGTCAGTTTAATTGTATTGTTTCTGGCCTTTCCTCTGCTTCAGAACAGAGCATTGCTGTTTTTCTTGAAGAAAGTGATAACTGATAAACATACAATGTTGGTTAAATTGGATTTTTTTAATGATTAAATGAGCTTATAATGGATTATGACAAATGGGTATACGCTAATTTCTGATTTCGGTGTAAAGTTTTGAACTTTTTGCAATATTATCTTGAGTCAATACCATGCGTATTTATTTATTTATTCATAGTGAATGCTTGTTCTTCTTAATGTAAGAGTACTGAGATTTAATAATGTTTTTTTCGTGAAGGATGTTGATGTGGGAAGATGGGTTCTGTCGAGGAAGAGTTGCAGATTGTTTGGAAGAGATGGATGGCGAAGATCCTGTGAGAAAGGCTTTCAGCAAAATGTCCATTCAGTTATATAATTATGGAGAAGGGTGGGTACTGGGTAGGTGTTATTATTAATTTTTTATTTTTATTCCTCTCTGTGTATGTGTAAATATAACAAAGCAAATAGAGTGAAAGAATAGCTTGAAATTAAATTAATTTATGTAATCTTTTTGATTGGTGAATCATCTTTGTTTGCGCAGGTTAATGGGAAAGGTTGCTTCAGATAAGTGTCATAAATGGGTCTTCAAAGAGCCAACAGAATGCGAACCAAACATCTCCAACTACTGGCAGAGTTCTTTTGATGCTGTATGTAACTTTGCCCACTATTTCTTTCTTTCCTTTTTTTGTTTTGTATTTTAATTTTATTTCTTTTGTTCTCAAATCATTTTCATGAAGATTTTTGGGTGAAAAAAGGTAGGATTTGGTATTATATTGCTCCATTATTGATGAGATCGGGGCATCATTTTTTTCTTTTTCTTTTTTATTATTAATTGATGCTAACCTTTCCTACTTGTTAATAATTGCAGCTACCTCCTGAATGGACTGATCAATTTGAGTCTGGCATTCAGGTCAGCACCAGCACCGTCAATTTCACTGTTGTCAGTCTTCGGTTATTTTCAATTTTCAATTTTCCATTTCTTGTACTTAGACTTTGTGCTCCTCCATTTCCATTTACCAGACCATTGCTGTAATTCAAGCCGGTCATGGCCTCCTACAGTTGGGATCCTGCAAGATTGTAAGTTTTAGTTTTCCATTTTCCCTGTGCATGCATAAACTAGCAGCTTGGATGATTTTATCTTATTGAAATACGATGTCCCTCCTCAGATACCTGAAGACCTCCATTTTGTGTTAAGAATGAGGCATACATTTGAATCCCTAGGCTATCAATCTGGATTCTATCTCTCTCAGCTGTTTTCTTCGAACAGAAACAATTCCTCATCTTCGACAATTCCTTCAAAGCAATCTGCCATTCCAACTCGGCCTCCTCCTCCCCTCTTCAACTGGGGCCAACGGCCAATGCCATCTACTACTTCAATGCTTGCTTCACCCAATTTTCAAAATCCTGGTAGAGTTGGATTCCCACAAACCAAAGATGAGACTCATATGTTCCTTCTCCCTCATTCATCGGAAGCACCACGAATGGACAATATGATGGGAGAACATGAAAATGACATCAAGTGGCCAAATGGGTTGTCATTTTTCAATGCTCTTACTGCAAGACCTGATGATGCTAAGCTTTTGTTTAACCCCGAGAGCTTTGGAAACAAATCCGATCAAAGTCATCACCCTCTCATTCTGGAAGGGAAAGATATGAATCCAAATTCTGATGTCGGTGCAAACCCAAATGAGTTCTTAAGCTTGGACAGTCATCAGGATAAAAACAAGTTTAAGAGAAGCTTTACTTTGCCAGCAAGAATGACTTCATCATCTTCTTCTACTTCAGTCGATCACCGTCAGCATCAACCGGTGGAGTATAGGAATCCTGAGCCAGGGATGTATAACGACGTTATGGAAACCTTCTTGGAATGAATTTAGAAAACTTGGTATTCGAGGGTCAGAAATTGTATCTAGGCAAAGCTTTTATGCTTCTTTCCTGCTGAATTCCTGTGTTTGTTTCTAGTTCAGTTTTAAATGTTGTGTTTTTTTCCCTTTTATCTTTGCTTTTTTCCCCCTCTCAAAACTTCCTAATTATTTGTTGTAGCTTATCCTAACGTAAGTTTTAGCATAAATTTTTATCTCCCATCTTTTTGCTCTTCCAGTTTTTGATTTTGCTATATGAAAATAGAGGAATTGAGTGATATCTATGCTTCTTCTACAGCACTGTTGCCGTGTTAGGTTAAAAGCCCTGGTCAAATACGAAACCCAAGGGTTCATGAATAGATTGCTTTTACTTCACTTCACCCATCAATCAAAATCCTAGCTAGGGCGATTTCAACATCAGTGGTGTGGAGTGTGGACTCGCATTTTCTATGCCTAGAGCAAAGCTACAAACCATTTTTTGACAACACCAAAAGTTTGCCTAAAACATCACTTGTTGAGTAAGACATGAATATGCTCGTAGGCAGCAGAATATAGTATTTTGTTTAATATACGTGTGAATTATAATATAAAGATTTTTAACAGCATGTAAAATGAAGCAATATTAAATTTGCAAACATTAGTTAATCATTTTTTTTAAGGACCGAACAGCTATTATTTTTTTTCTTTAAAAAAAAAAAAATTTCTTTTGGCCTTGGCTAACAGAGGTTGAAGCTGCGTAAGTTATTTGCACAGTGCCGATTGTTATTTAAAAAAAATGTCATGGGCATGTTTTTACAAGCTTTTATATTGGGTTACATAAATGGTATACGGCGCTGCTGCCTAATTCTGTTGCTACTGATAATCGGTCTTTAAGTCATGTTGCTCCTCTTACTTCCGCCCTGGATGTTAGGGTACAAGATTAGGAGGTCCAGGTTGAGTGTTGAGTATTATCTAGTTGTTGAGTCTAGAGATCAGGATGATTCTCCTGTGGAGAGTCCAGTTGATCAAACTGGTGATGCTGATGATATGATTTCGGATAATTTGGGTGCTTAGAAGGTTTCCACGGGCTCTACTATTTTTAGATATGCATTGGAAGATATTCGGCTTATGGTTATAGGTTTCAGTTCCCACTATACTGATATTCTGTCCAATTTGATGAGGATTTTTGTTGTAATAGAAATCCTGCAGCTCATAATCATTTCTTGTTTGAACCTGAGGGTATTGGGAGGCTTGGGGGCTTGATCAAAGCCCCGAACCCGCGGGCCTCTGGCTCTAAAAAAGATTTTACTTTAGTTACCGGTTGCAACTTGCAAGTATCACAAGAGGCAGTCCCTGCATTAGCTTTTTCTTGCCTATGTGCTAGTTGTTTTGATAAGCTTTTTGGTAATTTAGTAAAATGGAAAACATAAACGCCTGAGAAGTTAACAACTCAGGACTGAGTAAACATTGCCTCATAAATTGATCCTAATTTGATAAATCCTCCTTGCTTTAAGCTTTTGAAAGTAACTCAAAACAAAACTTTTGATCGCAGACCTTAAGTTTATGATTGCAAAACAAAGGGGATAAAAAAAAGAAAAGAAAAGAAAAGAAAAGAAAAGAAGAAGACCCAAACATAATCAAACTAAAGATCTAACCTCTTCATCAGTTATGACTAAGCTTTGATCTTCAACTGCAATGGGTGTGACCCAAAAGCTTGGGCCCAAAACTTGCTGCGGCTTAGCTGGGGGGTTTCGTGAGCCTCATGAAGCTTAACTGCTTAAGCATCTCACTCTATTGTGGCTGACATTTATTTTATGGCAGAATTAAAGAAGTTTAGCCCCCTTCTAATCTGAGATTTCTCTGAGGCACAATTATTCTTGAAATCAAAAATAGAAATTAATCAGTACTTGTAATTCATTAGTATCTTATCTTTCCATTAATTGTTTTTGCTTTCTGTAGAAAAAAGAAACATAAACCTCAATCTTTGCTCCCAAGTATCAGCTGCCTCAACACACCAATTTTCACAACCTCCTACAAGTACTCATAATTCCGGCAATGATGTTCTCAAAACAAATTAATGATCACAAAATCATTCACAAACTCAATTGACTCAATTAATATATATATTTACTCGAAATGCATACAAATGATGTTCAAAATCAGTGCAAAAATCAGGTACATGGGTGGCTATGACTTAACGTTTGCTTGCAGGATATCATCTTTGGTAGATGGTTCCATGGCATGACACTCTCTGCATGCGAACAAAAATGACATGAAAAATCTTCTGCAAATTCCTGCTGGCCGTTCAGAATTCGGCTTCTTCATCTCACCTTGTCTCTTTGATCTCTGATCATTTTCTTTCACCGAACCCCCACCATTTTTCCTCTGCGAAACGTCGCGTTTCAATGCTGCAGGAACTGGTGTAAGATACTGCCACCTTTGAGAAGATCCATACAGTTGTGTAGTAACCATTTTACTTGCTGTTGTTGCAGTTGCTCTGTGTGCAAGCTTCTTATAATACAACAATTTCCTCTCTGAATTGTCACTCGAACTTGTTCTTGCACTGCTGCAACTACTGCTCCTGCTGTTTGTACTGTTGCTTCTTGATGACATGAGTGAATCTTTGCTGCTAATACTGCTTGTTCGACTCGTTGCACGAGAGATGTTTTCTATCACAATGGCTGTAGCAGGTTGTTGTTGAAACGGGAAAGAATGAGGCAAGAGCCTGCCATTGAAGAAAAGATGATCAGCTGGTGAGTTACTCGATGGATCTTGAGAGGGAGAATCAGGCGTCAAGCAACCAAATTCAAAGTCGGAATTTTGGTCTTGATTTGGGGTGCTAGAAAAACAGAACATCTCGCCAGAGCCAGACTTTTTCCGGCTGTCCTCCATGGTGGTTAATTTCTGTCGGGGAGCTAATTGAGGTGCGTATATGAGTGAGGTTGCATACTAGCATCTGTGTATATATATGCAATGCAACACAATGCTTATAATGAATGATATGAACAAGTTTTTTGGGGCCCTTTTGTTGGGTGATTTTGATAATCTCGGTGGTATAAATCATATGTAGTCATATACTTGCCAACTCAACCTCCAATTAGCACATGGTATTGTTTTTGGGTTGTAATTATATTGTTAGTGTTGCTAAATGATGTAGCTTAGTGTGGCTTAGCATCCTCTTGAAGATGCCATGTCAGCAAAAATTCTTAGAATATGTATAGTGTTATTAAGTTCAATAGTGGGATACGATCAATTAATCCTACCATTATCATATGGTATTTGCTTATTCTATCCTTTTGTTGTGAGAAAAGAAACTTCAAGGAAATGCTTTCTCTGGTACTTTGTTTGTTCTTAATTCAATAGATCTTTAATCTTTCGTCCACTTGCTTTTGTTTCTTTGAAGGACACATCCTCCCAAATATACTCTTTTGATATGTAAAGCAAAAGATACCTTGAAATCTACCAATGAAGAGAGATAGAGATAGAGAGGAAGTGAGGGAGGTGGGCTAATAAACTTAATCAATAATAACATGTTAATTGGATTGTTATCCTTTTTGTTTATAGGCTTTCACAATTTCACAAGACCGAATGCTTTGATGGGATCAACAAAGACTCAAAGAGAGCTGCTTTCTTGCGTTGTGGGAAGCAAAGGCTCCGTTAGGGACAATCAACACGCTAAAGAAGAATCAAAACTATCAATTACCAAAGATGAATTAATTTCATCAAACACTTTGATAGCTCCTAGAAACGAGGACAAATCAGATATTAGAATAATCCTTGTGTCTCCCGTTTGGGTTTCTGAGGAAGACACTCTTGGGCCCATTTCAACAATTCATGTTCTAAGGACCACCAGTCAGCCAATTCAAGGCCTAACTTTTTGTCCCCACAAGCAAAGCAAGTCATTTTGGAAGTAGGATTAATAATAATAATAATACTCTTCCTTTGTTGATACTCTAATTCTTAGATGTGGTGGGTCTTTCTCAAGAGTGGATTTTGGTTGACTGGGAGACAACTTTTGACCAAGAATTGTCCTTTGATTTTTCATTATTTTGTCTGGGCTATATTTTGGTCCAAATTAAGAGGTCAAACCCATAAACTTAGCCCAATATGAGGAAACAGATACATATTTCTTTTTCTTTTTTTTGGGGTGGGGGGATAAAACAAATACATATTTCTAGGAACCCAAAAGGGGAGTACATGCTTGTGTTGCTACTAAATGCCAATGCAACTGCCAACTGCTTCCTCAATTGCTCCATGCATGAAATCCAAGTGAACCTTGCAAGAGTAATATATTGATTGCACGGCGGCTGCTAACTTACATTAATTATAATTTACAACTTAACCTAAAATTAATCTTTCACAATCCTTAAATTATTTGAGTAATAATAACTTAAAGGTACCAGATTATTTTTATTAGTGCTCTTATAGATATGAGTAGATATTTAGGTTTCTCAGCACCATAACAAAGTTATTTAAGCAAGGCTTTTAGATTTATAATATTACCGAGAATAGGGATGGCAGATTTACTCGAAGCCGGATGAACTCGGATAATCTGGTCCAGATTGAACCCGTACCGGAATGTAAAATAATTCGGATTCGGAATGAATTTTTATAACCCAGATAGTTTCGGGTTTAGGCTAACCCGGATATTCGGAACCCGGACCCGGATATCTTATTTTAATATTATTTTTAATTAATTTTATTGATTAATATAAATACAAACATAAAAAAAAAACCCTAATTTTATCTAGGTTGCAGCCTTCGCGATTGCAGCCGACAGAACTCAGAAGCTTGGGTTACTTAGCTTCTTGCAGCCTTCGCGATTCGCCACCGATAGAACTCAGAAGCTTGGGTTCGCCACCGTCATCCGTCGCAGCTCGTACTCTCGGGTTCGCCATTCATGACCGTCGCAGCCTTGGCTACTTGCAGCTCCAAACAACGATCCAGGTTTTTACCGTCGCAAGCTAGGGTTCGTGGTTCGCTACTGTCACAAGCTCGGGTTTGCGGTTTGCCACCGTCACAAGCTTGGGTTCGCCACCGTCGCCGTTGCAACTCGTATTCTCGGGTTCACGACCGTCGCAGCCTCGGGTTCTTGCAACTCCAAACAACGATCTAGGTTGCTATCCTTTCGTTTTGATTTTATTTATACTTCTAATATTATTGTTACAGTTAAAAGATTAGAAATGGTTTATGCTTTAATAGATTGTTGTTACACTTAGAAATGTATTAATTTTTTATTTTTAGAATTTTAAAAACTGATTCATTGATTCGGGTTTAAAACCTGGAATCCGGAAATCCATTGTTTTCCGGGTTGAATCTGGACCCGGGTGAAAAATCCGGGTTAAAATTCGGATTCGGGAGAAGAAAATGGCATCCAGATCCAAATTCGGAAAGGCTAAACTTGGACCGGACCTGAATTTTGCCATCCCTAACCGAAAATGTTAATAAACTACATATTGTATATACCATAAAAAAGGATCTAATTCTAATTATCATCAATATTTTGTACACTCGAAAAAAAAAATTAACAATAATTTGTTTTGCCTACAGATTTCCAGCAGTTGACCACGTGTCGCTCACTTGCTCTTATATTGCACACACGTGTCATTAACAAGCAGTTTTGTTTGCACATTCCATGCAAAATGCCCAATATATGATAGGCTTACGCTGAGAAACGGGGCTAAGTTTAATTTAGAATTTAGGGCAATTTCACATTTTTTGCATTAGCAAATAGAGTAATGCTCAATATATTAGTGTTAGGTATTGTTTGACATCAAAGTGTTGTAATTTTTAAGTTATAAGTAAAAAAAAATTATAATAGTAAAATAAGAATTAATAGTTTATGGTAATTAATGACTTTAAAATATAAATTTTAATATATATATATATTATAAGTTTATTTTTTAAAATATTTTATTATTTATTAAATATTTTAGTGTTGTATCTATCCAACCATAATAACGAACCCAATTTTAATTAATCCAACTTTTGTTTTAAATATTAAAATATAATTTTATAAGTTCTCCGGCGGTTGAGATTAGAATTAAAGATATTTAAAATCCTAATATTTTTTTGTATGTATGTAATAGAGTGGATCGACTATTTTTAAATTATCTTCTTTACTTTTGAAAATCTAAAGATTTCCATTTTTTTTTCAAATGGTAAGAAAAAAAGACGGTGGGTTGGTGAAATTTTTTTGGTCTTCTTAATAAAATAGGAATAAATTAAAATTTTCAAAAATAAAGAGTATGATTTGAAGATAGTTAATTCATGAGGAGATAATTAGAAGTTATCCTAAATAGAATTGAAATGAGATGCAATTTTTAGGTAAATATTTATTTAGTATCTATATTTTGATTTAAGTAACTGTTTAATCTTTATATTTAAAAATAAACCTCAAAACACCCTTGCAAATAAATATGTTATATACTTACCCTTATTTTTTCTTTACTTTTACGATAATATCCTTGTAACAATTTACTTGACATTAATTAGTATATATTTCAAAAAGTTAATTCTAGCAAATGAACCAATATTTATTTATTAGTATATCAACAAATAAATATCAGTATAAAATAATTAATATTTTTTGTACCATGCAACTGTTAAAATTTATTTGTAAAATAATTTAAGTTATCAAATTAACCTTAAAAGTAGAAATAATAATAAAAAATTTACATTAATTTTAATTTTAATATTACTTTAATAAATTAATATTTGTTGTCTTTTTATTAATGTCATTAAAAATATTGTTATGAGAGTATTATTATAAAAAAAAAGATGAAAATATCACATATTTAATAATAAGCATATCTCAAAATATTTTTTAAAAGGAAAATTCTATGATGCCGTAATTAAATTTACGGCATTGATGACGTAATGGACGTGGACCGTTAAATTAAATCAACGATTCTAAATAATTATAATTCAAAAAAAAATTGATTAAATTATATATAACCGGTTACAAGTTGGTTAAATATTATTTTAAAAGTAAAATTTTACCAGTTTAAAATTAAAGAAAGGGGGTTTGCCTATTACAAGAATAATATAATATAAAGGCAAAATTCAATCCCTAATCAATGAATTGCAAACGAAAGCCACACCCACCCCTGCGTAAACTTCCGTTCGAGTGCGCCGGTAGATTGTAGCCATCCTTGAGCCAATTTTTTGCCTTCCAACTGCTGCGTCTTTGTCTCATCTGGTTTGTTCATCATCACTTGTGCAAGGTAAGTTAATCCTTGGCTTCCAACTTTGAAGAGTCGAAGGTTTCATGTTATGCTAAGCAATTTAGTTCCAGATCTCTCATTCAATTTTATATTATCTGATATAATATTCCTTCTGTGCACAATTTCGCATCTTTACTCTGTTTTCGTCCTCGGGCATGATGTGAGAGAGAGAGAGAGAGAGAGAGAGGAGCACAGAAACTATAGAATGAATTTTCTATTTTTTCATCATCTCTCTCTCTCTTCTTTTAACTCTCAATGCCCGCAGAATTAAGCCAACATCAATAATCATGTCCTCTTCCCATTATTGTCCCCATCATCATCATTGTTCCCACTTCATTCCCACACAAGTCAAAATGCCATCATTAAGAAAGAGATTATTAGAAAAGCAAATTAGCCCTCGTAATTTCTTTCATGTGTATGAAATTCTATCTTAGTCATTCCAGGTCTTTGTTTTGAGTGAAGGGTTGTGTTTTCCTTTCAAGTTTCAACACTTTGAAGACACTGACTTTTGGGGAATCAAGTATCTTAGTCCAATCATTTAATTTGCTACATCAAGCACATTTAAGTTGCTCCATCTTCTCAGCCAGTTTAATTTCTTTGCATAATTTTGCCGCAGTTACTCAATTTTTCTTTCCATTTTTTTAAAAATTTATTAGGATTAATTTGAAGTCCATCCATCTAAATTCAGGTTTTGCTAGAGACTTACCAGGTTTTGAAGTTGCTAGATAAAATGGGGGTAAATACCTTTCTATATCCCATTAGATATACCAAAACTCACTCTTCCCTTATTAGAACTAAGAATAGGTTAAATTTTTGCTGCTGTTTTTGGTTAAATTTTTCTTGTGTTTTGGGCTTCATTTGCTGCTGTTTTTAGGTTAAATTTTCTGCTATTTCTGGGTAAATTGGCTGCTGTTTTTCAATTTATTTTTCTGCTGTTTTTAGATAAATTTACTGCTGTTTTTGGATTATATTTTTTGCTATTTCCAGTTAATTTTTTCTGGTGTTTTGGGCTTCATTTGCTGCTGGTTCTAGGCTAAATATTTTGCTGTTTCTGGGTAAATATGCTGCTGTTTTTTTGGTTAAATTTTTTGTTATTTTTGGATAAATTTTTTACTGTATTTGGGATGATTTGCTGCTGTTTTTGGTTAAATTTTTATGGTGTTTTGGGCTTCATTTGCTGCTGTTTTTAGCTTAAATTTTTTGCTATTTAAGGTAAATTTCTTTGTATTTTTTATTTTCTGTTGTTTTTAGATAAATTTCTGCTATTTTTGGGTTATATTTTTCTTGTTTCGGGAAGTATTTTTGGTGTTTTGGGCTTCATTTGGTCTTTGTTTTTAGGTTAAATATTTTGCTATTTAGGTAAATATCTGCTTTGTTTTTGGATAAATTTTCTTTGTATTTGGGATGATTAGTTTTTGGTTAATTTTTCTGGTGTTTTGGGCTTCATTTGCTACTGTTATTATGTTAAAGTTTCTGCTATTTCTGGATAAATTGGCTGCTGTTTTTTAGTTAAATTGTCTGTTATTTTTGGATAAATTTACTGCTGTTTTTGGATAAATTTACTGCGGTTTTTAGGTTAAATTTTTTGCTCTTTTTGGATAAATTTATTGCTGTTTTTGGGTTAAATGTTCTGTTGGTTTATAGGATCCAAAACTTGTGATATTTGACATTTCTTTTTGTGCCTAAATCTTCATGTACAGGTTTTTGTAAACTCGAAAATGGCTGAAAATGTAGATGAGGGTAACGAGAATGATTTCAAGGAGAATGATAATGTGAGCCAAGAAAATGAAATTTTAAGAAGAAATCGGCTTTTCATTGAGTATTTGTAAGTCTTCTTACATTAAATATTATATTTTTGACTGTTGGTAAATTTATGAATATTTAGTAAAGCCAATCACAATAATGTTAACATGCACTGATTATATATATATTTTTCAAAATATTTATAATTGACTGCAGCAAGCAAGAAGCAAAAATATTACGGGAACAAGGAAAAAAAGTGGTGAGTGTAGGTGCGATAATTAATTTCCATTAAATTTGGGACGTGTTACAAGCAATAACTGATTGTCATTTTTTTTTAATTTTTTAGGATAGAATTAAATTAGGGAAATGTTTCAAAAACTTGAGTGAAGAAGAGAAGGCTAAATTTAGAATGGTTGGTAGTGATATAGCACGGAATAAAGACAAAGAAGATGATTTCGTGAAGGGAACTCAGAAAGCCATGGAAACTAGATGCGCTCCAGATCGTTTTGCAAAACTGGTAGCAAAATTGTCAGAAAATTAAAAAAAAAGCTGTTGCGGAGTTGGGATTTGAAAGTCTTCTGCACATAAAATGTGGTCGACTGAAACGAGATTTATGTTCATGGTTGGTTCAAAATTTTGATCCATTTACTTCATGTATTTTTTTGCATGGTAAGAGTATCAATTTGTCGCCTCGAGATTTTGAGTACATTATGGGAATAAAAGATGGTGGAGTTGACATTGATGTGGATCTTGGTATTGATAACATAGATAAATTGAGGGATGAATATTTGGATGACAGTGGATACATTAAGCTGAAAACTTTAGAGTCAAAATTGGTGAATCAAAGGGAGGTGAATGATGACTTTAAAAGAAGCTTTGTTTTGTTTGCTATAGCTACAATTATTTTTCCTAAATCGGGGTTGAATTTAGCCCCGTATTACTTGGTTTTTTTGAAAGACACCAGTGCCATAAATAAAAAAAATTGGGCAACGTGGGCTTTTAAAGGGCTAGTAGAGGGCATACAAAAGTTTAAGGCAGGGCAACATAAAGTTGTTAATGGTTGTGTACTATTTTTAGAGGTAATTTTTTTTAAAATGATTTCATCAATTTTATTGTGTTTTTTTTTTTACTTTGTTTTGATCATTTTATTAATATTGCAGTTTTTTTACATGGATTCTATATCATTTGCACGAAAATTTATTGATAAATCTTTGAGTCCAATAACTACATGGACAAATCGAGATGTAACTAACTTCTTGAGTTTTGTTAAGAAAAATGGCGGTTATGGGAGCTCAAAGGTATGACATCTTCTTTTTATTAATTAAATATTAATGTATCATATTGAAATGACATGTATTTAATAGTATGTGGTATTATTAGGTTAATTTACGAGAAATCCATCCTCAACAAAACACAGCACAAGAAACATTTGATGGAACGAGTCGGAAGAATGAAGAATGCATTTATAATTGTCAACATCAGAAGGAATTATCACTTGTTCGAAAAGATATTGGTCGTATGGCATTGGAGCTTGATGGTTTAAAGCATTCAATGGGTAACTGGATGCAGCAAATGCAACAAGTAATGGAAACCCTTAAAGAGAACTTAACCCAAAAGCAAGTTGAGCAGCAAAAAGAGAATAATTGTTGGAATTACTTCTCCTTCTCGAAAGCAACAAAAGAACGACGAATCAAGCCATGAAATTTTAACTTTTGCCGAACTAATGAAGAGAGCCAAAGAAAGGCCAGATGGAGATGATATTGTTGAGAAAAAATTATTAGATGAGGAGATTATTGAAGAGAAATATGATGAAAGAATTTTGACGGGTGAGTCAGACCTAAATGAGGGGAAGCGTACGCAAATTTTCTGCAATGCAGCTATACAGGTATTTACCAATAACCTATGATATTCTTTTTTGCACAAGTAAAACATAATAGTGCATAGATGAGTATTAAGTTATAAATCATAATTTTTGTAGGATAATGGCCGAAATGAGGATTGTTCTGTTGAAGAGGAATCATCAAACCAACTTAGTGTATTTGAGATTAAAGATATGCGCTCCCGAAAGCGAAAGCCTGCTCCATACCAAAAATCGCCTTATAATCAGTTTCCCAAAAGACGAAGCAAACAAAAATTTTTTCATGACTCAATCACTCTACTAAATTCATTTTCAGAGGAAGATATGAAGTTGCTGCAATATATATTTCAAGGAGAATTGCCTATGGAGTAATTAGATTTTCTCATGACCCACTTTCCATATGTTATTATTTTTGCATTAACACTGTTATAGTTTTAATTATATTTTTGGATTCTTAATATAGTGAGCATATTGTTGATGGAATTAGTTTTTTCGTCTCTCACCAAGAGATGTTTTCTTTGGCTCCTAATACTTGGATCATTGACACAGTAAGCATACCTTCCTTATATTTAGTTTAATCATTCACTTTATTTATTTTCTTTCTAAGTATTTAAGTCTTCTTGTTTAATGGCTCTATTCGTAGGTCATAGATTGTTTTGTCAACTACTTGACAAACAAAGAACGTGCAAAAACGAGCCTAGAGATGCGTATTTGGTATTTGCCCACCATCTTTTCGGTAAGTTGTAAATGTTATACTGTGAATTTTTTTACTGACAGTTGACCATATATGTTGATAATATACTAATTTTGTGTTTATTTTATGAGTTTTGCAGCAAAAAATAGTGGCAAACATGGCTTGCAATAAGAAATCAAGCATCGAAGACTTTGTCAAAAATCATAATATTCGAGATAAATACATGTCAGAACTAGCAGTATGTGAAAAGGTAAGAAATTAAATACAAAATTACAATAAATCATGCCATTGTTTAAGACATTTAATGGTAATTATTAAAAATTATGCATTTATCATGTAGATCTATGTTCCTATAAATGATGGCTCTGCACATTGGTATCTAGCGGTGTTGATTGTTAAAACGCAAACCGTTGAAATTTGGGACTCTTTACCTAGTAATAGTTCGAATTCACATCGAGAGGAAATTGTTAGAGCAATTGTAAGTGAAGCTTGCATTTCACCTGTATTATTACCAATAAATGCAAATGTATGCTGACTATTATCATCATTATCACAGTTACAGGGACTCGATGAAGTTTTCCTCGATGATTTTTTGGGAAAATTTCATTCATGTTGGGATTTTTTTAGTTTTAAAATTTCATATCCAGATAATGTCCCAGTACAACCAAATGGAAATGACTGCGGTTTGTTTGTGATCAAGTTCATGGAGACGCAATGTGATCTATTATCTATAAAACATGTATGTGACATTAATTTTTTATCATATTGATTTAAAGTTTTACAATGAATGATGACTCTGTTTCTCACTTTTTTATTTTTTCTCGTACTATATTTAGTATAACTCAACAATAGAAAGATATCGCATTGCACTCCACCTTGTCAACGGAGATACAAATAAAGTTAGAGATAGTATTAGATGCTAATACTTAACGACACATAATTATATATCACTTTCATTTTATTTTTGTATATGATGCTAGCTAATTATCTAAAAAGTCTTAATTTGGAATTGGAAAAGGAGATGCAGGAGAAATAAAGTCTATATGCTTTTTGTGGAAATTTTCTTAATTTAAAGATAGTTAATTTATTAACTTTCTTTACGTACACTAGATAGTGAATGAAAATTTTTATGTTATAAAAGATTTATATTTGATTTTAATAAGTTTAATATCATTTTCATTGTTCAATTTAAAATTTTGATTTGAGCTTCAACCTAATCAACTTAACCAGACGATATAAGGTTTGGGTAGAATTGGTTTAAACAAGTTTATTTAGTTAAATTGGATGAATTTTATCTCAGCTCATTAAAAAGTAGACCAAGTTAGAATTTCACTAACCCTATCAAACCCAACTCATGCCCACCCTTATATCATTCTATCTAAATAATAAAATGTCAATAATCCAACTCTTTAACCATTTTCACGTTGGATTTAAGTTGAGGCAATTGACTTAAACTAAATAACCTAAATTCCAAATAAATGTGAAATAAGACAAAAAATTTCTAAACCACACGTATGACTCGTACATTGAAGGTAAAACGGGTAAATTAGCGTTACAGTGGTAAATTGGTCTTGTAAATTCACATTAAGTGTGAAATAAAACAAAAAATATGTAAATCACACATAAAACTAGTAAATTAATGAAAAAAAATGGTAAATTAATGTTGGAATTGTAATTTGCACGAAGAACTTGTAAACAAAACAAAAACTTATAAAAATGACATAGAACTAATAAATTGACATTAATTGTGAAATAAAACAAACAATGTGTAAATCACACATAAAACTAGTAAATTGATGAAAAAATGAGTAAATTAATGCCGGAGTTGTAATTTGTACGAAAAACTTGTAAACAAAATAAAAACTTAGAAAAATGACATAGAACTAGTAAATTCACATTAAATGTGAAATAAAACAAAAAATATGTAAACCACACATAAAACTAGTAAATGTATGAAAAAAATGGTAAATTAATGTTCGAGTTGTAAATTGTAAGAAGAACTTATAAACAAGACAAAAATTTAGACAAATGACATAGAACTTGTAAATTGACATTAATTGTGAAATAAAACAAAAAATATGTAAATCACACATAAAACTAGTAAATTAATGAAAAAAATGGTAAATTAATGTTGGAATTGTAATTTGCACGAAGAACTTGTAAACAAAACAAAAACTTATAAAAATGACATAGAACTAATAAATTGACATTAATTGTGAAATAAAACAAACAATGTGTAAATCGCACATAAAACTAGTAAATTGATGAAAAAATGAGTAAATTAATGCGGAGTTGTAATTTGTACGAAAAACTTGTAAACAAAACAAAAACTTAGAAAAATGACATAGAACTAATAAATTCACATTAAGTGTGAAATAAAACAAAAAATATGTAAACCACACATAAAACTAGTAAATGTATGGAAAAAATGGTAAATTAATGTTCGAGTTGTAAATTGTAAGAAGAACTTGTAAACAAGACAAAAACTTATAAAAATGACATAGAACTAGTAAATTGACATTAATTGTGAAATAAAACAAACAATGTGTAAATCGCACATAAAACTAATAAATTGATGAAAAAATGAGTAAATTAATGCCGGAGTTGTAATTTGTACGAAAAACTTGTAAACAAAATAAAAACTTAGAAAAATGAAATAGAACTAGTAAATTCACATTAAGTGTGAAATAAAACAAATAATGTGTAAATCGCACATAAAACTAGTAAATTGATGAAAAAATGAGTAAATTAATGCCGGAGTTGTAATTTGTACGAAAAACTTGTAAACAAAATAAAAACTTAGAACAATGACATAGAACTAGTTAATTCACATTAAGTGTGAAATAAAACAAAAAATATGTAAATCACACATAAAACTAGTAAATTAATAAAAAAAATGGTAAATTAATGTTGGAATTGTAATTTGCACGAAGAACTTGTAAACAAAACAAAAACTTATAAAAATAACATAAAACTAGTAAATTGACATTAATTGCGAAATAAAACAAAAAAGTGTGTAAATCACACATAAAACTAGTAAATTGATGGAAAAATGAGTAAATTAATGTTGGAATTGTAATTTGTACGAAGAACTTGTAAACAAAACAAAAACTTAGAAAAATGACATAGAACTAGTTAATTCACATTAAGTGTGAAATAAAACAAAAAATGTGTAAATCACACATACAACTAGTAAATTAATGAAAAAAATGGTAAATTAATATTGAAATTGTAATTTGCACGAAGAACTTGTAAACAAAATAAAAACTTATAAAAATGACATAGAACTAGTAAATTGACATTAATTGTGAAATAAAACAAACAATGTGTAAATCACACATAAAACTACTAAATTGATGAAAAAATGAGTAAATTAATGCCGGAGTTGTAATTTGTACGAAAAACTTATAAACAAAAAAAAACTTAGAAAAATGACATAGAACTAGTAAATTCACATTAAGTGTGAAATAAAACAAAAAATATATAAACCACACATAAAACTAGTAAATGTATGGAAAAAGTGGTAAATTAATGTTCGAGTTGTAAATTGTAAGAAGAACTTGTAAACAAGACAAAAACTTAGAAAAATGACATAGAACTTGTAAATTCACATTAAGTGTGAAATAAAACAAAAAATATGTAAATCACACAAAAAACTAGTAAATTAATGAAAAAAATGGTAAATTAATGTTGGAATTGTAATTTGCACGAAGAACTTGTAAACAAAACAAAAACTTATAAAAATGACATAGAACTAGTAAATTGACGTTAATTGTGAAATAAAACAAAAAATGTGTAAATCCACATAAAACTAGTAAATTGATGAAAAAATAAGTAAATTAATGCCGGAGTTGTAATTTGTACGAAAAATTTGTAAACAAACCAAAAACTTAGAAAAATGACATAGAACTAGTAAATTCACATTAAGTGTAAAATAAAACATAAAATATGTAAACCACACACAAAACTAATAAATTAATGGAAAAATAGGTAAATTAATGTTACAGTTGTAAATTGTAAGAAGAACTTGTAAATAAAATAAAAACTTGTAAATGTTGCATAAAACTTGTAAATCAACATTAACTTGTAAAAGTTTCATAAAACTTGTAAATCACACATAAAATTGGTAAATGTAACCTGGAACTTGAACAAAAAAAAAATAATTACCTGCTACTTAAGTAACAGGTTACCTATTTATTTAGAATTAATGGTAGAAATTTTTTATTCAAATCTAACGGTCCACGTCCATTACGGCATCAATGCCGTAAATTTAGTTACGGCGTTATAGAATGACCCTTTTTAAAATATAAAAATTATAAGAAATATTTTATTCAAAGTAGAGACTAATCAAATATTTAACCGTAATTTTTTCTTGGTAATCATTTCTTCGTTTACTGTGCTTTCTATTTATAGCCACGACCATGACTTCAACCGTTCAGCGTCGTGCCAAACCCGTTTGTAGGAGAGATGAGATTTCTCTTTCATTTTTTTTTTGTTAAATCACGAGATATTTTGGGTAGGAGAATGCTTTTAAGTTAAATCTTCTGGCTTAGATTAGATTCTCAACAAATACTGATTTTTTTTTCAAAAACAAACCAATTAAAACTCAAAAAAAGCCAACGCTTTGTTGGTGATTTCTCTTTCATTTAATTGATTTCCATTTGGAGTTAAATGATAATAAATAAATAAATAAATAAAATAAATAAACGCTAACGCGTCATTGTACAGCGAAGAACGCGGCAAAAGTCGTCGTGTCAACCGTTAAAGGATCCTCATCTTCTTCTCTCGCTCCTTGGCCACTGTGTCTGTGTTTATCCCCATTATTTCAATTACACACACGTATTAAGAAATACAGAGGCAGCAAAAGCCATGATCGGTAAGAGAGAAATCTTCAATAAGATGAAGGTATCTTTTTATCTTTCATTACAATTCTTATTATCATAGATACCCACTTGTCGCATGAAGTTGAGATTGACATGGCACCATTGTTTTTCATGTTTTTGACTGTATGGGTAGCTTTTTCTACGGTAATTACCAAATGGGTTCTTGTAATTTAACCTTCTGGATGCAAAAGATTCATTTTTTTTAAGAATGCCCTTAATGTTAAAATTTGGTTCAGCTGAGAGCTGGAGAAGTCAGAGTTTCAGAATTTGACCGCTAGTATGCAAAATTGAAGTAAATATTAAGATGGATTCAGGTTCATGCTTGGCAATGAAGAGGAGGATTGAGGAAAATGGAAAAGTTCTGTCTGTGTAAGGTGGCGGTTATCTTGATTACTTAGTTTATCCTTTCAGACAACTTATTTTAGGCCACACTTTTATCCTAGTCGAGGGGATGCACTCGCGATGCATCAAGGTCAATTCCATCCGTGGCTTCCCACCCCAGTCTGCCCAAATTAAGGAATCCCCTCGGAAATGTGTGTGAGAGGAGTAGAACCCTTGATCTCTTGCTTCCAACCCAAGGCTAAACCAATGGGGCTGTGATGTAGGGACTTTTTTTAATTTATAAGGTGGATAGATTATGCGCTAACATGGTTGTATTGTTGAATAAGTTGTTTAATTTCATCTTTATTATTGATTTAAGAAGGAACAAGTTGTATGTTTCAACCACCATTACCTTGTCTTACTTCAAAAACAAAGTAGTGGATGGTTAATATTTTATAGTGTCAACACTTTTCTTCCCTTTGTCTTTTTCAACTATGGAGCTCTTTGTGATTGCAGGAGAAAGTATTGGGCTCATCTCCTGATTCTGGAAAAGGAAAGAGTAAGATGAAAAACCATGTAACTCATGGCTACCACTTAGTAAAGGGAAAGGCGGGTCATCCCATGGAAGATTATGTCGTTGCGCAGTTTAAGCAAGTTGATGAGAATGAATTGGGTTTATTTGCCATATTTGATGGTCACTTAAGCCATGAAATTCCTGATTTTCTGCGGACACATTTGTTCGAGAATATCTTAAATGAGGTAACTGATTCTTTCGAAAATCTTATTCCAAATACTTTTGGAGTAGCGATTCGACTGATGTATCATGCCTTATAACCGGGTATTAAACTGTATTTAGCTCTCTTCCGAAGATGAGAAATGGGATCAAAGCAGCCGTTGTTTATAATGAGTGTAGAATTGCCACATCAGTTCATTTCATAGTAGAACTTGCATTAAAAAATATCCATTACTCCAATGTAGTGTCTTTTCATGCTCGTTTACTGGTAATTTTCTATAATAATGTCTCATCATGTATTTCTGATTCATTTGATTGGATTACATTTGCATATCTTAGTTCTAGTTTTAGTGTATTGATCTAGCTAATTGTAAGCTCTGCTAGCTAAACATTACATACATGAATGTCTTTCTTTAATGATTGTCCCTCTTTTCCTGAAATCAGCCTAACTTCTGGCAAGATCCAGAAAGTGCAGTCAGGAGAGCTTACTGTATTACTGATACTACAATTTTGGAGAAAGCAGTTGATTTGGGTAAAGGTGGTTCAACTGCAGTCACTGCAATATTAATCAACTGTGAGAAGCTGGTAGTAGCAAATGTCGGTGATTCTCGGGCAGTAATATGCAAGAATGGTGTGGCAAAACAATTGTCAGTTGATCATGAGCCAAGCTCAGAAAGGGAGCATATTGAAGGCAGAGGAGGCTTTGTGTCAAACTTTCCAGGTACCAGTTTTACCTAGAGATCAGCTAATTTTGTTCTGTTTCCACCTGGGTAATAACGAGTGTTCCCTCAAGGCTTTTCTATAATTTGAGATGACTTACCATTGCATAACTGTGAAATCAGTATATGATAGATGGTTCTGTTTACCGGGGGAACATTTGCTTAAATGGGGATTTGTGGTTCTTTTACTTGTAGACATGGTGTTTGATCATTAGCATGACAAATTTTCTTTTACGAATTCAGGGGATGTTCCACGTGTTGATGGACAATTGGCGGTGGCAAGGGCATTTGGTGACAAGAGCTTGAAAATGCATCTGAGTTCAGAACCACATGTGGTGATGGAGACGATCGATGATGATACAGAGTTTATTATCTTGGCAAGTGATGGATTATGGAAAGTTATGTCGAACCAAGATGCAGCAGATGCCATCAAGAATATAAAAGATGCTCGGTCTGCTGCAAGGCACCTTACTGAAGAAGCACTTGCTAGAAATAGCTCGGATGACATTTCCTGTGTTGTCGTAAAGTTTAACTGATAGTAGTAGATGAGATCCCTCTCCCGTTTCACAGAGGACTGTCTTCAGTTATTTGTTATTCACCTTGGTATACTGGTGAACGTTCATCGGTATACTGATCTGCTGTGCCATATAAGAAAACCTGTTTGTGTTCTTATTAGGAGTTTATTAGATGCAAGAAGCATGCTACGGACTTGTTTCTCGTTGTTTATACAGTTCCTGAAGCATAAATGTAGCTAATACTTTAAAGATGTTAACTGTAAACAATGTCATTTGTTTGCATTCGCTCACTTATCTGTTCTGATATGATATGTTCTGCTCAGATAATGATGCAAGTAGCTATGATCCTTGTTAACTTTATAGTTTATAGGAACTAAGAAACCTTGAACCCTAGTTCCGCATCAAACAGTATGTCTAGAATTAAAATGAAGGTGAGATTGAAGTTTGCAGTGGACAATTTATTTGCGTAACGATTGATTCCTCAGGAATCAACAAGTTCGGATGGTAGCATTTAACATCATATCTAGAATAGCAGTACAAAAACTCTTAAGGCCAGTCACCAAAAGTAGAAAGTATTTATTGTTACCACAATTTATTCGAAGGGTGCATCACACCAGGAGAATCAAAGATAATTCTACTTCATGCATAGCCTGGATACTGCTGTAGGAACCACCGTATGCCGGCGCTAAAGGAACCTTAGAATGACAGAAGAGAGGAGGAGCCTAAGGATGACAGAAGAGAGGGAGCATCCTGCAATGCAGAAAGTTCCGGTCTTATTTGATCTAGGAATGCTTGTAAGGTCTATTCACTTGGACAGGTGTCTACAGTCTATTATTTTCGTCAGCTTGTCTGCACTGATCGTCCTACTGAGGACCTACCCCTCTGCAGCTTGATCCTTCACCAGTTGTTTCAGCTGTGCTCTTCCGACGCCTCTCATTGTGTCCAGCCAAACGCCTACGGCAACTCCTTTTCGTTTCATCAAATTCATATAGCTCGTGGAACCTGCAATACAAAGCAAGAGACATTACAATCTAGAAACTGAAACATATTTAGAATCTGGAACTAGACAAGAAAGCCTTGGGAGATTTTAAAAACATTATTCTTGGCAAGGGTGGCTGTTTGATAAAGGATCAAGAAGCACTGAAGCATGTACCGCTATGTTAGCACTTAAGACTTATTCATTTAGCACGAGTTTGTTCAGTTAATGGTGAAGATGTAGCTTCTCGAAGTGGTCAAAGCACATTTAAGATTTCTAACCAACACATCCAAGCAGAAGCTGATCACAATAGCAAAGAATCCGTAAAAATGGTACCTGCTGCATTGCTGACAAAACCTTTGCCTGAGACCGGCAACAATCACAACAGGAGCCTTGGAATGAGTTTCACAGACCTTGTGGCGCCTGTGGTATCGTCTTGCATCGGTTAAATCAGTTCCGCACTGCTCCACCATGCAACAAGGTGATGAAGTCCCGGCAGGGGCTGCTCTTCTCCCGGTCGCTTTCTTCTTTCTTTCATCGTCTGCATAACAATCAACACCACCCTCTTCTTCTTCCATATCGTTGTCCATATCGTCCTCAAGAAAGCAATCCTTGACAGTCTTTTCCTTTAGCTAGCGATGTGCTTCAAGGCTTGCCGCATCCATTGATATAGCAGGTGTGTTTTTACGATGGGAGTGAATTTGATGATGAAAAATGTTGAAGCAAAAGTGGGGAACTAGAAGCAATGAAGTGAGTTAATGGAAAAGGTGAAAAGACTGGAGGAGGACCACACCCTGCTTTTGTTGGTTTTTTGTAAATGATTAGAAGCTTCAAAAGAAAAATTTATTAATTGGGTTTGTTATTATGATATGCTATTGCCAGAAGTCTTGAGCCTAATATTTGATGTTGGTGGTTCAAGTTTGAGTTTTCACCAGATATTAGTGCCAGGTTAGGCACATCAATAATTAACACCCTAGGTGGTCCACTTTCCTGAAAATGATAAATAAATCAAGAAGTTCAGAAATTTTATTGATTGATTATTTTTGTTTAATTTCAGGACATAAAATTTTGTCTTAGACATCTGGTAAATGGATGATACAAGGAACCTAAGCAAACTCTGGAATTTTGTACAAGTTAGATATTTATACTATTTTGAGTGCACTTAACCAATGTATAGAACATTAGCCAGCTGCAGAGAGAGACTTGTAAAGAAAATGTAAATTTCTCTTATCAACATTTTATGAAACTGTCCTTTTACGGTTGGTAGTAGGACAGATACAGCAAATGGTTTGGTACAACATTACCTGAAGAAAGAAACAAAAATCATAAAGATAGATGCATTATCTTTAACACTTTCTCATAGAATTTATTGACCTGTACTCCATTTTTTGGCACATCAACAATCATATAAACACTAAACTGGGGTAAATGAGAATGATAAATAAACTTTCTCGAGAAGTTAAATGCTTGGAAAAGTGTTTTTTCATTGCCAGTAGAGCTTTGAGAGAGACATCGAATTCCTCAGTGGCCTGTACAGCACTAATGGTTCGCAAAATTCTGCTTCTACTAGAGCTGGACAAGTAGTGCTACAGAAGAGTGCTCTATGCTTTTCTATAGATCAAGAGTCTTTACTTCATGCTTTATGCCCACTTTATCTTCTTCTGTCGTTGCTAGATGTGAACTTAGCAGCTACTTTGATGAAAATGAAGTTTATGTTTTCATGCCTGTGTGTGTATTGATTCCTTCAATTGTATCCATCAAATGTCATTTCATTTGGATAAATTTTAAGATTGCCCTTTTATCTTAACAAGAAGCCTTTCCTTTAAGGAGATTTCGATGAATTTTTGGATCAAACTCAATCACCAATGTTTATTTATCAAACCAAAAGCAGATTAAAGAACTATGCTCAAGTTATTTTTTACAGTGTCAAGGAACAAAAGATACTCAGGAAAGAATGAATTACTGACATTGACACAACACAATGTTTCACGTGGCTATTGTAATGAAAAATTGTACCAAAGTTTAGAGTAGATAACTACAACTCAAAATCTTGGAAGGAGAGAGAGACAAGAGCAAAGGAGGTTAGATACTCTACTTAAAGAGGGTTTCCGTGGGTCACTTGTAGTTGTAGAAATTGAATGAAAGCTTCCAGAACTAATGCTGAATCAGCCACCACATTTTCCTGGCTTATTTTCTTTCTTATAGGTCCATATATTCTCTTGGAAGTATTTAAGATGGCTTCGTGTTTTTTAAGATAATAGTAACTAGAACTGTCTTGCAGTTCAAACACAGGATTTCCTGACAACTCGCTTATTCAAATTCCATTGAGGCAATAAAACACTCCATTAATTTTTCATGCAACAGCATTAGTGTTGAA
Organism: Citrus mangshanensis; assembly: GCA_030449895.1. Lineage (NCBI taxonomy): Eukaryota > Viridiplantae > Streptophyta > Magnoliopsida > Sapindales > Rutaceae > Citrus > Citrus mangshanensis. The sequence goes on along the minus strand of JASUUJ010000220.1, from coordinate 201,066 downwards.
GTCCGCATTTTATAGTGTTGATGCGAGATTCTGGTTACGCTCTTCCAACGACCAGGATATCTGCTCAATCAACCTCCCCTCGATCAGGATCTCTCCTCGTACGCTTTCTTCCCCAAGTATCCCTGCGTCCACAGAAACAAGTCAGAGCACGCCGGTTGTTTTCCCGGCGTAAACCCTCCGACGCTCAAGTCAGAAATGAAGGTTCTGGGAATGTTTGCCACGAATCTTATGGCTTCTCTCTAATCTCCGTTCTCAGAGCTCTCTTTTCTTAGTCTGAATAGCAAAAAATCTAACCCTTTTACCTTCGTTGGCTACCTTTTTATAGGCCACTTCCGAACTCAGGCCTTTCCTCCTTTTGCGCTCGCCATCCTCCCACTTCTCGAAAGTGGATGCTCCATTACCGTAGTCGTGGGTGGTTGCGTGGCCCTCGCGCCTTGATTCTCGGACAGGAATGCACGTCCTGCCAACTGTCGTTGACCGGGTCTCCTCGCCTCAACTCCTAGCAGGAATGACCTTATGCCTCTAACAGGAGTTCGGCCTCGCGAATGACGTATTCATGGACGAGCAGAATATTCTTGCCCCTGTTCCCCTACTACCTGGCTCTTACTGGACACTCCTGCTCGCAAACATCTGCCACCAAACATCTGCTCATCACGTCTGGTCTCGTCGGAATATTTCCCTGAAATACCGGTCCCCCAGTTTCTGGTGTTGGGTAATGTAATGGACCAGCAGTAGAAACTTAGCAATTCTTGGTCACGCGGGACTGGAAAAGGCTACCAAGAGTCGTGTCGCATTTAATTGCGGATGAGGTGATGTGGTAGAGATCCATCCCTCCATTTGAATTTCAAACCGACGGTTACGAGACCCTCGGGATTCGGCGCTGTTAAATGCTGGCTATCCAAGAGTTTTTCTTCCAACAAGATAACCCAAAACCTCTCGAAGGGAAATTAGCCATTTCCACCGTCTCTGTCCTTGTCTCTCCGGCGAAGAAGTTTCGGCATAAAAGCCCCCATCCTCGCCTTTCTCCGACTGAAACAATACTTCAGGTATTACTTCTTTCTCCTCGGTCTCGGATAGTTTGTAGATAACTTCTTTTTTCTTTGCTTTGCTTGGGGTAGCAGTTGGTGGTGGTGTTTTGGCTATTACTTAAGGAATGTCGAAGGGTAAGGAGAAAGTAGTTGAGATTGATGACGACGAACTAGGTTTCTTGCCTAGTCTGCTCGCTGATTCTGCTTTTGACCCCGGGATCCTCTTAGAACCCACTAGGTCTAGTGTCGGGACTAGCGCTAGGAGGATGTCCCCCCAGACAACCTCCACGAGCAGAAGTAGTGGTGAGGAGGGACCTTCTGGCTCGGACGATACCCTAAGTGAGGATCAAGGAGGTGATTCTGGTGAGGGATCTTCACCAGGAACACCGCGACTAGAAGGGCGTAGTACAGTAGGAGGTAGAGCCTTGTCGCGGGATTATGCTATTGATTACATGACCTGCACGACCACATTCAACGAGTTGGATGACCTCCGGCTCAGGTATAGCATTCCTGGTGAAATTCCTCTCAAGATCCCAGGAAAGAAGGATACACCTAGCCGGCCTCCTAGGGGTTATGTTACCCTGTTTCTGGAAAGCTTTAAGTTTGGGCTGAGGTGTCCCTTGCAACCCTACTTTGCCCGGATATACTTGAATTTGGCTCTGGTGGTGAACCCCAATGGTTGGAGAGTGCTCTGTTCATATTGTGGGACAGATGTTGCCATGAGCCCACGGTTGATGAGGTGAAGCACCTATGCAAAGAGCACCAAAGATGTACTACTTCCAATCTAGTACCAAGAGCAGGAAACCCATAACTGATCTTCCAACTGGTGGTGGTGGGACTTGGAAGAGGAAATTCTTTTTTGCTGGGGGTCCTTGGGGTCAAGTTGCACAAATTGACGGGAAGGATTATCGCGTCCCACCCCGTTTCGTGGTCCCAGGTTGCCTGCTCGCTTTAGATGCCTCGTATCCATAATTGTTCTCGCTTTATTGGTTTGTTCTTAACCAAGTGTCTGTTTGCGTTGCAGGTTCTTGGGGTGTTCATTTCCCGCTCAAACCTGACCAGCTCAAACGGGTCGAGGCCGTGTTGGTTAATTCCTGCCCGAGTCGAGAGCTGATAACCACTTACAACCTGCTCGAGTCTCGTTTGGTGCTCCCCGGCCATAAGATGGAGGACGCAGTGATTGGAGCTCTGACCAGGAAACGTCCTCGGCCTCCAACAACCAAGCGGGACCAGAACAAAGATGCTCCTGCTGTGAAGCGAAAGAACATCGTGCAGCAGGTTCCTCCTACTCTTCCTCCGCTCCCGCCAGTCTGGGAAACTAGTGGGCGACCCGATCGCTTCTTCTTCTCCTCCGGGCCTCGGAGCTGAACACTTGATCCCCTATCTCAACGAGTTATCTAAACTCGTGAGCAAGAAGGACCTGGAGGACTTTGACGGCTGCACCTTGGGTGAACTGGTGGAAGCCATGCAGTATAACGCCTTCCACCTCAGCTGCATGACCACCTATTACAAGGCTAAGGTTGGCCGCTATGACCGGAAGATGAAGGAGGACATTCAGTCGACGACAGCGTTGCGAGAAAGAGAGCGGGGAGCCGAATGTTGAGAACCTTAAGCTGATTGAGCAAGAATCTCTTGCTCAAGAAAAAGCCATTACCCTGGAGGAGGAGCTGACCAAGGTCAAGGAGGATCTGGAAAGGCAGAAGGCTATGTATGAGGCTCAGCTCGAATCTCTCCGTGATTCCCACCGGGCTCAGGTTGAGAACTTGAAGAGGGAGGCCGACAACCAGTACGACCAAGGACTTCGACATTCCTATCGTTGCATCATGGCCGTCCTCGAGAAGCAGCATCCTGATCTGAAGATGGATGACCTTGCAGCTGGTGTTGCTCAACATATGGACGAGGAGGCGGTTAAGGAAGATGCCGAGGGGATAGAGCCGATCGAAATTGAGGAGGAAAATTCTCCTCCTCGTGCAGTCCCTGCTGACGTTGGCGAGGTGAGCACCCCTGCTGTCGTTGCCGAGGCGAGCACCCCCCCGGACGCAACTGGTGATACTCCCGCTCTGAGTAGTAACCGATCTTGCTCGCTTCGATCCGCCATCTTCTTGATATATTTCTTGCATTGTAATGAACAATGTTTATGAAATTTATCTCCTCTGTTAATTATTAACACATTAATAAAAATATTTTTGATTACTTTCTTGTGTTGTAATCATGAGTTATTTTTCGTTTAAGAATCTGCTCGTCTTCGTCTGGTTGAGCAGGTTCTGGCTTGGCATATGGTTTTGCCACAGGCCTTAGAAATTTTTTCAATGTTTGGGCTTTTGCTCGCCTCACCATCAACAGGCTTTGAGAGTTGGTGAGCCTTTGCATGCCTTAGAAATTTTTTCGATGCTCGGGGATTCTCGCCGCGTGGTCGGCGCACGATCTGGCTTCTGTCTCGCCATAAACATGCTTTGAGACTTGGTGAGCCTTTGCATGCCTTAGAAAATTTTTTCGATGCTCGGGAATTCTGCTCGCCTTCACGTGGTCGAGCAGATCCTGGCACGCCTCGTCTCGCCATAAAAGCTTTGAGACTTGGTGAGCCTTTGCATGCCTTAGAAAATTTTTTTCGATGCTCAGGATTACTGCTCGCCTTGGCGTGGTCGGCAGATCTGGCACGCTTCTCGCCATGAGGCTTTGAGACTTGGTGAGCCTTTGCATGCCTTAGAAAATTTTTTCGATGCTCGGGGATTCTGCTCGCCTTCGCGTGGTCGAGCAGATCCTGGCACGCTTGGCTTCTATCTCGCCATAAACAGGCTTTAAGACTTGGTGAGTCTTTGCATGCCTTAGAAAATTTTTTCGATGCTCGGGATTACGCTGCCCGCGTGGTCGGCAGATCCCGCACGCTTCTGTCTCGTCATAAACAGGCTTTGAGACTTGGTGAGCCTTTGCATGCCTTAGAAAATTTTCACAGTTTCAAGTGAATGAAATTCCTCGACGTTCCATTAATTGCAGGATTCAACTTACATGAAATTGTTTAGTCATAAAATAAATAACAGCAAATACGAACAGAAAGAACTTGAAAATATTGACGACTCTTACTGGAAATATTTCCTGAGATGTGCTGCGTTCCATGGGCGCTTCACCTCGTGGCCATCCACGCGAACCAGCTTGTAAGCTCCTGGTCCAACTAGCTGCTTGACTCTATATGGCCCCTCCCAATTCGGACCAGGCACTCCCTGAGTCGAGTCTTTGGTGTTCTGGTTTACTCTCCTTAACACCCAATCTCCGACCTTGAACTGCCGTATGTTCACCTTCTGGTTATAATACCGGGCAACCCTCTGCTGGTAAATGACTGATCGCTCGGCTGCTTGCTCCCTCTTTTCCGTTAGCAGATCAAGATTCAAACATATCTGCTCGTCGTTATCCTGCTCATTGAAATGATCTGTCCGGTGCGTGGTCGTTCCTATCTCAGCTGGCACGACCGCTTCGTGTCCGAAAGCCAAGGCGAATGGTGTCTCCCCAGTTGCTGTTTTGTGGGTTGTTCTGTATGCCCATAGCACACCTGACAGCTCATCAACCCATGCACCCTTTTTTGCTCCAAGCCTGGTTTTCAAAAGCCTCTTGATGGTCTTGTTGGCTGCTTCTACTTGTCCATTCGATTGGGGGTGAGCAGGCGTGCAATGCTTCTATCCCAGGGTTACGCGAAATCCTGTGATTGTCGAACTGCCTGCCATTATCCGTTACCAGGGCATAAGGGATCCCGTATCGACAGACCAGGTTTCTCCACACAAAGTCTGTTGTTTTCTTCTCTGTGATCCTGCTAAGGGCTTCTACCTCTATCCATTTCGTGAAGTAGTCTATATTGCATGTGTTCTTGCTCCGCAAATCCCTTTGGCGTGGCCGATCAGATCAATTCCCCATTGAGCAAATGGCCAAGGGGAGGCCATAGAGGTGAGCTTCTCTGGTGGTTGGTTGGAGAAACTTGCAAAACTCTGGCAGCTTACACAACTCCTGGTCTTCTCCTGTGCATCCTGGTGCATTGTCGGCCAGAAATATCCCTGCCTTAGAACCTTGTGGGCCAGGGACCTCCCACCAGAATGGTTTCCGCAAATTCCTTCATGTACTTCCCTCAGTACGTAATCTGCGTCGTCCTCATCCAAACATCGAAGGAAAGGTAGTGTATATCCTCGCCGATACAGTACCCCATCAATCATCGTGTATCTCGAGGTTTGGGCTCTAACCTTCCGAGCTCGCAGCTTATCTGGTGGTAAAATCCCGTCTCTGAGGTATGAAATTATCGGGTCCATCCACGAGCATTTTTGCTCTATCCGCAACACCCCAAATTCTGCTCGATACTTGGGCTGGACTTCACCTCCAGAAGGACCGACTTTGGCATTTTTGGGTCGGATACAGCTGCCATCCTGGCCAAAATGTCTGCTCGACTATTCTGCTCCCTGGGGATTTGTATCACCTCCACTGCTTCAAATTTCCCCATCATCTGCCTGACTATCTTCAGGTACTGTTCCATCTTCTCCTCTCTTGGTTGAAATCTTTCACTGACATGGTTCGCAACCAGCTGGGAATCAGTTCTGATCTTCACTCTGTCTGCTTTCACGGCCTTAGCCAATTCCAATCCTGCTATCAAGGCTTCATACTCTGCCTGGTTATTTGTGGCTGCAAATTCCAACTTTACAGCATAAGAGATCTCCTCCCCCTCCGGGCCTTCCAAGACAATCCCTGCTCCTGAACCCTGCTCCCCTGATGACCCATCCACAGACATCTGCCATACTTGAGCTTCGCCACTGTCTGTAACTACATCTCGTCGATCCAAACATACTTCGGGCTCTGTGAATTCAGCTACGAAATCGGCCATTGCCTGAGCCTTTATCGCTGCTCGGGGTTTGTAATCTATGTCAAACTCGCTCAGCTCTATAGCCCACTTGACGAGCCGACCAGAAGCATCTGGCTTGTGCAGAGTTTGACGCAATGGCTGGTTTGTTATTACCGAGACTGGGAATGCTTGAAAATATGGCCTCAACTTCCGAGCCGCAACCACAAGGGCAAGTGCCCATTTCTCCAACGATGGGTATCTGGTCTCGGCGTCGAGCAGGGCCTTGCTGGTGTAGTATATCGGATACTGAACTCCTTCTTCCTCTCTCACCAGAACAGAACTGGCGGCTTGATCCGATACCGCCAAGTACAGATATAACTTGTCCCCATCCCTTGGTGTGGATAGCAGTGGAGCTTGCTGCAAGTATTGCTTCAAGTTCTGGAAGGCTTCCTCGCATTCTGGTGTCCATTCTGTTTTCTTTCCCCTCCTTATCACTTGAAAGAATGGCTGGCACTTATCTGTAGCCTTGGATATGAATCTGCTCAATGCCGCCAACCTCCCCGTGAGGCTCTGCATCTCCTTCAGGTTACGAGGAGACCTCATCTGCACAATCGCCTGGATTTTCTCGGGATTTGCTTCAATCCCTCTGTGGCTCACCATGAATCCAAGGAATTTCCCTGACTCGACCCCAAAAGCACATTTCTCCGGGTTGAGCTTCATCTTATACTTCCTCAGAAGCCCGAATGTCTCCTCGAGGTGTCTGACATGTTCCTTCGGGATTTTGGACTTGGTGATCATGTCATCCACGTACACCTCCATGGTTTTCCCAATCAACGGCTTGAAGACTTTATTCACCAGCCTCTGATAGGTGGCCCCAGCATTTTTGAGACCAAATGGCATTACCCTGTAACAGAACAAACCCTAGTTAGTGATAAAAGCAGTGCTCTCCTCATCCTGCTCGTACATGGGGATTTGGTTATATCCCGAGAACGCGTCCATGAAGCTAAGCAGGCCATGTCCAGCTGTTGAATCTACTAGCTGGTCGATCTTTGGTAAAGGGAAGCTGTCTTTTGGGCACGCCTTATTAAGGTCTGTGAAATCCACACACATCCTCCACTTGCCATTTTTCTTTCACATTCGATATCCATTCCGGTAATTGACTTCCCGAATGAACCCCTGCCTTCTCCACTAGCCATTTATAGCCTCATACCTCTCCTGGTTGAAGCACCTCCTCTTCTGCCTTACTGCCCGAGCACATTTCTTTATTGCCAGCTTATGACATGCTACCTCGAGGTCAATCCCTGTCATGTCTTCATGTGTCCAAGCAAACACATCTGCATGAGCCTGTAAGCATTTCATCAACTCGCTTTTGCTCCCTTTAAGTCTCGATTCGATCATCTTTCCGGATTTCTCCGGTCCTAGGCTTCCGGATCCTCTACGGTTGTTATGCGCCATTCTTGTTTTCCACTCGGGTATCGAGGGATGTTATCTCTGCTTCCGCTGAGGAGTAGCAGCCTTCTGCAATCCTCTAGTCTCTCCTCCACTACCCCATTCACCCGGTACTTCAAAGCTAGATAATGGTTAGACAGCACCGCTTTGCTCATCCTCAGAAATGGCCGGCCTAGGATCATCTGGTAAGGACCTTTTTCATCCACTACCACAAAGTCCAGTATCATTGTCCTTCGTCGGAGCTCCCAATCGTGATGGCGGCTCGACCACGCTGGGGACCTTTCCTCCTCCGAGGAGGTATTGGTGTAATCCAACTTCAGGTCTGCTATTCCCATCTCCTCCAGGGTTGACTTAAACAACACATCAACTGAACTCCCTGTGTCAACCAGTATCCTGTCAAACTTCTTGCTAGCAACAGTGGCCTTGATGACCAAAGCATTTTCGTAGGGGTATAGGATCCCTTCTTCGTCCTCATCTGTCCACATGATTGGCACTTGCCTAACTCTTGCACGTTTGGCTACTGGGGTGTTAAAGAATACCTCCTTGCTAGTCATGGCGTATCTAGCATAATTTTTCCTCGACCTGTTGGAATCTCCGGCCAATGTTGGGCCCCTATAACCCTATGCAGTCGCGCCTCAAGTTCCTGTCACTCTGCTCTCCTTCACTTGTTGAGGCTACCATTGGGAAGGTCCCATCTACAAACTCGTCCAGATACCGATTTCTCACCAAATCTTCAACCTGGGTCTTAAGATCTCTGCAATCTGTTGTAGTGTGGCCATGAGTGCCATGGAACTTACAATAGCGTCCCCTATCTCTCCTGCTGGGCAGCTTTGTTATTGGAGCAGGGAGGTATAGCAACCCCCGATCCTTTATGGCCTCGTACACCTCGTCCAGGGACATCTTCAAGGAAGTATACCGCCCATAGTCCTGGTTCTGGTCGATCAGGTGAACTGCTCTTTCTCTGTTTGCTTCGTTCTGAGTTGGGGGCGGTGGCAGTACTTCTGGTCTGCTCCCTCTGCTACCGTGGGAATGTTGATGAAGACCACCATATGCCGAATCATGCCTTCTCCAAGGCTCCCTAGCTGGGGAACGAGGAGGTTGCGCCCTGCTGCGCTGATATTGTGGTGGCCTCTGATGAGGCTGGTAAGCAGCTACCCGACCTCCTGCTCCACTACCCGAGGTCTGGTGGTCCCTCCTCCTGATCGGCCCATTCCCTGGTAATACTTTCTTCTCTTTCCTCCCCAACCCTTCTAACTGGTCTGTCTTAATCCGTGCTGCCTTCTCCTCTTCAATCTCAATGTCTCTCTTAGCCTGCTCGTATGCGGCCGCATACGTCTGAATAACTGGGCTTCTCAAGTTGTACCACAGCCTTCCTATCTTCACCCCTTCTTTCAATCCCCTTAACGCCTGAGGGTGGTTGAAGGCTCCCAAGTCGAGGACAGCACGATGAAACCTCTTGATGAATTCCCGAAGGGTTTCTTGCTCCCCCTGTTTCATGCTTTTCAGCTCCATCATGTCATCTTCTGGTGCCATTGCCCCACTAAACTGCTCTGTAAATTCCTGGCACATCTGCTCGAAGGTTTTAATGCTGCCCCGAGGAAGTTTCCTGTACCACTCTCGTGCACGTCCCTCAAGGGATAGTGGGAACACCCTGCACCTTTGGGATTGAGATAATCCTTGTACCCCAGTTATGTCGTTGAAGCGCTCTATGTGTACCAGCGGATCAGTTCTTCCCGAATATCTAAGGTCTGGGAGGCGGAAATCTCTCGGAATAACTGCCCTCATGATCTCTGCTGCGAGCGGTGATTCTCCGTCCAGCATTATCCTCCAACCAGGAGCTCTGCTCCTTCCTTGCATGTCGTCAATTATCTGCGCTAGTCTGCGCACTTCCTCCTCCAGCTGCACTGCACGACCAGGGTCACGTGCTGCAACTTGATCCCGCTCTTGCTCTACATCATGCAAATGTTGCCTCAGCACTGTTTCCTCTGCATTCGCCACCCCATCGTCCTCGTCAAAAATCTGTCTTGCCGGGGATTGCTCTTCCTCTCTATGGAATTCTCCCCGCAGGGGTATGTTACCTCTCTCACCACCAAATCTCCCGGTGGTTTGACTTCTCCTCGTACTATCGGGACCTGGTGCCACTCCACCACCTCTCACCCTTTCCTCCTGGGTTACCCTTCGTTCGCTCCGCAGCTCATGCAGGATGGTTGTCAAGGTCTCCATCTGCTTTTCCATCCGTTCCATTCGGTCGAACATGGCTTTTTCCCGTGCTTCACTGGCTATCTCCCTCAGCGTCACGGAATCGTTAAGCCTCATATCACCCCCTTGTGCACTACTTCCTCCTGTCTCCATTGCTTTTTCAGTTGCTTCCCTCCTCTTCTTGCTATCAACAAAAGCTTTTTGCTCAGTTCCCCACAGACTGCGCCAAAATGTTGATGCGAGATTCTGGTTACGCTCTTCCAACGACCAGGATATCTGCTCAATCAACCTCCCCTCGATCAGGATCTCTCCTCGTATGCTTTCTTCCCCAAGTATCCCTGCGTCCACAGAAACAAGTCAGAGCACGCCGGTTGTTTTCCCGGCATAAACCCTCCTACGCTCAAGTCAGAAATGAAGGTTCTGGGAATGTTTGCCACGAATCTTATGGCTTCTCTCTAATCTCCGTTCTCAGAGCTCTCTTTTCTTAGTCTGAATAGCAAAAAATCTAACTCTTTTACCTTCGTTGGCTACCTTTTTATAGGCCACTTCCGAACTCAGGCCTTTCCTCCTTTTGCGCTCGCCATCCTCCCACTTCTCGAAAGTGGATACTCCATTACCGTAGTCGTTGGTGGTTGCGTGGCCCTCGCGTCTTGATTCTCGGACAGGAATGCACGTCCTACCAACTGTCGTTGACCGGGTCTCCTCGCCTCAACTCCTAGCAGGAATGACCTTATGCCTCTAACAGGAGTTTGGCCTCGCGAATGACGTATTCGTGGACGAGCAGAATATTCATGCCCCTGTTCCCCTGCTACCTGGCTCTTACTGGACACTCCTGCTCGCAAACATTTGCCACCAAACATATGCTCATCACGTCTGGTCTCGTCGGAATATTTCCCTGAAACATATAGAATTGTAAAGAAATCTTACATAAGGCTTACGTAAGACCTACTGCAACACCCGTTCTTTATTTGTTTGAATTTAATTATATTAATCTATTTAATTCTTTATCTTTGTTTGTGTGAATTTATTTTAATTAGATTATTTGAGATAAGGTATAATTCTTTTTATTTTTATTTTAAATAAATTATAAGGAATTATCTATCTTTATGATATAATATATATATATATTATAAAAGCATGTGTTTTTATAAAGCTTAAACTCTTCTTATTTCCCTATGATTTAAAACTCTTTAATTAAACAAACGTATAAAAGCAAAACAAATTCTATGGTTTTCTTTTATGCACGTTTGAAAGAAATTTTGAGGTATTAATCCTTCTTTAATACGTGCTCTCTAATATGATCTTATGTGTTTGATAATGAATGCATGCATTGTTCTCTTTATTATGAGTTACGAGCAATGTGTTTTGATTACTGTTTTTTTCCATTATTTTTTATTTGATTTTTGCACAAAAGTTTCCATAAAATTAAAGTGGACATTCTAAGGTTTTCAATGATATATTTTGTACAAAGAGATTCCAAATAACCAATTTGTTGTTAATTTTCAAATTTGGAACAGTGGTGCTGGAAAATTCCGATTTTCAGCAGCGTGTTTGAATTTGCCGATTTTTCTTACTATCCAAATGATCTTTGAAAATTATGTTGATTTTTTTTTATCCTCATTATGTCACTTTATTTTTAATATCATAATTTTTGGTTTATGTTGAGCTGCTGTAATCCTGGAGATTGCTTTCCAGAATTGCAATGGCTGATGGTAAAATTATTTTAGGCTGTTAAAAGGCTTTAGAATGACTTATAAAAATTATATTCGTATAATATTATGAGTCCTCTATGATTTCAAGTTTATTAGACTAATTTTCATTCAGTTAACATTAAGTTGTGAATTTTTAAATTGCAAAACACAAACCTGAAAGTTTCTAGACAAGTTTGCTAGTCTCTCAATATAAATTCGTTTAAAATGGTTTTACATCTTCAAAACTTCTAGAAATTTGATACATTATTTCTTGACGTTTCTATTGTTGTAAAATCAAGTGGTCTAATTTATGAGTTTTATTAAATATTTTATGAATTTTCTAATGCAGCTACCTTTGTTTTTATCACTATTGGATAGTGTGAATATTTGCATGTAAAATTCTTTTTGCAATATGTTTATGATTATTCATTTTTTAAATCTTTATAAATACAACACATGTGAACGAGGAATCATCGAATTCAGTCATAACAAGCTCACCAACTTCAGGTTTTATGGTTTTTTTTTATTTTTTACAATTTTCTGACATATAATTAGCTTGGTAAAAATCAACTTGTATATGATGGTCAGGTTGAGACAGTGGCCACTCAAAAACTTAAATTGGGGGGGTTTAGTTCAAAAAATTATATTTAATTTAGGGTTTTTTTTATGTTCACTTGAATACATTTTAAGTCTCATAAACTCAAATTCCATTACTTTCTTTTAAATTCTAAATTATAATAGTAATAAGTTATTTATTTTAAATGCGTGAAAGTATCATTTTTCTAAGTAGTTTCCACAAAATATTTTTAAAAAATAATGTGGTTATTGGGATTTGAACCAAGACTTTAAAACCATCAAATAACACTTTTAACATTAAACTACAAGTCTTTTGTTATATGAAAAATATGTCTAAATTTTTTTTATTTAACTCTTTTAGAAGGGATTTGAGGTACATTTAAAAGAAAAATTAATGGCTATAAAGCCCCTCCTGGGTCTTAGTTGGGTTTGCCCATGGGTTGAGACTAGCTTTGATAGTTTAGTACTTATTACTAGACTTGATTATGTTGGATTTATATTAAGGTTATAATGAGTAATAATATTGATAACAATGTGTCTTGATGTTTTAGGATGACAGTGAGCTCGTGGTTGAAGTTATCATCTTTTTATTGTTAAGGATCGAGGTAAGTAAATTCATGCATGATATATGTATTTCACTATTAAATTACTTTTAATTCGAGTGATGTATTATGTTGAATGAACAATACATAAAATTGATTTGTTTTAGTCTATTACAATATTTTGTTAAGTAAAATCATTCTTTGAAATTATTTATAACAAAACTTAATTTATTAAAAACTTGTTTTATAAGTTGTCTTAAAAACGAAAACTTTAATTAAATTGTTTAAAGTCAATTACTTTGAAATAATTATTAATTATTTAAATGTGATTTACGGAAGCTTATAAATAATTAAAAGTTGAAGAATGGTTTTAAATAAATTGACTCATTGTCTGTAGTGATATTATGTTGTGTTATGTTATGGAAGACTAGCCTGATTTTGTACACATATGATTTTAATGTTAATGATTCTTGTGGGATACAGTGCCCTGAATGATGTTATTGGCTTGTTGATCAGCTACGATGGTAGTAAAACTTCCCCAAAAAGAACTTCCTTCTAGCAACAAAACAGTCACTATGATTCTGCAAAATATAGGACCACCATCAGTCTATCTTTCTTTTCTTTCACCTCCCACTCTTCCGCGTCGCTCTTTTGATATACATGCAGAAACAAACATAATGGATGTCACACCAATTTATGGAATGATTCAAGTGCCCATCACTCTCACTATTGAGTTGGATTTTGGTCCAAAATTCCTTCTTCGTTCTTCAGTTTCTAAAGCACCATGTGTTAGAAACCTCATTGATACCTTCATTTGTTAACTCCAAATTTTTCTCCTTTCCCTTTATATCATGGTAAACCCTTGTGTGACCACTATTGGTTACTTCAATTGGTAAAATTTATCGATCTACTGGTAAATTTTTTTTGAAATAATAAAACGTCTCGGAATCCCGCATTCGATACTTTAATAGATCAATTTTACAATGCATTTAAATCACGTAAGAATTGGCAATGCCGCCAATTGGCCTTTCTTCATTTTCTTAAAATATTTTCCTTGGCTTTATTCTGCATTGCGATTTTTTTTTCTTGGTGCATTTTTCAATCTTACTGTTTTCAATCCGACAAACCTAGCTATTAAAATCTCATTTCAATTAGAATATTACTAGTTATCAAAATCTCATTAAATTATTTCAATTAGAATACAACCTAATTATCAAAATCTCATTAAATTATTTCGATTAGAACATATCCTAATTGCATTGGTTTAACCCACTAATAAAACGATATCTATCATTTATTACCCGCTTCCACTACCCCATCTAGTATTTATCTATCCGCTTCCACTACCTTGCTACGTCAAAACTACAAGTGAAGAAGAACTTCATAATCTCATGCATTCAGCTGGTATCAGTTACTAATAAAAAAACCAAATAGAGATAAGATCTTTAAAATTATAATTATTCCAAAATTTTAAACTCTAATTTGTTGTTGTTGTTATTATTATTATTATTATTTAGTTATTTTTCTAAGTGTAATGGTTTTGTTGAAGTTGAATACTATATGAGATGAGTGTTCGGAGAATTTATTTATTAATTTTCTTCGTAAGTGTAAGAAGAATTTATTTATTTATTATAAGTGTAAGAATTTGTTAGCAAGCATTCAACTGTATTTGTTTGTTCACTCTACGGAAGCAGTGTCTTGTGATCAATTAATCGAATTATTTAAAAAATAATAATATTCATACCCAAAAGAGGCCATGCATGTCACATTATCCATGCATAGCCCAAAAGACAAAAGCATTTCGGAGCCACTAATTAAAAGCGCTTTTAAATTGCTTGTCATCAATCAGATGCCTTATCATACCCATATGCTCGTTGAAAAAATAGCATATTACTATGTTATTTTGAGGGCATATTTTGAGTGGGATTCACTTAACAAAAGTAAAAATATTGAGAGATTCGGATTTTACTCCGTGAAAATTTCAAAATGATATATTTATTTACTCAAAATAATGCTTGGGAGAATAAGAAATTGACTCTCAAAGTGCACCCCTGAAGTTAAAAAATTAAAAGAAAATGAAACTTATCGCAGAATGAAAAAATAAGTTAAGGGATCTGTGTTTATATATAGATATTTATCCATACATGAGCAAGAATTGTAGGCATAGAGACTCTCTCCACACGCGCGTGCACGAGGTGCAAATCCAAGATCGATTTGGTTGAACCCGCTCATCCTGCTTACACGAATGTCGGGCCCAAATCACCTAGACCCGCATGGCCACATTTTTTATTTTCTTTTAAATTTTCTAAGAGTTTTCACAATTAAAATCAAAAGTAATTTTTGATTTATGAATAAATATTAAACTGTTACACAATTAAAAATTTTGAATTCAATAGGCTGTTACAGATTTAAAATTTTCAATTCAATGAAATGTTACAGAAACTAAAATTAAATCATATATTGAATTCGAAAATTCAATTTTATACAATAGTTATGTACCCTCATATGTATAAAAATACAATCTTTGTCTTCTATTTTAGATGCAACAAAACACACATAGCACTTAAAATTTCTTTTTCTTCCTCAGACGTTCTGTTTTGATTGAGAATCTACACTGTTGTTATTAGCCGGAATTATTTGTGCGTGCTTAACAAATAATTTATTTCCGTTGTATCCTAAAAAACAAATACCAACAAACCTAAAAACACCGTTGTAGGTGATAAATCTGTTTTAAGACCTCAGATTTTCCCGTTTAATTTTTTTTCTTCCGTTTATTTGTTGTTGTTTCCACGATTTCCAGCAGCTGTTTTATTAATTTTTGCTGTTGTTTCAATTCTGTTGTTATAGAATTCTCGTTCTTTGATAACTTGATTATTTTTAATTGTTCACTCACTGCAATTTTTTTTTTTTTTTCAATACTGCTTTGTTCCTCTGATCTTCAATACTTCTATACTCTTGTGTATCAATAGGATCAGAAGTCTTTTTAGCATCAAATACTGAAGGATCTCTGTCAATGTGATCCTGATCACGATCACGATCACCATCATCACCACAAATCACCTTGTCCTTGATCTTCTCAGTAGTCTCCTTAGCTGCTTTCCAGGCACCATCCATTGTCTGCTTCACCGTGTCCCCAACATTCTCCGCTGTCTCCACTGCCTTTCTTGCTCCATCTTTCACCTTATCAGCTACAAATCCTGTCACCCCACTCGGTCTGCCCTCGTCCACGTCTAATGCTTCTTGCTTTGCCTCGTATAGGCCATCCCTCGAGGCCTCGGTCCCAGCTTTATGGTCCGTCGATTCTGCCACTGCATTGCTACCCTGCATTTTAAGATCATTGGTGAACACTAATACCGCAAATGAGTATACATACTTATTGAATGTTAAGTACCAACAAAACGAAATTAAATTCGAACTGTTGATATAGGCAAAAGAGATTTTACGAATTGAACCAATTAAGAACAAGCAACAGATCAACAATTAATAATTTTTTTTATCACTTCCGAGACTAGTTGTCATATTTGCTTATACTAATTGATCTCTTATAAACTCAACTTGCAAAAATTATAATATTCCTAATAGAAATTAAGCTAAATTTAGCAATCAAGAAACTAGCGTATAAGTGTACAAAACTCAATTCGACCTCTAGATTATAAAAAATAAAAAATAAATAAATAAAGAAAAAGAAGGCATGCACATCTAAATCTATTAAGAATTTTTTTTTTTCCCCTTACTTCACTTTAAGAATCTAATAAATAAATGGAGAAAATATCAATGTAGATGCCCTCTAAAAGTAGTAAAAGCAAGAAATAGTAAAAGCAATAAAGATAAGGGCATATGAATAATATACATGAGCATGCTCATAAGCAGAGGAAAGCCACCGAGATCTAGAGATTCTGCTCGCGGAGTGGAAGTAGTGATTAGGAAAGTCTTTTGATGAGGTCTTAGAGATGTTAATGGTAATCCTTTTTCCCCAAAATAGTGCTGCCATTTTCTTAACCTCTGTGTGCTTGCTTTTGCTCGTTGGTTCTTCCTTGTCTCCATTTATTCTATGCTTGTCCTCGAATACGATGGGAATGTCGTGTTTATTGACGGACACGTGGATCGAATTTTGACACGTGTCACAGCTCTAATTTCACTAACTATTGTAGTTTCTCAACACATGTTGTTTAATAATTATTTTATTTTATTTTTTTATGCTTAGATGATTAATTTTATTTGCACGGTCCACTGGGCTCTAATTTTATGTCCTACTTGTTTTTTTTCGGATCATCGATGGTGGTGGGCTTGTTACTGAAACGTATACCGAAAAGTTTAATTTTTTTTTCAGTTGTCACAACTTTTAACGGAGCACGTTCGTCCCTTTACTGAATCTACCTACGTTTTTTAAGTGCGTTTGGTACATTATATTTTATTATACTGTATTGTATTAATAATTTATTATAATAATATTATATAATATTTGATGTTATATTATACTGTAAATTTATATTATGTTTGGTGTTGCACTGTACTACATTAATTTTTTGTGATTAATTTAATATTTATTAGTACTTAAAAAATACTAAATATAAAAGTTTTAAATTTTAGGAATTTAACAATTTTTTTAGTGTAAATGTTAAAAAAATATTAACTCTTCATAAAGATCGAAGCTTATATCTTTTAATTTTCGGAAGCATATGATTTATTTTTAGTATTTTTTAAATATATAACTTGTTAAATATCGAAGCAAATAATTTAATCAAATAATCTCTAAATAATATAATAACAAAAATAAATAGTTAAAAACTATACGATTAGTTTAAAAGTCATCTTAGGATGATAGAATGAAAATCTATGCACACCACAAAATAATCACGAAATAATAAAGTGACATAATTGTTATAACTTATTTACTAACAAAATAAATTGTGCTAAATAATCCAAGTAAGAGTTTTGTAGCATATGTAATAATATTTTATATTATTATTAATTTTAAATTAATATTATTGAAATTTATTCGTATTTAAATATTTATTATTTGTTATATTAAATTATTTAAAAATAATTAATTTTTATATGTTAATTATCATAATATAATTAAATAATGTAATATTATGTTATATTTTATGTACAATTCAATTATTTATTATTAGTCATATTAATTATAAATTTATTAATAAATTATAATGTAAAAATAAAAAATAATATTATATTATAAAATATAATATAATTGAATAATAAATCATAAATTTATTAATTTATATTAACAATTATAATGTAAAATAAAAATAAAAATAATAATAATTATTATTATAATTATAATTATAAAGTAAAAGTAAAAAACAAAAGTGGAAAATAAAAAGTCAAGCTAAGTGCGGCAACCGCCACATTAGCACAGTCCCTTAATGCATTGCGATTTCTCAGTTCTCACCAAACAAAGGATAGTGAAGAACAGTTTTCTAATACCATGTAATGCTGTCTTCCAAACACACCCTTAAGGAAATCTTTATCTGATTCATGAGTTCCTTCAAACTATCACGTTCTCCAATGCTGTGGGTGCGACAGTTGTAACTTTCTTTGTAATTAGAAACTATTGTCAAAATCCCAATCAAACTCCCCAGAAGGTCACCTTTAGCAAGACATGATCGAGCTGAATTGAACTTCGGGCTTTGTCTATGATCCATCTGGTCCGGCGATTAAGATCCAAGAGCGTATTCAAGTATTGGTGTGGCTCAAATTTACTCCTGTTGTAAATTTGACTCTTAACATTGGCTTGGCTTGAGCAGCTGTTGATAATTAATCTTCCAGAAAAAAGAGCATCCATTATAAGTGGTGGTGCGAGAGCAAATTATGTAAAGTGAATAATGGAGAACCTGGTATTGATGTTCTAATATTAATACAGCTATAAAATACGGTTGTAAATTAATAAAATCCTAATTCCGATCTTGATTTAATGATGGTATTCGAGGGTTTGGGTGAACGAAAATGAGTGATTTTGAGGTTTTGGATGTGTTCTTGGTACTGCGCACAATGATTTTAGAAAGTTTTGATGACTGACTTACCCTAATACAATCGTAATTGTACTAGATAATTAAAGATGTTACACTTACATGTTTCAATGGACTTTATTAAGAATAGAGGCTTACTTTTGATCAGAGAAGACTTTATAGTGGTAAAGGGACGATAATTGGTGTTGTCTTGGCCTTGTTTGTTTGTGACTTTAGATAGAGTGTCTATGGCGGTTTCAATAAAAAAGAAGAAGAAGAAGAGATTTTCTCCTTGATTAATGGTAATTACAGGTTGTAAGGTTGCTGTTTATAGTTGAGAATTGCAGGAAATCACGGAGAATAGGATGCTACGGTTCTTACCTTTTTAATGGTGAATAAGGGCTCCATTTATAAGCTCTATTTACAATCCTACAAGATGGCAGAAATCCTTGAGCAAATGAGAATTTGATCATGATCTTATTCAATGGTAATGATTACTAGATAAGGCTTTCCTCTTTAGATAAGATCATGACTATTTAAAATTTGAGTTTCTTTATTTATCAATCAAGTAACACAGTTTATGAGATTAGATTAACCGTAAGATGAAATTAGAACTTTTAAAAGGCTTAATTCCTTTAACTAACAAAGTGTTTCAATGGAGTTCCTTGAGTCGCAGGGAAGTCGCATTTGTTGGGAGAACTTTGCCTGATTCAAACGACTTTTTACTCACAAGATCCCGTAGTTAAGACAAAAAAAAAAAGCTTAATGAAATTAGAACTTCTCTACTAGCCTATTTTATAATGCATTCTGTTATGGGCCAAACACCCTTTAAGTGGGCTTGGCCAATGTTACATTACGCCTTACTTATAAATACATGTGCCTTCTAAACTGCAACCTAAAATAGATGTCTTTGTCTAATAACTTAGGTCAAACATAAATATATACCTTATAGTTTAGACTTGGATCTTTGAATCTAATGACGATTTTTAGGTAACAACAGTAGGGGTGGGCAGAACTGAACTGAACCCAAAAATTTTGGTCTGATTTGACTTTTTGGCAGTTTAGTTCGGTTTTTTTTTTCTTGTAAAAAAATTGGATATTTCGATTTGGTATAAAATTGAATGTTTTAGTTCGAACCGAACCTAAAAATTTTGGTTCGATTCAATTTTTTGACAGTTTAGTTTGGTTTTTTTTTCTTGTAAAAAAATGAATATTTTGATTTGGTATAAAATTGAATGTTTCAGTTTGTTTTTTGGTTTAAAATTTCAAATTTCAAAACCGAACTCAAAAATTGAAAAAATAATTTTTAAATTAAAAATGCCGCGTAGGGTTTAGGGATTGTTTGAAACTAATCGGTTTAGTTTAATTTTTTTCAATTTAGTTTGATTTTTTTAGTTTGGGTTCGATATTTTATAAATAAAAAATGAATTAATTAATAACGAAACTAAACCGAATAGAAATATTCAAATTGGTTTTTTAAAATTCCCAAAGCAAACCGAATAAAAAATTTTCAAAAGCGAACCAAAGCGGTGCCAACCCCTAAACAACAGCTTTCAAATAGTAAGAAAATGATATATTCTATTTCCATGGACTAAATTTTCAACGACTTAGGTTTCATTCCCTCAAGATTTCAAGCTGGTTAGGTATGGCTGTTGATTTTGCTTCTGGCATTATTATTTGTTTGCTTCTCATTCAGTCAAGCACGTTTGGAAAATGATAAGTGGACTTTTTATATGCAATTGTATTTGCTTTCAAAGTTGATGGGTTTAGATCAAATTAATATCAATGAAGTCAAAAGGCAAATAACCATGTCCTCGCTTGATTGACAGGATACCAAAAACAAACCTAATAGAAAGGAAATTAATATAAAATATTACATGCAAAAGCATCCTTTTAATGCAAAACTTTCTTCAATGTTGCCCATTATTCGACTAAAAAGAAACCTAGTCCTAAGTACCTAGCTTTGGTAGGAAGGAAGAAAATTTTTAGGGAGGCCCTAAGTTACGATGAGTGTAACTTACGGTCCTCTCACAGCAACAATACTATTGGTGGAATCGGATACTGTTGCTGTGAAAGGCGTAAGTTACACTCAACGTACCATAGTGCCAGCCAAATTTCTATATTTGATTTTAAAACATTCACCTTTCCTTTTCATTTCATCTTTAAGAGCCGTGTGTGAATTCAAAAAACTAAAAAAAGTTATAATTCACGCTACATTCATCTTTTAATCATTAAAAATCATTCACATTTAATGCAGAACATTTCTCGAATTTTCTCAAAAAATCTTATCAATTTAACTTACTAATGCCTAGTTATTCATAAAACATTTGTAATTGAATATGTGGAATTTTACGTTCTTCTCTCTCAAGGAAGCCATTAATAAGTATTTTTCATTTGTATTCAATATTATTAAGATGCAAAACATGCAAATGTACATCCTTGGTAAAATTTAATGGGAGATTGTTAATTTTTCCTTTACTGAAATTTATATATATCACTTATTTCTTAGAGTTTTCATAATATTTAAAAGTTTCCTTGGTATTAAAAATTTAAAGGGAAAAATAGATAAATGGGTCATTTATTTAATAATTTATCTTGATAATATATATAAATTTAAAAATAACAAAAAGTATAAGAAAAATATCTTATTATTAAATTTTTATTCACATTAAAACATATATTTTCTTATTTTTAGTATTAAATTTTTTTATTCTAATTTCCATTGATATGATTGATTTAATTTATAACTAATTTAAACAAAAGTACATTTAAAAACAAAGATAATACTGTAAACATTTTTTGTAAGGAAATTATTGACTATTATGGAAACCGTAAGAAGATAAGTGGCATATATTATTGGGAAAAGGACAACGAGCCCCCTGACTTTTGTAAAAAGGGACATAAAACTCGTTTAAAAAAAGACACATAACCCTAATTTTTTTTAGTAAATTCTATTTATTTTTAATTTATAATTACTATTATGTCTCTATAATAAATAAATCAATATATTGACTTAAGGCAATGAGCCCCCAATTCTTACTTCGTGTTTGCCCAATCTACCTTTCATCCATATATAAGTTTATTTAATATCGCATTTTGCCTATTTTATCTGGAAGAAAATAAGTTTAATTTTAATTTTATTTATTATTCATCATTTTTTTATCATCTTATTTTTAGAAAAAGTATATTAATAATCTAGAGTGAATAACTTGGGTAAAAATTAATTACATCTTAATTTTTAAATTTTAAATAAAAAATTATTGATTTCATTATACGCATAATTAATGACATGTCATAGGTTAATATATTGATTTATTTATTATAAGAACATAATTGTAATTATAAATTAAAAATAAGTTTACTATTAAAACAAATGAAATTTTATTAATAAAAAATATGATTATATGTCTTTTTTGAAATGTTATGAGATTTTATATCCTTTTTCACAAACGATAAGAACCCAGTATTCTTTTCTCTATATTATTTTCAATAGAGTACTGGCAATCTCTCAAATTTAACACATAAATCAATACAGTGAAAACATTCATTCTAATTGCAGGACGAGCTAAGATGGGAAAATAAAAAATTCTAGACTTTCAAATTGCTTATTATAAATAGCATAAATAGCAAAAACAGCCTGTGTATACAACATTTATCTGTCAGTACAGAGCAGTGAGGAATTGTTTTATAAGAAACCAAGTCACTTGCTCAAGCTTTCACCCCAACCTTTGAACAACTGTTGCTTTACAGGTATACCACTATACCTCCCCAAACAAGAAAAGAGACTTACAAGTTACAAAAGAAAACACAGTATCGAATTTCTTTGCTAAGCAGCATCAATTCCGATACCATCTAGCCATGTCACAACTTCTTCGATGAAGGGTCTCCGTCTTGGATCCTGGTCTATGCATTTACAGGCAATCTCAAGCATTTCTAAGAGCTGCTTCTCACGATCCTTGTGCCATATTGATGCATCTATAATTTCAACCTCCCTTTTTTCGGACTTCATCTGGAATACCCATGATACTAAATCCCTACAATTTTTTCCTTTGCATACTTCAACAGGCCTTCTACCAGTAAGAAGCTCAAGAAGAACGACGCCAAAACTGTAAACGTCACCCCTGCATGTTGCTGTTAGTGTCTGACTGTATTCAGGAGGAATATAGCCTAAGGTGCCGACCAAATCTGTTGTGACATGAGTATCATAAGGACGAAGCAGCCTTGAGAGACCAAAATCAGCCAAATGAGCTTCAAATTTTTCATCCAGAAGTATGTTGCTGGATTTTACATCTCTATGAACTATATGTGGCTCGCAAACCTTATGCAAGTAAGCTAATCCACGAGCAGCGCCTTGAGCTATCTTAAGTCTCACATCCCATTTAAGTACCGAATCCTTATCAACACTCTCATGAAGCCAATAGTCCAAGCTTCCATTCTCCATGTAAGAGTAAATTAATAATCTGTCATTACCATGCCGACAATAACCTTGAAGAGAAACAAGGTTTTTATGCTGAGCTCTTGAGAGGGCTTCCACTTCTGCTTGGAATTCACGCTCCATCTGACCGCAATCCCCAGAAAGCCTTTTCACTGCAGCTTTTGTGCCGTTGGTAAGAGTCGCTTTGTACACCAGGCCAAATCCACCACAACCAATTATGTTTGCTTGGTTGAAATTGTTTGTAGATTTTAACAAGTCTGAAACAGTGAGATCCTTGCAGTCAGAGTTCTGGAAAAGCACCAATTTCGATGAAGCAAGTGCTTCAGATAATCTCTGCGGCCGGCCCATATCCTCATCAAGATCATCAATTGGGCACCCACTATCTCTCCTTGACATCTTAAGCAGCGTAACTGCTAATAGTAATGCAATTCCAACACCGATACTGAATGTTATGGCAATGATGCTGCCTGGACCAAACTTACTGTTTGAACCAGATGGAATAACAGGCTTCAGCTTAGCATGCATAGAATCACAAGGCGAATCTATTTCCCCACAAAGACCGGGGTTACCCTCAAAGCTTGAATTAGGAAAGCTATAAAACTGTCCTCCGGTTGGAATTGTTCCCTGCAAGTGATTATTTGCCACGCTAAACTTTGACAGGAATGTGAGTTTCTCAAATGATCCTGGGATTGACCCATGTAGATCATTGGACGACAAGTCTAAAACTTCCAAGTTCCTTATCTCCGAAATGGAACTAGGGATGGTTCCAGTAATGTTGTTCCTGCTCAAATCTAACACATGGAGATGCTTCAGTTGTCCAATTTCAGGTGGGATTGTTCCATTTATCCTATTATTGCTCAACAATACTGATGGGGGGAAACTTGAAGCCTGGTTGTATGGCAGACCATTAGTGCTCCGGTTGTGCTTTACATATAATGGAATGCCAGCAGAAGCGGTGGGGTTGGACGAAGTGCAATTTGAAGAAATAAGGCTCTTCAGTTCCGTTAAGCTTTTTGGAATTTCTCCCGTAAGAGTGTTATTTGAGAAGTCCAAATAGAACAAATTCTCCATCTGACCAATCCAAGGAGGAATATTACCATCCAAGTGATTCCATGACAAATCGAGAACTTGTAATTTCTTGCACCTCAACAACCAAACTGGGATGTGGCCCTTAAGACCACAATTTCCAAGTGCTAAAACCATCAAGCTCTCAAAACCACCCACATTTTCTGGAATTTCCTCACCAACAAAATTCTTTGTAAGGATAAGAGTGGTAAGATTTTTGCACTGCTGCAGAACAGATAGTGTGCCGGATAGGTGGTTAAAGCTATTGTTTGACAGTGAGAGAAACAAAAGAGATGTTAGCTTTCCAAAGCTCTCAGGAACTTGGCCACTTAATTCATTCTTAGCCAGACTCAAAATTTTCAAATCACGGCAATAGGATAGGGAATTTGGAAGAGGCCCAGAAAAATGGTTGGTAGCAAGATCAAGGGTACAGAGACTAGACAATCCAGAGAAATTGAGATCAATAGGGCCAGTTAAAGAATTGTTTCGAAGATCAAGTACATGGAGCTTTGAGCATAGAGACAAACTCAAAGGCAGTGGTCCAGAAAACGAATTTGAGTGTGCAACAAAGAACTCTAGTTGTGTCAGGTTCCCAAATACGTTAGGAAGTTTACCTGAAAACTGATTTCCAAAAATAATCAAGTGTCTGAGACTGGTAAGATTACTGATTTTCTCACTTAACTGGCCCGAGAAGTTGTTCCCAGAGAGTGAGACATGCTGCAATGATGACATTGAATACAAAGAATCCGGAAGGTCACCTCCAAGCAAATTGTTATCCACATGTAACTGTTTGAGAGAGGGGCTGTGATCCAAGCCTTGAAGACTGCCCATGAAATGATTCATTGACAGATCAAGAATCTGAATCTCTTTTAAGGCACTCCAGATTCGAGAATTAAGCTTGCCAGTGAATGAATTATTGCTTATGTTGAAAACAGCAAGATTTGAAAACTCCCCAAGTTCGAATAAGCTTCCATTGAAGGAATTGCTAGACACATTCAATGACTGGATCAGGTTCAAACCAGCAAGCATTCCCGAAACTGGTCCTGATAGCATGTTATGGCTCAAATCAAGAACTTCCAGCTGCTTCAAATTTGAGAGCTCAACAGGCACTGCCCCTTCTAGATGATTGCAAGAAAGGTCAAGCAATTTCAGCTGATTCAAATGGCCTAAAGAACGTGGAATGATCCCTTTCAGACCCTTTTGGGGCAGAATCAACATGATCACTCTCCCAGCATTTGATCCGGTGCTCCCATGTCCACAGACAACACCATCCCATTGACAGCACATGGATTCATTAGACCATGATGTGATGATAGGCCCATTTGTGAGGTTTCCAGCAAATTCTTTTAGAGCCAACAAATCACTTGGATCACAAGACTGAAAAGGGGTTTGGAGACCCAAACATGAACAAACAAAGAAAGCTAAGAACAGCCATTTGAGGCAAGTCATTGGAACAAATCCCAGCACCACCATTGCTGAAACCAAAGAACCCCAATTTAAAACAAGGCTAATAGTAATACAACCATAGAGTTATTTCACTCTGATACTGTTGAGAGCACACAACTTTTAACATACGAGAAGAAGTCCAAATAAAGAACCTGTAACTTACATTCCCACATCCCAATAGAACGAACAGCGCTCAACTTGCAACTTGAAGATGAAGCATCAATATAAAGACTTCAAATTGAGATCAGCAATTCCCACCTGAAACCAAATCCCCAAAATAAAGAACTAGTTTAATCTTAATATGTTGATAAAAGCACCCGATATAGAAAGAAAACTTGCAAATGAAGAAAATTGAATGCCAAAAGTAGTAAAGAACCAACTAACAACAACTTGCAAGTACAGCAATAACACTTACCATAAAAGAAGAGAGAATGTCAATCGCCACAACCAGTAAAGCCGCCAAAGGATATCTCAAGTCCCCACTAGGCATTAAAACCCTTGACCAAAATCAAGAGACCTACAATAAAACCAATCCATGTACCACACATCCCAAAACAACCTCAAGAAAAGGGGGGCAAAAAAGAATCATTTTATTTTTTTCCCAAATGAATCAACAATTAGCAAGATCCCAAATCCAAAAAACTAAACACTAGAGATTTGAATGTGGGGGGTGCACACATGCAAGGTGAAGCCGTGAAGAAGAAGGAGAAGAAGAAAAAGATACCTAATAAAGGAAGAAACTTTAGTCGTCTAAACCCAAAAACCAAAATGCCCCATCACTTGTACATGAAGTAAGAGTCTCCTGTGAAGCCAATATGAGCGGTAAACACTTTTTTTTTCCACAAATGGGTTCTTTCTCAAATTTCAAAACTGGACGTCTCTCTTTCTTATTTTCAAACCCAAAGCCGAAAAAATATACATGAGATAGAGAATCTAGAGCAAAGGGAAAAGAAGAAGATATAGTTCAAATCGAAAATAGTCAGGAGGGACAACTCAAATAAAGAAGAATAGTGAGTGAAGCAAAGTGCCAAATGCAGTACAGAAAAAGGAAAGTTCTTTCTCTTTCTCAGTCTCGATAGAATCTATATTTTATTTGTTTATTTATTGGACAAAGACACTGAGCTCTGAGCAGTGACTTAAGGCTTGAGCTCAGTGTTTGAACCTTGAGCTGACTTTTTTGGACAAATTTTAACAGTTAATAAGCAAGTGTGAGTGTGTGACCATTAATAAGCTATCTCTGAACGTCAATACCTACATTTGTCTGTTTCTTTGAAAAACTATTACATTGTTATTTCATTATGTTGGAATAAATTTGGATTCTTGTCCCGCGTTTTCAAGATGCGCGTGTTCACACACAGAAGCTTTTCAGGATATATTATTGTAAATTAATTACTCTTATGTTTAATATAATTTTTTAATATTAAATGATTTAATACATAAAAAAACTGTTGTATTTAGCTCAATACTATGTTTATTTCTTTTTTCTCTTTAAGGCTTTAAGCTATCCAAAGTACTTTTTTTTGTGGCTAAAGTACTATTTAATTTTTTTAATTTTTCTTTCATGGATGTTTTTATTTTTCTATTTATTACTTTGTAAACAAAAATAAATATTTAAACTCACATATTAGCATATTGCTTTGTAGAGTGTGTTAGATTCTTCTTTGAAGGGATCGATTTCATTTTATATCAATTTTTGAAAGAGAAATTATTTATTTTTTATTTGTGAACGGGGTGGGAGTAGATTAAGTATATGTGAAATCCTAAAAAAAAAAGACTAAAAATTATATAAATGTCTCATACTACTAAATCTCTCAATTCAATTTATGAAAAATCATTAACAATATGTGTCTAACCTTCATGCTTGCATGGAGACACTAAATGCAAGGGGCAGCAGAAAATATAGTGGTATATCGTGGCTGGAGGTGGAAGCACGCGCTTGGATAGCAAGTGAAATTGCGAAAAACGATGAACATGAGAGGTCAAAGGGATGACCGGCTATAACCGGTGGGAGCGAGCGGCGGTAGGCGGACGTCACGGGCAAATGCCAAATGGCGTAGATTAAGAGAATGTATTATTAGTTCATGTGAACTCACCAAACCCACCTTTTTTTATTCTTCATCTTTTTTGAAAATAAAAATAAAAAATAAATAGTTTTATAACGTTTTCTTTTAAATAAATTATTAAATATATATATAATTTATCTTATTCGGAATGAAAATAAGGTTGAGCGTTCCTTGTTAATTAGAAAAAAAAGGGAAATATTTTTTTTTAATAAAAAAATGTCACTACGGAGATTGGAGTAATGGAGTCTCCTTTCCTTTAATTTAATTGAAAATGAATAAACAATTTTAAAAAATTTGATTTTAAGAACAGAAAGTTCGGAACTAAAAATCATTGAAATTAATCTGACTCCAAAACCTATGAAGCTCTCAATAATTGACAGAAACGAACAAATTAATAAAACGATTGTGTTTGGTGTAGGGATTTGAAATATTAATACCAACCCCCACCAAACTTGGACTTTTAATGAGGAATGTGCACAAATAGTATATGGTGGCCAGCAAAATTCTTCGGAGAAAAATGCACATTTTTTTATTCGAGATTGAATTTCTTTCATTGGAATTCTTGAAAAGATTATTTGTCTCTAGAAAAAGATGGAGAACGATGGGAGGTGGTGAAGCAGACATTAAAATTTTCCTTGCTAGCATGTGTGAACTATGATGCAATATGATATTAATTTTTAAGCTTTATTTGGTATTGTGGTAGTTCGCGGTTTTTAATTCGTAACTCATGCGGAATGGAGTCTTCAGGTGTCAATATATGTATAATTTCGTAGAAATAATCAATTTTCTTGCTTTAGTCAAGTTATAAGTCTTTACAAGCCACTTCGGCCTTGGCCGAAGTGGTGCCTCACAAGCATGGCGAAATCTTCTTAAATGTAAAATATCGTATTTAAAAATTCTCTTGCAAAAGTGGAGTATAGACATCCTCTGCGCTATTTATTTATGTTATCATGTAATAATGTAAGTCCCAATCATGTATACCTGATTGTAAATATAAGTGTAATATCTCTGCTACAATAAGCTGTTGTTGTAAATATCTGTATAATGCAGTAATCTGATGATTAATCAGTTTCAAAAAACAAAAAAACAAAAAAAAAAGTCTTGACAAAATATTTTGACGGTCTAATTTTAGTAGCACAACTGCAAAAAAATTACACGAAAAAAGAGATAAATCTTAATGGTTCTCTTCTATTGAATTACTTAATTGAAAAATTAAAGCGTTTAGGTAAGAATCATATATTAAAAAAAAAAAGATACGCTTTAACACATCCTTAGTAAACATGAAAAGTCAAAAGTGAATGATTTGATTTTCAAGTCATAAGGATTGGGAGAGATGAAAACAAATTTGAAAATTGAAATGTCCTAAGAAATTGGTTGATTTGATTTAAGGTCATAATGAGGATACTAAGAGACCAATTGGAAGCTGAAAACAGGTCAAAAAATTGGTTTCCAGACAAGTCCTTTGTAAGAATTGGTCGAATAAAATAAATTTTGGCATTACAACCGAAGTGTTGTCCACCATATTAGTTAAATTACTAGTGATTTTACTTTAGTTGAATTATTAGTAACATTATGGGTGTGATTTTTTTTCAATCTAAGTATCGTTAAATGATGTGATTTATTGATTTCTATTAATTTTTAAGAGTTATATAATGTTTGAATAAGGACATAAATTAACGTTTAAAAAAAAAAGACATTTGTTATGAAATTATAATTTTAAAGTGCAATTACCATTTATAAGATATTAAAAATAATTGTTCATTGTCAATTTATTTCTATATTATTAATAAAATTATGAATATAACTTCATTACCCAATTTTTCCATTTTATTTAGTACAATTAAGATTTTGTAATTATTGTTGTAACCAATTTTTTTTATTTTGTTGATTATATAAGTTTAAATGAAGAATTGTGTATTGAGAATTGTTTTTTTTATTATATTAGTAATCAATTTAATTTATTTTTATTCTTGAGCAATGAATTAAATTTATTTAGTTGAAGAGAAAATTTGACAAAAATTAAATGAAAAAATTGGATAATGAAGTTATATTCGTAATTTTATTAATAATATAAGAATAAATTAGATAATGAACAATTATTTTTTAATATGCTATAAGGGTATAATGGTAATTGCACTTTAAAATTATAATTTATGTTAATAAATGGGGGTCTGAGTGTCTTTTTTTGTGCTTTTTTTCAAACGTTAGGAGTTTATGTGTCCCTTATTCAAACATTAGGGGTCTATGTGTCCTTTTCCCTTTTTTTAATAATTTGATATGACCTAATTCTACACGATACTGCACTAATTAAATCTCTGTCCAAAAAAAAATTTACTTACTAGGTGATAATTTAGAAGACAATAGTAAATTATCTAAAAGTTAATAATGCCGGCAGTGCATTATGCAATTTTAGCAGTTCATGATGGCACTTTTCTTTATTTGAGACTTTTTAGTAAAATGTGAGCACTCATGATTAGTCTTGTTAAGCAAGACTTACAAAAAGCCAAGAAATTTCGTCGCGTCGATTGATGACATTACCCACGCAATTAAGCATAGCAATGATGGCCATGTCTAATTTCATGGGCTTTTCTGCTTTTTCAATCGTTGACATTGCTCAAAAGCTGGAAAAGGGGATCAAAATATAGTCCACTTTAGCATGTTTGTGATCATGGTCATTGGTAATGGATGACAAAATTTATATCGATTTCACTGATATTTTGTGAAACTACCAAGGTTTCGGTTAGATATTAGGGTCCGACTGTGGCATTCAAGAATACTGTACTCCGAATCTTGGGCATTATTAGATAGTCAGAAAAAAAAGGTCAATAAAATTTAATCATTTAATGTGCACAAGTTATGAGGCATGGTATCTATGAAATACTGTATTCATAGCCTAAATATTAGTATCGTACAAACAAATAACTCTTTAAACTAGAACTTGCATTTGTGGTATTGAGAAATTAAATAAATCACATGTGAATGATTTTATATTTTGAGAAGCAATCCCAGCAGGAAAAATGGGCAAGTGTTATAAGAAGATTTATTAAATTTGGGAAAGTAAGTAGAGAGAAAGAGAGAGAGAGAGAGAGAGAGCAGGGTAAAGTCAGAGTTGAGAAACTAAGGATCTACAATGAAAAGAAATAAAATTTGGAGACGCCTAATCATAAATAAGATACCGCTAAAGCTGGACTATAATAAAAAGAAATAAAACATGTAGGGGCCAATGTTGCGAAACTATTTATAAAGTCTCCACGCCACCTTCTTAAGAGGCCCTATCCAACATGGATTTGCAGTCGTTAGGCCTTCAGAAAACACGCCGATGCTTAAACAAATGTCCAAAATGAACTTTGTCGTGGGCTTATCCGTGGCACAACAGGGTCCAATAACATTTATGAAATGCAATTTTCACAACACTTGTAGGGGTTGACAAACTCAATCCAATCTAGTGGACCCGATCCAATCAAATCAAATTAAATTTAATTCTAATGGATTGAATAAATTATTGTGGGTTAATTGGATTAATTTTTTTAACCCAATAATAATTGGGTTGGGTTGGTTTAATTATGATGAACTCAATCCAACCTATACAATTACAACAATAATGATGACAACGATATATTAATGTTAGTGGACATGATGCTAGCTAATTATCTAAAAGGTTTGAATTTGGAATTCGAGAAAGCGATGTAGGAAGCAGAAATAAAGTTTAGAAGCTCATTGTTGAAATTTTATTAATTTTAAGGTAGTTGGTTTTTGACCTTTCTTTATCGAACTCTAGACAATGAATATAATTTTCATGTTGTAACAAATTTATATTTGATTTCAATAATCTTCATTTCAAGTTTCATATTTTTTATTTAATTTTTTATTTTGATTTGACATTTAACCCAACTAGCTCAACCCAACCCAACCAGCTCAACCTCATGCTTTAAGTTTTGGGTTGAATTAGGTTAAACATGTTTATTTAATTAGATTGGGCTGATTTTATCTCAACTCATTCAATAATAGGTTGGGCTGGATTTTTACAAACCCTTTCCAACCCAACCTAGGGCCCAAACTGAACCCAGAAAATCTAATTCAGTTTCAACCTGCACCAAATTAATTTTCATCTTAAATTCGAATGAAATTTTGAGAACCTGCATACTTCTTAGTCTGGATACAGGTTCAAGTGAACCTGCAAATCTGGAACTTACATCTGGATTTTTTTATTTTAATATTTATTTTTTAGAAATTATTCAATATAAATAAAAAATAAAAGGAGCCCTAGCATAACACTGGTGGCAACAATCTATTGTTTCCTCTATTAGTCTCTCACTCTTTCTTCAAATTCTCCTTTAATTCTCTTCTTCAAATCAGATTAGTCACTGTCGTCATCACCTCGACTATCACCACCTTTGCGCTGCAATTGTGTTAATCTCGTTAGCATCACCAACCTTCTTTGTCACGACCAGCAAAATGGGTTGAAATCTGCCTCGATTGTGGTTGTGTTTTGTGTTCATCATCATATTCATAAGCTGGGGTTGTGAATACTTGTGAGTCACCTTTTCTCTTTGCAATTTATGCTTTTTTATGCTTTGATTTTATTATTTATACTCATTTTGTAATTTATGTGCTGTTATGCTCTCTTTACAATTTTAATATCTATACTATGTGATTTTAATATGTATACTCTGTGATTTTTAATATACATACTCTGTTATGCTTTAATTTTATTATTTATAGTTTATTTAATTTTGAATTATTTTGGATTGTTGCTGTTAACAGAACAGAAATGGTATCTTCAAAATATGTATAATTTTTACGGTTAAGAATAACATATAAATTGAAAGAAGTTGCTGGATTAGTTGTTAATTATAGAACTAATTATGTCTTGACATAATTTTTGTAGGGTGACAAATTCATGATGGAAAATGAACAAAGAATTGATCTAGATGTCTCTAAAAAGAGTGATGAAAGTGTGTGTGTGAGGGTTAGGAGAGAAGAAGAAAATAATGATGATACAATTGTTAAATTAGAACTAAATTCAATAGCAGCAGTTCGAAGGAGAAGCTGTGGCCGTGGCCATAGGGGTAATACTACTCCTATCACTTCACAAAAACGAAGTGGCGGCGACAGAGTAATCTCTTATGCTTGGAATCATTTCAAAAAAGTTAAGTTGGGTGAGGAAGTTTAGGTGATTTCCAATTACTATGGGTTAGTAATGCAATGACATTATTTGAAAGGTACTAATCACTTGATGAATCATGCGAAACAGTGTCCTAGAAGGTCATTAAAAAATGTGCAGCAAATGCACCTATCTTTTTCTTCTAAAGTTGATGAAACCACTGCTCTTAGTAATTGCAGTTCTAAATCAAAGTGGGATATGGCATCAGTAAAGCTTGTTGTAATGATTATACTACATGAGCTTCCTTTATCATTTGTTGAATATGTTGGGTTTTATGACTTGTTGAAACTACTCCAACCTTCTATTGAGACTATTAATAAAAATGCCATCAAAGTTGAAATCTTGAAGCTTTATGATGTTGAAAAAAAGAAGGCAATGAGTATTTTAGAAGCTTGTGAGAGTAGAATTGCAGTTATTATAGATATGTGGATTATCAGTAACCAAATAAGGGTACATGACTATTACAACACATTACATTGATAGCTCATGAGTATTGTGAAGTCGTATTATGAGGTAATATTCATTAAAACTTTTTTTTAAGCATAAATTAATGTACTGTTTAATATTTTAATTATTTTTTCACATGTTATGTTTATATATGTGCCAGCTCCACATAGTGGTGAGGTAATGTACAATGAGTTGTTTGATTTTTTGATGATTGGAATATAGATAGAAAGTTGTCCACTATAATTGTTGATAATTGTGCTCCAAATGATTCCATGATTGACTTGTTGTTAGGGAAATTTTCTACTAGTTCAATGATTATGGGTGGATTGTCAGTAACCAAATAAGGGTACATGACTATTACAACACATTACATTGATAGCTCATGAGTGTTGTGAAGTCGTATTATGAGGTAATATTCATTAAAACTTTTTTTTAAGCATAAATTAATGTACTGTTTAATATTTTAATTATTTTTTCACATGTTATGTTTATATATGTGCCAGCTCCACATAGTGGTGAGGTAATGTACAATGAGTTGTTTGATTGTTTGATGATTGAAATATAGATAGAAAGTTGTCCACTATAATTGTTGATAATTGTGCTCCAAATGATTCCATGATTGACTTGTTGTTAGGGAAATTTTCTAATAGTTCAATGATTATGGGTGGCAAATTCTTTCATATGCATTGTTGTGCTCATATATTGAATTTGATAGTAAGGTATGCTTTATCTATGATATAAAAGGGAGTTGAAAAAAATTAGAGATAGTGTTCATTACTGGGCAGCAACACCTGCTGGAGTTGAAAATTTTGAGAATGCAAAAAAAAGAAAGAAAAAAGAATTAGGTATTAAGGAAACCAAAAACTTGGTACATGATTATTAAACTAGATGGAACTCCACTTACTTGATGCTTAGTACTGCATTGTTATATAAGGATGTATTTGATAGTTAGAGTGAAATTTGTCAAAGTTTATGTGTGAGTATCTAAAAGTTTTTATAAGTTGACAGAACTTTTTTCAGGGACACGATATCTGACATCTAGTTTATTTTTTTGCCAAGATCTGTGAAATTAAATTGTCAATGAATGTATGGTTGCAATCACCTATTGATGGAATAAAAAATATGGCCACTAGGATGATTGCAAAGTATGATGAGTATTGAGATGTTATTCACAGTGTTCTTGTAGTGGGGACTACGTTAGATCCCAGACGTAAAATGCTACTGATTAACTTTTTATTCTTAAAATACATGGGGAAAAAAACTGAATATGAAATTGAAAGGGTGCGTAAGTTATTCGTTGATTTAGTGCATGAGTATGAAGTAAAGCATTCATCAAATTCAGGTGGGGGGGGGGGGGTTAATGGTTCTGCCAATTCTCAAGCTGTCACAATAGGGGATTCTATTATGTTGGACTTAGACTTGGATGAAATGGTTGATGAGTAGGCATCATTCAAAAATGAAAACACATAAAATACTTATTCCAAATCAGAATTGGAGCTTTATCTTTAGGAAAGTGTTTTGCCTTTAACTAGTCAATTTGATATTTTGTCATGGTGGAAGAATAATCAAGGCAAATATCCTATACTTGCAAAGATTACAAGAGACTTTTTGGCTATTCATGTATCAACAATTGCTTCTGAATCCACTTTTAGCACTGGAGATAGACATCTGATCCCTCATCGCAGTAGACTTCATCCATCTATAGTGGAGGCATTGGTGTACACTCAAAATTAGTTTTGGCTTGAACAAAACTTAAAAGATATAGACAATTTATTTATTAGAATCAAATGAATTTGTTGTATTATTTTTATTATCAATTTATCATTAATTGGTTCTCTTGTGTTATTATGTTTATGATTTGTGCATTTTTAAAAAAAATAGAATTCCAGAGGAAGCAATACTTTCTGTGGAGCATTTGGTTGATAAACGTTTGATAAATGAGCAACAATCAAATGAAGTAGATGATTGAGAGTTTAGTCTTTAGACTAGTGGTTTGAAGTTTAAACTTTGAATTGTATATTTATGTTATGGATTTGTATTTGTGGATGTTTATTGCTTTGAAACCTTGAATTTTAGATTTTTATATTTGTATTGTATTTATTTTAGAATTTGGATATGTCATATGATTTATATTTTATTTTTTGCAGAACAAATTTATTTTTTCTCATAACAAGTTGAGTTTAAGCTATCCGGGTTCAAAACTTAGAATCTGGAAACCCAGATTTTTCTGCGTTGAACCTGGCTCGAGCCCGTATTGAAAAAAGCAGAATTCAAATTCAGATTCGGTATAGAGAATTGTGTGTCTGAGTCTAAATCTGAAAAGACCAAACCCAGAACTGGAAATTGCCATCCCTAACCCCACCCGTGCCTACCCCTAACTTATATTATCCAAAACATTTCCAAAAAGGACATGCATAGAAACCATTAATTGTTTTAAAAGAATTGAAAGTGTACGAAGGTTGGTAAACTTATCCGAATCCCAATTTGATCTTGTTCTAATGGTAGAATAGCAAGCTCACATCATCCGGAACATTAAATAAATCAGCTGACACTGATAGTTTAATTTTTAATTAACTAAATTAAAAAAATCATTTCTCTTAAAAAAAAACAAAAATGACGGACCCAAGCCCAAACCCACCAAGACCACTACTTTGCATTCAATTTTTTTTTTTTTTCCCCCCCCCCCCCCCCCCAAGGATTGGCTAATCCCAATACCATTTTTCAAAGAGAAATTTACATATTAAATTTAGATAATCAATGGATAAAATCGTGATATTCAGGATTCTAATTAGGATTCAAAATTTTAATCGATTGAGGATTGGAATGTATTTTTTTGTCCTATTTTACTATTTATGATCAGATTGGAAATGATTATTCCTCCCAGTTCATGATGGAATGGGATCAAGATTGGCTACTCCCAATCGGAAGCTCCCGATTGCTAACTCTAATGTGTATGTTAAAAATCAAAACGATGTACAATTGGAGAATCAATCTACTTTGAATTCCCTAGAGTGTTTTTATTTGTATATTCAATAAAATCTTAATAAATTATTATTTTTGAAAAGAAAAAAATAACTAATTGAATTATAATCTAATAAATAGTTCTTGAATTGGGTTAATAAAAAAAATAATTTAATCGAATATTAATTTATTAATATTTTACTGTTCAACTTTTTCTAATAGTCTATCATTGTGCAAAGTTCCCATAAAATTCTTTTAATTTTGCTCCAACAGTGAGAATTCATAATTTTTATCCTTTCACAATAATTTAATGCACTCTATGACAATGAATATGATCAATTCAGGTCATAACATCCTTCCTAAAATTTGGTCAAAGTTTCATTAGTATTAATATAAGTTGGTTTCAGTAATAGTTTGATTTGTAAATATAAGTTATAATCTCATATATATAAATTATAATCTGAACAATAGTCTCATGTAATAAAAAAAAAATCCTTCCCAAAAAAAAAAATTCAAGAGTGAACATCTGAATTCGAATCTACACCAACAAAAGGTGTCCAGATAATAAATAATATCCAAACTAAATTGATGTAGCAGCATTAAAATAAAATTAAATAAATTGCATAAAAGTTTAGAATTCCAAGAAGAAAAGTACGAGTGCATGACGCGTTGTTATTAATTGGATAAAATGGAGGGTCTGCTTATGTTACATTTGCTGGAAGTAACAGCTAACGACATAACCAGTTGACTCATGTAAGAACAGCACGTGGCGTTCAGAAGTCATTTTAAAATACTGTACAAATCAGTCCCAAAAAGCGTCAATGTAAGATTCCTTACAATAGCCGGTTGAAGTTATTTGCGACATATCAATGAAAATTTCAAATTTCAAATTTCAATTATTTATTTATTTATTTATTTTTGCGTCAAGGCACGATCCAGGTCTAGCTTTCAAACTTTTCTCAAACAACTTATTCATTCATAATGCTTTGTCCAACCGCATCAGTCACCATTTGAATTGTATGTTATACAAACTTCTTTGAATCAATTAGCTAATGCTCTGTTTATCGAAGGACGCAACTTCTCCCCCCTCTACCATAATCATCGAAATAACTCAAACCATCCAAAAATAATATAACGTTTCCCACGTGATATGTTGCAATGTATTTAATTATTATAAATTAAAAATTTATAATCTCCAAAAACATAACAAAAATCCTACCCAAATAAAATATTCATGTTCATTTTTCTTTCGAAATCTTGTTTATCTTCATCTAAACTCATCTCCATTTTATGTTGTTCCCAAATCACAGCCCGTTTCTCATGTTCTTCCAAGGATAACAATAATTTCCCTAAAAACCTGCATACTACAGATAATTTTACGGGTTTGAGTTTGGTATTTCAAATTTATATTCATTACGAGTTTCAAGTGAGTTTGGTATTGAGAAAAAAAAATCTTTGTATTTTTTTAATTATTTATATTTTAAATTTTAATCATAAAGATCACATTAAAAAAAGTTAATTATAAATATATTTAAGCTAAAGTTATTACTCGTGACCTAGTTAATTATAAATAGTGATCTTCACTGACTCTATCAAGTCCCATGGCTTAATAGCGTATCCAACATGAAAAAAATAAGAACCCCCCACTAGAAACAAACTACATATATATAAGATAGATACAATAAGCTTTTATAATTTTTAAGTTAAATATTACTAATTTTAATATTACTAACATTTTATTTTACTTTATTTGTTAATATTGTCGACAATGCTTATATATTGATTGAAAGACGGGGTAAGTCATTTATCTTATTGATGATAATTTGCTTACAACATAAACATGTTCTTTTATATTGATATATATTGTGCATTTATTTTACTGTAGAAACTTTAATTCTCATTTACATTGATAAAATCTAAAATTGAGTATTTTATGTGTATTTTTAAATTAAGGTAACTTCATAGTTTGAATTATATAATTTAAATTTTTATGTATTATTGAAATTACTTTTTTTTAATATTTGTAAGTTTAAATCTAAAAACCCACAAGGTGATGCGAATCCCATAATGAAACTTTGAAACCCACTGTTAATTTGAAGTTTCAACTTCTCAAGAAAGTTCTAAACAGATTTAAGACCAACAAAACCTTGACCCAATGCTTAAGAAAACATGAACCAAATGTATATAGAATGATATTAACGCCACACTCAAGAAATAAATGAGAAGATGAGTGATAAGTCTAAATTTAGAACGCCACAAGAATGTAAATTCTTGATAAATTCACTAGTTCTCAAAAGAACCAAAGAAATATTAATCTTTCAAATTCAAATAACATTAATCTCTAATTTTTTTACATAGTAAGGTTACTGAGTTTAAATAGACCAATAGAAACGTAAGATCCTAAAAATACAAATGAAAATATTGAAACAACCCTCTAAGTATAAGTTTGTCAAAGGATGCTTCAAAAGTCTTCACCAATCCACTATAATTAATGTTATATTTGACAAACTTAATGCTAACTTACTATAATTAATACTATTATTGAAAAACTTAATTTTAGTCTACCATCATTGATGATAGACTTACCTTACACATTGACAAACTTAAAACAAAACAAACAAATGAAGTTGAAAAACAAAGTAGTCGTTGAAAATCCCAAGTCTGAACAAGCTGTAATGAATTGGTCATAACTCCTTTTAGAGAACTCGAAATCTAGCTCTGTAAAATGCATTGGAAAGCTAACTTAATTATATTTCCAACGGTATATAGCTTGCACATTACTTCTGGCTCAATCAATAACAGTTTTATTCCAAATTTGACCTTTCTGCATTTGATCCAAATTGTGTATTTGGTTGCCCAATAGCTTGAATAATGCCCACAATGCCTTGTCTTCTCTTTAAGCCCAATTCATGATGTCTTGCATCTTGAATTGCATTTTCAATCCATATTTTCTCAATTAATCCATTTAAAACAACTTGTATCTTTTTAGTTTTAACTCTTGTAATTGGGCCTCAATGAATGTGCAAAGGATCACTTGAATCTTTAATGATATTCCCTTAATAGTTCTCATAACAAGAATTGAGGGTAGGTTTAGTAATTGTTAACATTTACTAAACAAATATTTTTAGAAAAATAAAAAAACTTGATGTGGGTTGTAGTAGAGGTGGCAAAAATACCCGCCCGGTCCGGACCCGGACCGTACCCGGACGTTGCGGGCCGGGTAATACCCGGCCCGGGTATGAAGGCGGGTCGGTCTTGGGCATCACTTGATAAACCCGGAACCCGGATTTTATTAAAAAAAATTATAAAATATATATTATTTTAAATATTTTATATTTATTTGACTCATTTATTATACATATATAAAGTTTTAAACACTTAAAGTTTATATTTTCATGTCAAATTTTATTGAAATAAATTTAAAACTTATAAAATTACCAAAAAATAAAAAATATATACACATAAAATATTAAAAAATATAAAATTCGGATACCCGGATCAAAACCCGGCCCGGACCGGTTGTATCCGGGCAGGGTCCGGTCATGGCAATACCCGGACTCGGCCCGGGGTTTTGCCATCTCTAGGTTGTAGGTGAGCTTAGTAATTTAATTTTTTTTTTTCGGATACGGGGTGGTGCCCATTACCATCCTTATTTAGCATTCCCTAATCTAAGTGAATTTACAAAATGGAACAATAGAAAATTGATTAATAATGTATGGAAAAGTATTTGGTGAATTCGATTCTCCGGTACATTCCTCTAATTTTCAAACCCTTATGCGCGTCGTGATTTTCTTTTTTTCCCTCTATAAAATTTACTTGTTAACCCGTTAACAAGTAATTTTTCATAACTCTTTCATCAGGTTGCCCACCTTTTGTTTAATACATTCATTTGACAGTTGCACCTGTACTGCATTTCAACTTAACTTCGTTCCCATCCGTTGGATTTGAAAATCACGTATCTAACGATCCATAAT
Organism: Citrus mangshanensis; assembly: GCA_030449895.1. Taxonomy (NCBI): domain Eukaryota; kingdom Viridiplantae; phylum Streptophyta; class Magnoliopsida; order Sapindales; family Rutaceae; genus Citrus; species Citrus mangshanensis. The sequence goes on along the minus strand of JASUUJ010000220.1, from coordinate 161,244 downwards.
GGCAGGCTGTTTGTTACAGAAAATTTAATATAGGCGCTGCCTAAAAATGGAAACAAGTGATATATCATAAACAAACTAGGGGTGGGCAAAATCGGGTTCGGGTCGGGTTCGGATCAACCCGATCGGATTTCGGGTTAGTCGGGTTGGATAAAAATCAATCCGAATCCCACCCGAACTTAAAACCCGATCCGATCCGATCCGAATTTAAATTCGGATCGGATGCGGGTTAATTCGGATTCGGATTAAATTCGGGTTATTCGGGTTATTCAGATGAATTCGGGTTAATTCGGGTCGGGTGTAATCGGATCGGATTCGGGTTAATTCGGGTTCGGATTAAATTCGGGTTATTCGGATTAATTCGGGTTATAATTAATTAATTTGCCAATTTAGCAATTGGGAATCAAACGTAATTTTAATTGAGTTACTCCATTAATTATCTTTAATTAGAGGGAAGAGAGTGAAAGGGAGGAAAAAGAAATTGTATGACTTTTCATAAAATAACTTATAAATTTAGAAATTATATACATATGTTAAAATATTATTTGTTAGTGGTTTCATATTAGATTATGAAGACCCAAATCATCACGCTAGAATTTCTCATGTCCAAAAGTTTTTCACAATAAAAAAATGAATTATTTTTTACAAATTTTAATCTTATCCTATGGTCATGTTTGTTCAAAATTCAAAGAAAACCTTAACAATTTGCTATGTGACACAATAATAAGTGTTAATGTCTTATAGTAAAAGATAAAACCCATTAAATTTAATATTAAAATATAATAAATCACAAAAAAAAACCCTCTACCAAATGGCAAAACTCAATCAGTGGACTGGAATGTGGAATCCACATTAATTTTGTCATGGGGCCACACGTTGATACTTGATACTTGATAAGGAAACATTTTTTTTCTATTTTTTTTATTCTTTTTGGCTTTTTGCCATGGGGACCTCTGGAGAAGTGGAGATACAGCCGTTTAAAAGAAAATTTACATACACTTTGCATACACTTTATCTAATCCAAAAGACAAACACAGCAAACGTAAGGGATTGATTCATTTTCATTCTGGAAATAACAACATGAACGTGCATGTCCTTTATAAAACAAGGACATTTCTCTTCCACTCTTGTCACCTTGCTAACTAAAAAATTTCTTTCCCACCTTCCTTATCCTCCCTCATTCATTCATCCATTCATTTCAACCAACAAAAAAAAAAAACTACTACAGAATTAAATTCAAATGATTCAAAATTAAAAATTAACACAAAGCATAAAATTAAAATTAACACAAAGTTTAAATTTAATAGTCTCCATTCAAAGCGCAATGTCCAATTCTAAAATCTAAACATTAATCTTTAGAACACAAAATTAAACATAATTAAATAGTTTCCATTTTCCAAAACACAAATGACAGAGTTCCAAAATCCAAAACACAACAAAGTTTAAATGTAAATCTAGATCAACTTCCTCCACGGCTCCACCGTTCCTCGCAAGCACTTTGACAAATTTTAACTTCAATTTCTTCTACTCCAATCTTGTAAACAAGCTACAATCTTTTTACCGATCGTTTTCCCTCTATGATCTTCAATCACACTGAAACTAATAATCCTTCTGTTCAAACACCAATCACTATCAATAAAATGAGCTGTGATCACCATGTAACTCATGTTTTGAACAGAAGTCCATAAATCAGTGGTAAGAGACACTCGCTGTTTGTTGTTGCAAATCAAACTCTTCAACATTATCTTTTCTTCCAAAAATAAATCCATAACATCCCTACCAACAGTTCTCCGAGATGGCATAACAAACTGTGGAATGGCTACACTACAGAAATGCCTGAACCCTTTGTTATCCACAAAACTAAGTGGCAACTCACCCATAATGATCATTTTGGTGACTGCCCTTCTACAAGCGTCTTGACTCCACCCTTTAGCCAAAACCATATTACTTGCATTTCCTTCCCCACCCTCAGTTGTCAAGTTTTGTTGACTTCCCTCTTGTTGTTCCCGGAATGTCTTGTATGCAAGGCAAGCCAGTATATGATTTCTCATATTTGTAATCCCATCACGCCTTGAATGACATTGATATTGTCTACCACAATAGTTGCACTTGCATTTGTTTGGATTGTTCTCGAGCAAAGTAAAATGATTCCACGTCGCAGATCTTTTCTTCATCGCTGGTCTTTTCCGCTTTGCCTTTTGAGTTCCTTCCATTTGAACACTTTGATTGTCATCATCACTCATTGAATTCGATCTTGAGTGTCCAGACATCTAAACATGCAAATAAATAATTATTAATCATTAATTCATAAATTAAAACACAAAAAGACTATTAAAAAAATCTACTTAATAGTTAGTATTACAAATTGATTCAAATAATTGTTAATTTAATTTTATGAAACTTTTTGAAATCGATATTTCCAATTTTCCACCATAATGTTTATATATGATCAAGAATTCAAGATGCATATTCCATAAAAGAAAACCAAGAAATTAAACTAATTATTTAATTTATAATATCTAATTATCCATTGGCCAAAATAATATAATATTAATTACATATCCGTATCTTAAATTCTTAATTCTTATTATGCCCACATTATATGTAGTTAACCACTTAATATTTACTTATTGGTTAATGGTTATCATGCAATTAATTAAATTGATTAATTATTTATTGAAGTTGAAACTTGAAACTACTGCAATTAAATTGGTTAATGGTTAATTTTTTGTTGATGTTGAAACTATTCTATAAATACACATATCATATGACATATACAATTATAATTTATATTGTAACATAATATTTAATTTTAATTTTTAATCTAACATTACTATTCATACAAAAAATCAATTATTAATTAATAACAGAAAATTAATGCCAGATTATTTTTATTTTATTGATAAAATTTAACAATATATAATTATATATAATTAACAATTTAACATACAAAATTACAATTAACATTTCTCATATAACATATAACAAATAAAAATTATAATTAATCATTAATGCATATATAATTATATAATATATACCATCTCTTAAATAACTTTAAAAGCGGATTTCTTTGTCTTGCACTCTTGCTTTGCTTATTCACTTTCAAGCCTTCAAGTTCCAATTCCAAAACAGAGTGAAGAGAGTCGGAGAGACAGAGACCTTTTGAGATTGGAGGTGGATCCGTGACCCGTGAGGCGTGACCGTGAATGGGTGTGGTGGCCGGATGTCAACACTCAACGTGACCCGTGGATGCCAATGGTGGAGACTCGAGTGGATCGGAGGCGGCTTTGGGTGGATCTTCAATCTGAGTTATGGTGGAGTGGAGGATTCAAGGCGTGGATCCGGCGCTTGGTTGCAGCAGATCTGTAGATCGGGTCACGATCTTCGCAAATCAGGTTCGGCTTCAGTTGGGGTCGTTCTCGGAAGTGGTTGCTGGCTGCGTGTGGTGGCCGTTGAAGCTCCGTGAAGCGTGCGTGTGTGTTTCTTTGCGCGTGATGAGCGACGAAGGCCGTGACTCCGTGAGGCGTGAATGAGCGTGGGACAGTGGGTTGGCTGCTGCCTGCTTGTGCTTGACGGCTGCTGGTTTCAGTGATTTTTGTGTGACACTGTGACAGTGAGGGTTTGTGAATTGTGATAGTGATACCGTGAGTGAGGGTTTGTGACTGTGAGTTGTTACTTGTTACTTTGCTTAATTGCTTTGCTTGTGTTGTTTGCTTGGTGAATTATTGAATTGTTTTGTAACTTTTGTTGCGGTGAATAGTGAATACTGAATAGTTTGGAGTGAATTGACTGAATTCCTGAATTGTTTTGTTGCGGTGAATACTTTGTGAAATGTGAAATTGTGAATTACTGTAAATCCGTGAGTCTGTACTCTCTCCTGTGATCTGTATTCTGTTTCTGTGAGAGTGTGAGTTACTGATTCAATGCATGTACTCGTGTGAGATGTGAGTGTGCCGTGTGTGTGTCTGTGTGATATTGTAAGTGTAAATCTGTAATTTTTGCCCAAGTTTTTTTTTTTGTCTCAACCCGATCGGGTTTTCGGATCGGATCGGGTTTCACCCGATCCGATCATGATCCGATCGGGTTGAGACAATTTCACCCGATCGGGTTTTGTTGACCACCCGATCCGATCCGAACCCGAAATGTTTCGGATCGGGTCGGGTCGGATCGGGTCGGGTCGGATAATTTGCCCACCCCTAAAACAAACTGCACATCAAAAAAAAAAAAAATGCTGATCCAGAAAACACACCACGCGCAGAATCAGCGCGTGAAATACACCACACGCCCCTTCTACGTATTATTAAGCAAAAACCCACGTCAACACTCGCGGAGAGGGACCTAGTAACTGTTGAAAATGGAGGAGAAGATGAAGGTGATGGGTGTGGTGGGCAGCGGCCAAATGGGCTCCGGAATCGCCCAGCTCGGCGTCATGCACGGCTTGGACGTGTGGCTCGTCGATACGGACCCAGACGCGTTGGTTAGAGCCACCAAATCAATCTCAAGCTCCATCCAAAAGTTTGTCTCCAAAGGCCAACTCTCCCAGGCAAGCTCTCTCTGTTTTGTTCTTGTTACTTTCAATTTTGATGAGTTTTATTTAATGATGTTTGCAAAAATATTACAAAACTCATGCTTTCTAGGAGCTTACCGATGTTTTGATTGATCAATATAGTGTTATGATTTTTGTCCAACTCATAATTTCAATCACTAACAAATAAGTGAGGTTAGCTGCTTAGGCTTGAGTCGTATATTTGGACTTCTCAGGAGTATAATTATCTTATCTAATTGTTCCTTATGATTGGTTGTAACTGGAAAGTTCATTTGGAAATTTATTGTTTCATTGCTTCTGTTGTCGAATTAATGCGAAATTACTTCGTGCTTTTCATAGACAAGAACAAGATGGGCTTGCTATGTTTTTTCTTTCTTTTGTGTTTAATTTTGGGGGAGAAAATCCTTGGCCCTTGTAAATGTTAAATGCTACATAGATACGAATGATACCTACATAGTTAGAAATTCCTTTAATCTTCTTGTGATTTTAACAACGATGGCTTTGCCCGTAGGACATGCTTAATTTGATTTTTTTTTTTACTTTTTGTCGGGGACCGCGGAATTTATTGTTTGTTAGTATAATGTCATTCAGTTGGTTGCGGCTGTCACCAAATTTATTAGTTGAAATCTTGCTTTCTGAGGGTCTGATTTGCATTCCTCAAATGGTAAAAACAGTTTCAGGGATTGCTTGGAAATTTTTGCAAGGATTTGGTTGGACCATTTGTTTATATTTTTATGAGTATGCTTAAACGTTATCATCCTCTGAATGTTGGGTAATTAAGAATTTAGCTGGTGCTCCTAGCCTGCACCACTGGCGACCTTGTTGATTTATTAGATTGAAAAAGTTTGTCATCTTTAATTAGCCAGGCAGTGGGTACTGATGCTCCGAGACGTCTAAGGTGTACATCAAATTTGAAAGACCTTCATTCAGCAGATATTATAGTTGAAGCTATTGTGGAGTCTGAAGATGTAAAGAAGAAGTTGTTTTCTGAGCTTGATAAGATTACAAAAGCTTCTGCTATTTTGGCTTCGAATACAAGCTCCATATCTATTACTCGGTTAGCATCTGCGACCAGTAGACCATGCCAGGTGATGCTCAGAATATCTGATAACAACACCTAGTTACACTAGCCACGCTGTTAGATTTATTTATTTGTATTAATGTTGAAATATCTTATTTAGTAACATTGGAGTAGAGTATGTTAGTATTAGTGTTGGAATTGCATTAGCATCTTTTTTTGTTATCTATTGTAAAATATGATTAAATGGGTGCATTTTCTTTTTCTAATTGGTACTTCCTGTCAGCTGTGGCAGACGGAACTTCACTGAACTATTCTTTTACACTTAACTTTTGATCTTCCAGTCTACCACTTGACCTTAAACTCAAGGGTATAAGAGTTTTTGACAAAAATATTTCTCATGTAACCCAAAAGAGTTGAATGATGGATAGCTGGTTTATACAAATAGTTTTGTGTTGGAGATGGATCATCTGCTAATTTAATCTTAAATTAGAAGTCTAATTTTCTAAAGCTGTCTCCCCATTCTCTCTTGTTGCCTGCCTTTCCCTTTACTTGGAACATAAAACCTCAATTCATTATTGCTTGTTTCTGATTTTGTGTATGTATTCTCGTCATCTGTTTATTGCATTATAAATTTGAATTCTTGTTTGTGCATTGCATTTCACTACAATTAAATTAACATTTTTACCAATTTTGAGATGTTAGATTTAGAATCTCAGTAAGTGGAAGCGAGATGCTATTGTTGCAGGTGATTGGCATGCATTTTATGAATCCTCCTCCCCTAATGAAACTAGTTGAAGTCATACGAGGGGCAGACACATCAGATGAGACATTCCGTGCAACAAAAGCCTTGGCAGAGAGGTAATTGGATCAGATAATATTCTCCATGGAACTTGACTTTACTTTTCTACTTGCTCTACCCATCTCTTGAAAACAATCATCTTCCCACCATCCAGTTCATGTGCACATGAAGAATACCCTGGAAAGAGGGCCATTGATGGGCATGCCTCTGTTTATCTCATATTTGTCCGCTAATTACACCACTTTGACTGCTGGATTTGCAGGTTTGGCAAGACAGTGGTATGCTCTCAGGATTATGCAGGCTTCATTGTAAATCGAATCTTAATGCCCATGATAAATGAAGCATTTTTCACTCTTTGTACTGGAGTGGCAACAAAGGAAGACATTGATGCAGGGATGAAGCTGGGAACAAACCAACCGATGGGTCCATTACAACTTGCAGATTTCATTGGGTTAGATGTCTGCTTGTCAATAATGAAAGTCCTTCATACTGGTCTGGGGGACAGTAAATATGCTCCCTGTCCTCTTCTCGTGCAGTATGTTGACGCCGGTCGGCTTGGAAAAAAACGAGGTATTGGAGTTTATGACTACCGTAGAGTGCCTGAATCAGTAAAACCAAATGCTCGTCTTTGAAATATGTTGTATTGTTAGAACAATAAGGTTGGTGGAGTGCCGTATTAAATATTGTAATGTTCATCTTTTCATTCAAGATGATTATGCGACATGTTAGCCTAAGCTAGCCATCCCACAGGGAGTTATTTCCTTTTTCATCTTACTTTATATTGTTGTCATCTATGTAATAAAGTTAAAAGGGGGTCTCAGATTGGGAGAAATTTCTTACAGTAATAGCAAAGTGGAAGAGTAAAATGAAACATTTTATTCATAAATTCCAGTGTCCCGTGCTTTCTCTTGTATTTATTATTTCCTTCTCATGGTTTCCTATTTTTGCCCCAACTCTAATGCTGAAATTGTCAAATAGCTTTTTAGCAATTTACCAATGGCTATTTATTTTAGTTTAGAAAACCTTTGGCAATGGATTACTTACCGGTCAGCTAAACATCAGATCAATTACTATGAAGCTTTGTTAAATGTTTTTCTGAATTTGTGAATGACTCGTGCTGCTTCCATTGCTTTTGCACAACTTAAACATTTATCCCTCTTAGTAATTTGATAGAACTTGGTTGTAAAATCTGCATTGAAGGTAATATGCATATGGCCTGTTTTCAATTGATTTTGGGGTAAGAAAAGCCAAACCAGTGTAGAACAATAAATTTATATTTTTGGGGGAGATGGGGTACCTCACTGGTTTGTTGTGTGCGGTGCGGTGTATCTAAAATCCGGGGGAGGTGAGAAGGGGAGAGAGAGTAGTAACAATGGTGGAATGTCAGAAACAAGAGAGGTGTCATTCAAAATGAGCCACGCGCAAAAGTGAAATAGAGGTTAGAGGTGTGGCGTTCAACTCAAGCTTTTATGGTAAAAGAGGCTAGCCCTGTAAATTAGGGTTTAAGGTTGAAGAAAACCTCTTTTTCGGAGTGTGAGTGTTAATGGTGAGTGAGAAATTGAGAATGAAAGCACGCTTTATATATAGTGGCGTCTGCTTTTTAACGTCCTTTTTTTTATGATTTTTTGGGCCGTTATCTGCGTGTTGGCGTATCTCATCTTTTGGAAACGTGGCTGGAGAGTGGTCTGCGGTAGGCGGGTAGGGACCACCTTGGGGACAGTGTCCTTTTGGCAGAGGTAGCTGTCCTCCTTTTAGACGTCGCTTTTGATTCCTAATTCGACAAAATCAAATGATATCTTTTAGGAGGCGGAGGCGTTTCTTATGGCGGGTATTTTCGGTGGATTCTCTTTGCATACCTCGAGTTACGTGGGTAACTTTATTTGTATAGGGTATCTCTATTCGTGTAGTCCTCATATTATATGGGGTACCTCTATTTGTGTGGGATACCTCTAATTGTGCAGGGTACCTCTATTTATACGGGGTACCTCAAGTCATGCCGGGCACCTCGGATTGTGCAGGGTACCTCCGATTGTGCTAAAATCATTCCATTTGTTGACACATGGTGCTCTATTGCCTTTCCTATTTTTCCCGCAAACAACATCCCCCTAGTTTCTTTTTGGCGAGAAGTATTGGAGGCAAAAGAAACTCATTATATGAGTGACACGTGGCGACGCGGCTGGACTGAAGGGTACCTTGCTTAGCTTCTTCCCTTGACTAAACTTTGTGTACTTCGAACTAAAAATCTTCTCTTTGTCTTTTCCTTTTCCCGCTTTCTTTTTTTTTTTTTTTTGACGATGAGAACGAACAGTTGTCTTCATAGGTCTCTCTCTTTTTTCTTGGGAAGTGGCAGCCGTCTGACATGCAATTTGAATTTTGAAAATACCAATCTCACGCAACATCCCTGAACTCCTCTCTTGGGCAGCGTGCTCTGTCAGGTTGAATTTAAAACTCCTGACGTGTGTCAATCTTCTCTTATTTATTTTGAAAATCCCCAAACGAACTCCCAAAAATTGATTATTTCCAGTAGCCTTTTTCTTCCATAATTTTGTCTCCTCTCCTAACTGCATCAACATTATCACAGGTAAAAAAAAAAAAAATTTCTTTTACTCTTTTTTTTTTTTTTTTACGTTCGTCTTCCCCTAGGCTTTATTCTTTCTTCACTTCTTTTTTCTTTTATTTCCTTCTTCTTCCCGTTTTTCTTTCTCCCTTTTCTTTCTTTCTTTTCTTTCTTTCTTTTCTTTCTTTCTTCTTCCTCTTTCTCTCTTTTCTTTCTTCTTTCTCTTGCGAGTACGTTTTGCGTGAATCTCGGCTGCTGCAGTGGCGGTTTTCGGCCCGATCGGTTCAAGGCGGTTTCCGCGGCTCACGGCGAGATCCAAACCCGGTTGCGGTAATCCTCCCTTCCTTGTTTCCTCATTTTCTCTTACTTCCTCTCTCTCTTTCTCCTTCTCTTTCTCTTCGGTTTCTTTTTTTTTTTTTTGGCGTCCTCCTTTGGTGGTTTCCGGCATCCTTCCCGTGATCTCCGGCGTCGGTTCTCGGTGGTTGCAGCCATGACAGCCGACGCCGGTTGCTGCAGCTTCTTCGTTCTTCATTTTATTTATTCATTTATTTATAAATAACTATATATATTTAAGCTTATTTTTATTTTTATACTTGCATATTTTTACCCACTATTTTTGGTTGCCTGCAGCTTCATTTCGCTGCGATTATCAATCCCGATCTGCTGAATTGGTGAATCACAGGTATCCCTCCTCGCTTCTCCTCCTTTGGCGCATTCACAGTGGCGCTATTTTGCATACTCTGAGAAAATTTTATTTTTTGTTTTGTTGTTTTTTGTTTTGTTGGTTGGTGTTTGCATTTGGTGGTTGATGTGTGGTGGATGGTGCTTGGTATGGATATATTGCTGTTTGGAAAACATGTGGCTTGTTGGATGTGTTGTTGGGGGCTTGTGGATGTGTTGTTGGGGCTTGTGGATGTGTTGTTGGGGAAAGGTAGATGGGTAAGAAACACACGGGACCCGTGAGGAAGCGACGTAAAGTTGGGGCTGGTAGGGTTGACAGCCCTCCTGCGGGTTTCCCTTCCCACATCTCCATTAGCGAGGGGGATCGGTCCCCTCCTAGTTCCTCTAAGAGTTGTAATTCTCGTTCTGAGCCCTCTCGGCCTAGGAGTACCCCTCGTGTCAGCCCACGCTTTCCTAGTAAACGGCCTACCCCCCATCCTCGGAAGAAGGGTAAGTCAACCAAGCCTAAGGCTCCAGCTCGTTCCTCGGACCAGCCGCCTAAGTCTCCCCCTGCCACACCTTCAAAATCTAGCAACCCTTTTTCCCTAGGCATTAGGAGGGCTATTTTGGGGGACTTAGAACAAATTAGAGCCAAATACAATATTCCTCCGTCTGTCCAGCTTAGGGTACCCCAGGTAGATGAGCGACCCGAGTGTCCAAAGTCTGATGGGATTGCTCTCCATATCGACCTCTTCGATCTAGGACTCCGCCTGCCCCTCCAACCATTCTTTATGAAAATGTTTAGTTATTTGGGGGTAGCTCCTGGGCAGCTGTCCCTTCCAGGGTGGAGGACACTGACGGGCTTACATGTGTTATGGTTGGAGGTCGTGAAGCGCGACATTTCTGTTCGGGAGTTGAGGGGCCTTTACCAATTCAAGCCTAAGGGTCCGGCATTGCTTACTCCCCAGGGTGATCATGGCCACATCGTTGAGGAAACCCCGCCTTGAAGAAGGGTTAGAAAGGGATGGTTTGTCGAGGGTAGGTGGGGGACGAGACTGCGGGGAGAAGGCGACCCGTGGAGGTTCCCCATTCCTTGATATCGTAAGTATCTCCCTTACTTATGGTTCTTTATCAGAATCTTTCGCTTGAATGTCTCGCTAACCTTGAGTTCTTTATGCTTTCGCAGGTGTGACATGGGCTAAAGGATCATGCCCAGTTCAGGAGGTGGGGAGAGAGGTGAAGAAGTTTGTGGACATGCTTCGAGGTGCACAAAAGGGTAGTGATGTGCTGGAGGAGAGCCGATTATGGAGAGCGGGGCTGATTGACCGAAGTCCTACATCTGCTCCTGGGGGTGACTCATGTATGATTTGGGTGTCGGGGGGGTATCCTATTATCACTTATGGGACTGGGGTACCCCATTATCATTGCATTCTTCGTTTCGCTTCCCTGCCTTCCATTTCCTATTTTTTACTTTTGCAGTACTTAGTACTTGTCGAGCTAACATAACTTTTGTGTATTGGGTGCAGTCATGGAATCGACGGGTGATGCTTTTGACGCCTTCTTCCAAGCGGTAGTGGGCGGTGCTTCCGGATCTCAGGATTCGGCGGTACCCCCGAAAGGCTCCCGACCTCCTCGAGCTCCCAGTCCAAAGGGGAAATCTCAGGGTACCTCCCACAGCGGGTCGAAGGGTACCCCTCGCTCGAAGAAGAGAAAATTCGGGCTGGTTTCTACTTTCCCCGATGAGTTACGTGAGGGTGACTTAGACCCAGCTTCTAACAAGGAGGTTTTGCACTTGGCTCACCACTTTTACTACTCTGCTGAAAATTTTACCTCCGAGGTTGCTGAAGAGGTTGACAAGATGAGTTTGAGCCAGCGTTACGGTCAAGCACTTAGGGCTACCCAAGAGGTAGGCTTTCCCGGGGTACCCCGGGTGTACTCTTCATCACTTTCTTTTTACTTATTTAATCTTTTTGTCATACACATATATTTAACATGTCTTTCATGACCCGCATGCATCCTTTCTCCTTAGCCACTGCCTTCCGGATCTCAACTCCTTTGTTGCCGCACAGTCAGAGGTCGACAAGTTAAGGAGTGAGCTTCAAAGCCATCAATCTCGTGAGGATCAGCTCGCTCGAGAAGTTAAAACTCTGCAAGAACGCATTGCTGGCCTGTCGGGAGAGAAAGCTAGGGTGGAGAAAGATTGTGAGGAGTTGAGGGCCACCAACGGGGATCTGCTATCTCGACAAAAGACGATGGCGGAGGATGCATTCTCACTCATCATGACGGAGGTGTGGAGTGTGGATCCGGAGTTGGAGGTACCCCGGGTGCAGAAATTTGTCAACAAGGCTACGATTCTGAAGACAATTGCAGAGAGGAAGAAGCATTCCCAGGCACGGTCGGGTACCCCTTCCGGGTTGCCTGGGGTACCCCGTGCGCTTCCGCCGTTGCCTGCCTCGGATGCCCCTTCTTCGGCTGCTCATATTCCGGGTACCTCGGAGTCCTCTGCTGATCGCCCTCTGGAGACGGATGTCGGGGATGGCGTTCCCCCTTCGGTGTAGCCTTTTCACTGTGCTCTTGTTTTTTTTTTTTTTCGGATCTATCCACATTTTGCTATTTGGACCTTGTTTCTTTCTTTTTGGTTTCTCGGGATATTTTGTATTATTGGGACTCCTCTTTTGTTATGATACCGTGCCATCGAGTTCTCTTGTACTTTGCATGCTTGCTATTCTGCAAATGAATGCTTGGCTAAACTGTTACCTTGTAAATGTCTAGGGTACCTCTCATTTTTTTTTTGAAATGGGGTACCCCTGGTACCTTAACAAATATCCAACATCAGGCGGATTCCCCGTAAATTTGGTGCATGTCCTTCTCGGAAACTATGGCGAATTTCCCACAAATAGGTAATCAAAATATCATCGCGACATCTCGATCAAACGTTGAAAGCGCAATTGGTCCAACCAATCACTTTCTTATTCTTTCGAAGTTTTCTCCGAATTTTTTGAATAGCTTACCCCCTACTTTGCTCAAGTACGAGGACGGAGGTGTGGGTGTTCTCATACCTAAGCCGAACTTCGTGCCGCTAGGGTATGCCGGTTTTGTTCACCCTCGGGTCCTCTTTGACCCTCCCTCTCTTTGTCTAGGTAGCTTTATCATGCTTCCGCAGAAAGGCTACCCCTGGGCTGTTCACTCCATTGCCCATCTTGGCTTTGCATAGATCGTCACGATCTAGGCATATCAGGTACCTTGGCTGGTCCTGTGATAGGTTAGTCATAATTGACAAGCGAATGGCGATAATTGCATATAACCAGATGCGAAGGTATATTAATGGTGATAAATGAATGTAATCTGCATTCTAAGATCGAAGTGGTGAAAAATAAAGAAAGAACCAACATCATATTTGTTGAGAAAGAAAATGCATTTATAGATAACGAAAGCGTTGATCAATACATGACTTAGCTTTGTTACCCTGAGGAGAATGGGAGACCGCAAGACCTCCTATTCTTTTCATTTGAAAATTAAAGAAACTCTAAAGTTGCAACTGACCAACATAGGGCATTTGGGGTACCCCATTTGGCCTACCACACAAAAACATTAAAGAAAGCAAATAATAGCAAAAGACTAAAGGTTGAGACACTGTCCTTTAGTAATATTTCCGTAGCATTGCAGCGTTCCAGGGGTGCCTCACAATTGTGCCATCCATGTGGAGTAGCCTGTATGCACCTGTCCCAACGAGTTTGTCGATGCGGTAAGGTCCTTCCCAATTTGCCCCAAAAGCACCTTCGCAGGGTACCCTAGTGTTCTGAGTTACCCTTCTCAAGACCAAGTCTCCTTTCTTGAAGGATCGAGGGCGTACCCTTTTTTCATATAGACCCGAAATGCGATGCTGATATATGGCTGTCCTCAGTTCCGCTCTATCTCTTTTTTCAGCCACCAAATCAAGGTTTGAAGCAACTAAGGAGGTGTTCTCGGTCTCGTCAAAGTATTCAACCCTGTGAGAGGGTACCCCGATTTTCGCTGGAATCACTGCATCAACACCGAATGCGAGGGAAAACGGGGTCTCCCTGGTGGAGGTGTTTTGAGTAGTCCGGTACGCCCACAGTACCCCAGGTAGCTCGTCCACCCATGCTCATTTTCTTTCTTCTTAAGGATACCTTTGATAATCTTGTTAACGGCTTCGACTTGCCCATTGGATTGGGGATGGGCAGGTGTAGCAAATCGGTTGGCTATCCCTAACTCCGAACAAAAGCTTCGAAATCTTTCATTATCGAATTGCTTGCCGTTATCACTGACAATTGCATATGGGATCCCAAATCTGCAAATGAGGTTCTTCCAAATGAATTCCGTGGTTTTCCTTTCTGTGATGCTTGTTAATGGCTCCGCTTCCGCCCATTTTGTAAAATAATCTACCGCCACAATTGCGTATTTCGCTTGCCCCTTCCCGGTAGGTAACGGGCCAATGAGGTCCACTCCCCACATAGCGAAGGGCCAAGGGGAAGATATAACTGTTAGCTTCTCTGGGGGTAGGTGGGGTACCCCAGCGAACCTCTGGCATTTGTCACAGCTTCGTACCATATTCTTGGCATCCTCCCGCATGGTTGGCCAGTAGTACCCCTGACGGAGAGCTTTTTGCGCCAGTGATTGTGCTCCATAGTGATTGCCACAAATCCCCTCATGTATCTCCCTCATGACATACTTGGCCTCGTCGCTTCCCAAGCATCTAAGGTAAGGAAGAGTGAACCCTCTTCTGTATAGGGTACCCTGGATCAGGCAATACCGCGCGGCTTTGTACTTTAATCTTCTTGCTTCACTTTTATCTAAGGGAAGGTCTCCGTCCTTGAGGTACCTTATGATAGGCTCCATCCAAAGCACCTCGTTGGACAGCGATCCTACTTCCAATGGCTCTGGGAGACCAACACTGGGTGCGGGTATGTATTCTGTTGTGATGGGGCCAGATGACTGGGCTACCCCAAGGGATGCCATTTTCGCCAGGGTGTCGGCTTCACTATTCTCCAGTCGGGGTACCCTTTCCACCTTAACCTCACAAAATTGGGACATCAACTCTCTGGTTTTCCCGAGGTACCCTTTCATGTTTTCCTCTTTCGCTTGATATTGTGCGGTAATTTGGCTTACCACCAACTGGGAGTCACTCTTGACGTGTACCCTTTTTGCTCCCAAAGCCTTCGACATCCTCAACCCCGCTATGATGGCCTCGTATTCTGCTTCGTTGTTTGAAGCCTTGAATCCAAATTACAAGGCGTAGCATATTTTCACCTTATTCGGGTCGATTATAATAACTCCCGCGCCACTTCCGTGTGAGTTAGAGGAATTATCCACATATATTTCCCAGACCTGCTCCTCTTCATGGTGGGTGTATCACCTTCACCACTTGAGTCATTGGCAAATTCCGCAATGAAATCAGCAATGACCTGGGCTTTAATCGCCGAACGAGGCTTGAAGATGATGTCGAACTCGCTTAGTTCGAGGGACCATCGGAGAAGCCTTCCGGACATGTCTAACTTCTGAAGGATTTGCCGGAGGGGAAGGTTGGTGACGACTGCAATGGTGTGAGCCTGAAAATATGGTCTGAGCTTCCGTGCGGAGACAACCAATGCCAAAATGATCTTCTCAGAGGTGGGGTACCTCTTTTCGGCATCAACCATAGCCTTACTAGTGTAGTAAATAGGTCGTTGTACCCCATTATCATCCTCTCGGAGTAACACAGAGCTGGTGGCGTGCTCGGATACGGCGAGATACAACAGAAGCACCTCTCCCGGCTCAGGTTTGGCAAGTAGTGGAGCATTCACGAGGTACCCCTTCAGTTCTTGGAAAGCCTCTTCGCAATCGGGTGTCCATTGGAGCTTCTTGCCGGTCTTCAAAGCTTTGAAAAAAGACTTACACCGATCAGTAGCCTTGGAGATAAAGCGGCTCAGAGCAGCTACCCGGCCTGCCAAGCTTTGAACCTCCTTGATGGTGCTTGGCGATTTCATGTCAAGAACCGCGCGAATTTTATCGGGGTTGGCTTCAATCCCCCGCTGTTGTACCATGAACCCAAGAAATTTTCCCGAGGTGACCCCGAACGCACATTTTTCAGGGTTAAGCCGTATCTGATGTTTTCTCAAAACGGTAAAGGTATCTCTGAGGTGTCCCAAGTGTTCCCCCGCATGCACCAATTTGGTGATCATATCGTCTATGTACACCTCCATGGTGCGCCCGATTTGTTCCTTGAAAATTTTGTTCACTAGCTGATAGTAGCATTCTTCAAACCGAAGCGGCATAACCTTGATATAACCCCGGTTTGCAATGATAGCCGTTTTCTCTTGATCGGGTTCATACATCGGGATTTGGTTGTAGAGGCGTCCATAAAACTAAGCATCTCATTGGTCCCTGGGAACGGAAGCTATCCTTGGGGCAGGACTTGTTCAAATCAGTGAAGTCCACACACATGCGCCACTTACCGTTTGATTTCTTGACTAGAACAACGTTGGATACCCAATCGGGGTACATTGCTTCTCGGATAAACCCCGCTGCTAATAGGCGGTCTACCTCTTGTTCAATTGCATCGTACCTCTCTTGGTTGAAGGTGCGTCGCTTCTGTTTGACCGGTTTATTATGCGGGCTGACATTGAGTTTGTGACAAGAGAGTGAAGGTGGGATACCCGGCATATCCGAGTGGGACCAAGTGAATACATCGTGGTGCTCACGTAGGAAGGTGATGAGCTTCTCTCTTTGTTCCTCCGAGAGGTTGGAGCCTACTTTCACTGTCTTTGTTGGGTCGGTGGCACAAATCGAGACTGAAATAAGGTCTTCAACTGGGGTACCCCGCTTTTCATCTTTCAATATTCGGGGATCCAAAGGTGCCTCAACTTCACATCTGGGCTCCTCCGTGTCCCCGTGGGGTACCCTCAAGCTATCCCCCATAACTGCTTCCACCCCCATTGGTGAAAACTCCAACTTTTTTCGTGGGTGGGCTACCTGAGGAGATTTGTTCAGTACTACTTTCCGCTGTCTAGCAAGTGCTCGCTTTGAGGGGGAAGGTGTGGGCTGGCTGCCACTGTGGTACCCCTTCATTGGCGGATCAGAAACTATTTGGTAAGTGACTTTGGAGGCCACGGAATAACATCCACGAGCAGATTGCTGGTCCCCTTTAATGGTGATAACTTCTTGGGCGGCCGGGACTTTCATGGCGAGGTAGTGCATGGATACCACTGCTTTAGTTGCTACTAAGAACGGCATACCCAATATAATATTGTAGGCACCCGGGTGATCTACAATAAGAAAATCAATCATATGAACAATACGGTGAGGTACCTTACCAAGTGTAACGGGCAGCGTGATGATGCCTTTTGGCATAACCATATCTCCGGCGAACCCAATAAGAGGCATAGCATATGGGGTGATCTTTGGTGACTCAATCAATAGTTGATCCAAGGCGCTTTTGAAAATGATGTCAACGGAGCTGCCGGTATCTACAAGAGTTCTTGCTACCTTACCAGTGGCAACCTTCAATGTAATTACGAAGGCATCGTCGTGGGGGTACGAGATGCCCTCCGCATCTTTTTCTGTAAAAAGGATAGGCGGGGGATGGTGGGGTACCTTTGGTGTACCCCATTCATTAAGGTTGACTTCTCTGCCAATATTGGTGGTTATCGACAACGATCTACCATAGCATTTGATAGCCCTCCTAGATTGGCCCGCTAAAGTCGGTCCGCCCATGATCATCCGGACATACACACCTTTCTTGTGTCCAGGGGGTACCTCTCGTTCAGGACTGCCATCAGCTACCCGCTTGCCTTTATCCTGCTCCGCGGATTTCCGAGCTTCTCTCATGCCAGCAACAAATTCTTTGAGGTACCCGCTGAGAATCAAAGACTCAATTTCCTCTCGCAAGGTGAAGCACTCGGCTGTGCTGTGGCCAAAATCCTCATGGAACTCACAATACTTCAGGCTACGCTTCATGTTGGGGTACTTCTTCATTGGCTTAGGAGGACGGAGGAGGCCGCTATCCCGAATATGGTAGAAGATCTGCTCTGGGGATCGATTCAGTGGGTGGTAAGATTCGTACCGAGGCCTCGGTGGTGGCTCTCGCTGATCCGGTGGTGGCGATCTTGGAGGTTGGGGTACCCTGAGGGTTATACCCACGTCCCCGCAGGGCAGCCCGTGGAGGGCTCCGTGCTCGGGGTATCCGCGGTATTGGGGCCTCCACCCGCTTGGGCTTCTCCTTATTCTTTGTAACATCGGCCTTATCTTCTTGGCGCTTCAATTGACATTTTTCGTCCATCTCCACTTATTGCAACGCCCGGGAACGGGCTTCCCCATATGAGAGTGGGCGCTTCTTTTGAAAAGAACGCCATAACTTGCCCAACATTAAATTTTTCTCAAAATGGGTCAATGTGTATTGGTTTCCAAATGCTCCGGTTCGCAGCACCTCTTGGTGGAAACGACTTATATACTCCGCCAAAGGCTCGGCTTCCCCTTGCTTGATAAAGGTAAGTTTGGAGGCTACCCTGTCTTGAGTGGAGGTGTAGGAAAACTCTTTAGTAAACCCCGATAGCAATTGGTGTAGGGAAGATATGCTACCCGCTTTCAAAGAGCGAAACCATGACTTCGCGGGGCCCGTGAGTGTGTGTGTAAACATCCTACACATGGCGCTCTCATCTACACCTTTGATAAGCATTTGGTCATGGTATAGCTCAGCATGCTCCGAGGGGTCAGTGGTACCCGAGTATTGGGGTATCTGAGGTATGGCGAACGCCTCGGGGAGAGCTGCTGTCCTAATCTCCATAGTGAATGGCGATTGGTAGGTCATTAGCGTTGGTGCAGCTGTGATGTTTTGCTTCTCGGAGAGGAGCTTCACTTGGGCTTCCAGGTTCTCCATCTTTTCCACAAGTTCGAGGGGTACCCTCGGTGTACCCGATGATGTCGCCGCCATTTGAGAACCCCTTTTGGCGTTTAACTTCTCACGGAGATCCTCGTGGGTACGCTTTGCAGGCCTCGTACCCTGGCTACTGCGGGAATTGCAAGAGGCGGTAGAACGCTCGTCGCGGGAGCCCATGGTTTGAAACTTAGAACGGGTACCCGATGGCCTATGCTTTGGTTTGCTGGCCTCGGGTACCTCTTTTCTGACCATGACTTGGTCGCCCGTTTGAGGTGGTGGAGCATCTGGTGGAAGTGAACTTTCGGGCGCCGAGATCCCACTAAGTATTGCATGGGCAAGATCCTCAGCGCTTGTGCGAAATAGGTTCCTCATCTTGGCGAATGCCCGTCGATTGCTTGATACCCTTACCCCGATGCGGGCTACCCTTCCGGGATCACTACCTTGCTGTCATCTCTCATCCTTGTAGGATCCCCATTAAACCTTAGGAGTCGTCGGGTGCCATGTATTGGAGTACACACAACAACTAGTTTGGTGACCGTAGAGGAAGCTTTTTGTGCACTTCCCCACAGACGGCGCCAATTGTTTTCAACTGATTTTGGGGTAAGAAAAGCCAAACCAGTGTAGAATAATAAATTTATATTTTTGGGGGAGATGGGGTACCTCACTAGTTTGTTGTGTGCGGTGCGGTGTATCTAAAATCCGGGGGAGGTGAGAAGGGGAGAGAGAGTAGTAACAATGGTGGAATGTCAGAAACAAGAGGTGTCCTTCAAAATGAGCTTCACGCGCAAAAGTGAAATAGAGGTTCGGCGTTCACACTCCGAGTTAGCAAACTCAAGCTTTTATGGTAAAGAGTGGCTAACCCTCTGTAAATTAGGGTTTAAGATTGAAGAAAACCTCTTTTTCGGAGTGTGAGTGTTAATGGTGAGTGAGCCTCATTGAGAATGAAACCTGGCACCTTTATATAGTGCCGCGTGCTCTTTTGGCTAACGTCCTTTTACCTTTTTATGATTTTTTTATCTGCATGTTCGCGGCGTATCTCATCTTTTGGAAACGTGGAGAGTGGTATCGGGTAGGCAGTGACCATGTCCTTCACTTTTGGCGAGAGGTAGCCCCTCCTTTTAGCACGTCGCTTTTGATTCCTAATTACAAAATCAAATGATATCTTTTAGGAGGCGGAGACGTTTCTGGCGGGTATTTTTGGATTCTCGCATCCGCTCGAGTTACGTGGTGCACTTTATATGTCTTATTCGTCTCATATTATATAAGTATTTATGTGGGACTCTATTTATTGTCGCTCTGATTGTGCTAAAATCATTCCATTTGTTGACACGTGGCGCTCTATTGCCTTTCCTATTTTTCCCGCAAACATGGCCCAATATCTAATTTGGTGTTACTGAGATCCTGAATCTGCAGTTATAATTGTTGTTACGTTTACTTGATCAAGTAGATTGGAATTGCAGCCACAAAAGTTTTGCAAGCTTTAGCAGAAAGTGAAGGAGCTTTGGGATCCAATAAAGCAAACCAGAATTTGAGATAAAATTCATTCTAATGGTACTATGGTAGAATAAACCTTTGCATGTTCAAGGATGAAAAGTAGATAAGAAAGTGATGACATTATTATACTCATGCTTGTCTTTAAGCTGCTTATTCATTCGATCTTTGAAATGCATCAGCCTCCCTCAAGCAGCATAATTTTTTGACCTTTAACCGCATGGTAATGTCAAATTTATTGCTTGCCAGCTTGGAGAATCTTTCTGTGTGAGACAGAAATCTAAACGAGCCCCTAAATTTCAATGCAAGTGACCCACAAAAGAGAGCCTATTGAGAGTTATTACCTCCATCTTGACCATTGATTATCTAATGGCCGGGCCCACAACACTACCCCTTTGCCTAAAGTTGTCATTATCGATTAGCATTATCTTTCTGTAAAGAGATTGAAGTGGAATCCAATGAACAACTAAATTATTGAAAAGAAAGAAACAAAACCGAACGACATCATTAGATAAGAAAGCACATAGAAAGAAATTGAAGAGCCTAGACAAATTTTGAGACCAAGGCTTGCCAGTAGCAAACTACCAATGAAGTTCTTGTTCCAGTGTCCATGTTGCTCATGTTTCTGTTTTATGAAGCCGAATGCTGGCAAGCCAAAGATCAAAGATGCCAAGGCCAAGGAAGTGAAGGAAGCAAAACCACAAAAGGAAAGTGAAGCCAAGCCAGAAAAGGAAGCCAAGACAGAATAAAAACTGAAGCTCCATTACGCTAAAAATGATGCATGGATTTACTATGTATGGCTCTCTTTCTTTTCATTATGTGGAAGTAATTAATTGTCTGAAGCTGCATTTTCATCCAAAGTTCATGTGAATACTGGCTTCAGATCCTTTTATAATTGTATGTTGCCTCTGCTTTATATCAATTGCAATGTATAAAAGAATAATAATATTTGGTAAAGCCCCTTTGCCTATGTTACTATAATATGTATTAAGATTATGTTAACTTCTCATCTTAAATGGATTCAATTTTCAGATTCTGGAGGTCAAGTTTGACTGTTAAAATGCAGAATTTTGTTTAACGTCTTTTGGTTAAGATTTAGATTGTTCATTTCCATTGCGTTATTGAGCCTTGGTTTATGATTAAGCTAGGAAGTAAGAAGCTTAGTAAATGTTACAGTAATTTTTTGGAGCAATTCTGAAGTGATTACTGTTTGGCACGTGTTTGTTAAACACTCACTGTATTAGTTTGAGGGACAACTTAGGCAATTGACTAAAGCTCCCTATGGAATTAAGGGCCCAATTTGTCAACATCAATTAATTTTAATATTTTTTTATTTAATGCCTTTAGATTTTTATAGTTTGTAATTGGCAAGTCAATCTAAAATAAACTGGGGCCTTAGGCAAAAAATAAATAAATAATAGAAAAATATTATAGGAAAATATGAGAAGAATTAATAGAACATTAGGTTGTAATGTTACTTATTAATATAGCAATGTGCGAATAAAATCTTAAAAGCAACACCACCTTCATTTTATTTTATTTATTTTTTGTTTAATCACAAGGAGAGATAATGTTGATACAATATAATTAATATATGAAAGAATTTCACAGGAAAAATGATTAAGTTTTCAATTTGAATTTTGATTAGACAAGTATGGTAAGAAAATAAAGAAATATTGATGACCAGGTAGTATCACGCTTGCCCAATTAGTTATCCAATCTATTTCCATTTATGCAATTCAAACGCTGATCCTGGCATCCTGCCTACGAGTATCGAAACTAAAATCGATCATGCTTGCAAGAAGTTTATTTGGAGCCGCAAGAATTCTCAGCGGAACATGAGTCTTGTTAATTGGGATAAGGTTTGCCAACCTAAAAGTTGTGGTGGTTTGGGCTTTAAAAACCTTGGCTTGATGAACAAAGCGTTGTTGATGAAGGTGGGATGGAATCTTGTTGCGTCGCCAAGTAGTCTGCGGTCGCAACTGATGCTTACTAAGTACGGTTTGGATCACGCAAACCTTCCCCGTGTCTTGCCAAGTTGGGGAAGTCTATTGGGAAAGTTTGCAATGATACGATGATGGGGATTCTTTGGAACATAGGGAATGGCAGGAAAGTTCGGTTTTGGTGGGATTGCTGGGTTACTAAAACTCAACCTCTGATTTTCTATGCTGGTGCTTCAGTTCCTAACAATATTATAAATAAGATTGCTGCTGCGTTTGTGGATGGCAATGGTAATTGGCAGTGGGGGAGTTTTGACTATTTACCTCCAAATAATATCCTCGTTTGAGAGAGGCGAAGATCAAGTATATTGGGCTAGTTAAAATAAAGGGATATTCATGGTGAATCGGCCTACCATGCTATTTCTAAGGCCAAGTACAGTGAGAAAGATCAGATTTGGGGTATTGCGTGGAGTTGGAAGGGTCCCCAAAGCGTTCGTATATTCCTGTGGCTAGTGTTGCACAATAGATTAAAGATGAAAGCTGAATTAACGAGGAGTCATATCCAGATTGGGTGCGGTTGTGATTGTTGTGGCTATTCTTTTGGAGGATATGTTGCATGTCCTTCGCGACTGCATGGTGGCTAAAAGGGTTTGGAATCGTATCATCCTTGTGAATTCTTGACATCAGTTTTATTGTTTGAATCTAAGGGATTGGCTGTGTCAAAATTTGAGGAGCAAACGGCTGTTTGGTTCAGAGTTGAATTGAAGTACTCTCTTTGGTGTGGCTATTTGGCAGCTTTGGTTTTGGCGCAATCAGTTTCAATTCAACCATTTGTCTTTAGATAGCACGTATGCTCAGTGATAATAGACCTGGGATTGTGGGCTTCTGTGCGGTTCGTATCAGGATCGAGGCCTCAGGCGAACACTCAAAGCCTAATTAGGCCGCGTTCGGTGGTTTCAGGGATAGTGGTCCCGGTTCCAACCCGCCACTATTATTGATCGAATAATCTTCCTGTAAAAGTACATTAAGAATTTCCAACTAACACAAAAAATTTGTACCTGTATCCCTCTTGCACATTAAATAATGTCACGTTGTATTCATGTCTCACTCACATGTTACTCAGTATTTATTTTCTTTTCGTCAACTGTTTATTTACGTTATATTATTGCTTCCCTGTTAACAGATAAACAATGGGGATCTATGAAGTTGATAGTGACGGATTTCAAAACCTTAGTATTTTATCTTTTTTTCATTTTTGTTTCATTTTTATTTACTTTCTTATTAAGTTTAAAATCATTTCCATCCTTAAAACAATATTTGTTAACTAGGTTAGAATTAAATTTATGGAGGTTTGGTTTAGTTTTTCCTATTCTAATAGATTCATGTGCTTGTGATTAAATTTTAAAATTAAGTTTTTAAGCACGATAGCCGCTAGAAGTCTTATTAGGTCCAGTTATTTATGCCTTTTGAAATAAGAAGAATTCAGAAACTCAATTTAAATTTGAGAACGAGAAAAGTGTTGATTAATAATAACATCTTGAACTAGGAGATAAAAGTTATTGCAAGAAAATTTTAACTAAAATTCTGTTATCCAAATTGCATTATAAATAAAGTATTTTTTACACACAAAAGGACAGGTGCTAGTAAATATTCTAAGAAAAAAAAATTCAATTGTAATCATTATTTTAATAGTGAAAATCATTTTCTCTACGTATGAAAGCAGGCCAAGTGCTGAATTATGTGAAACTATTGTGTCTCATTAACTATTTTACTCCTATCTCTTTAATTTTTTAATTGAGAAAAAATCTGCGTCAACAAATTCATATTATTTTAATCAAAATTTCCCTCCACTAAAGAATAGCAGTTATAGTACTTCTCTCTCTTCAATGATAAAGATTTAAAAAATTTTATAATATTAATTAAAGAAGGACAAATCATTCTTTAATATTGAAAAGAGAGAAGAATAATTTTATTTAAAGAATTTTATTTAAATTTTATTTTGGAAATGCTCTTTTGCACTTGCAAAATAAATTAGACGGCTATATATTATACATCAATGAATAAGGTCTAAATCAATTTTTTATTTCAAAATTCAAAATTTGATTAATTAAATAAAGCTGTTGGAAAACATCCGACCATACCATGGAGCCCATATGATTTGATTAAGCACATGCAAAATTTTACTTTTTAGTTAATATAGAGATCAAAAGGAGATAGATAGCCATCTATAAAACAAGAGTTGTGTTTGTGTTTCCACAGCCATCACCCACATAAAAATACACTTAGCAATAACGCACCAAAATCCTTTTCTTGTTTTTCATTTATGCAAAGAAAACTGAGTGTACGTGGAAAGGATTTTCTTTTGAATCATTCAGTGTCTTTCCCACCAACTTGAAAGTAGCCCTGCCATCTTCTGCAGCAATGGTATGGTAAGTTTCATTATTTTTTTTGGATCCTAAGTGTAGCTTCATTGTACTAAAAACAAATATAATCATTGATGGCCTACGATGTCTGTATAAAAGAATATGATATGAATGCGGCTTATTGTGATGAAATTAGGAATTGACAGAGAATTTAAACTCTACTTTGAAGAAAAAATTATTTGTTAGTTCTGAATTGAAGATTCTAGAGTTAGAAAGATTCCATTCCACATATATAAAAGCGATTCAGAGTAAAACAGTTGCCTGAGAAAATAGCTAGTGGCACCATGGCATGTGATATTTCCTTTTTTGGTTTCATGATCTTTAGTGTGAATACAGAAGCCATTAGCTTCAACTTCAGTTATGGTCTCAGTGCCGCTGCAAGGTTAGAATAGCATCATACATAATTCCTAGTCCACGTTATGTGGTTTCTACGGATTTTGTGTTCAAAAATTGAAAAACTCATGGTTTGTGTGACAGTTCAAGAGTGGCTAATGAATTGGGAACAACCTATTTAAGAGTGCCATGGCTGTGACTTTCAAGCTTGATTTGTCCTCCTTTGCTTTTATAATTGATATTGCTCTGGCTTTTTGGTCACAACTATTGAAACCAAATCAATAAACAAGATCAATTTGGAATCCCCAAGAATCACTCTAAAGAACTTGATCTCTGATAAATCTCTAAATAGAACTTAAAGTGAGTTGGCTTGGTAATTGAAATCAAGAACATGATGAAAACAGAAACAAATCAAACACATATTGCACAAAGATTTATAGTGGTTCGGCCATTTTTTTTGCCTACATCCACTGTGAAAAGAGAAGTAAGCTTTCACTAATTTATGAGTTTACAAGATACAATAATGAAGAGTATGTGTAACTGAATGAATCTTCTTTCGGTAACAGATCATAGCACTTATAATATAGAAGCATAACCATCTAGAAAGACCCCTAAGAGACCAGCCCACGTTTTTTGGTTTCCCAACTAAGCTAACTCAACTGCATCCACGCGAATAACGAATTTAACGATCTCTTGAATTGCTTAAGGACACTTGTCAAGTGTGTTAACACGAATATGTTAATAATATTGATTTTGATGATAACAAATTTTAAATGGTTTTTGATAAAAATATTGGAGCTATTTCTTAATAAACGAAAGCCTTAATAATCATTCTATTATTTTTTTATAAAAGATGGACCTTCAAATTCAGAAATGATTCTCTGAAAAATTTGTGTTAAAGTGTGATTCTGGAAATAAACGGTTAACCGATTAATGCCAGAGAGCAACATATTGCCTAAGCTCTAACCGTTTATGAAAAACAGAAATCGCAAAAGATGGGAAGGTTACTGGAACTTAACGGTGCACAGTTTATTTAAACGGTTAACCGATTAATTCCAGAGAGTAACATAATGCCTAAAGCTCTAACCGTTTATGAAGAACGGAAAACTCAAAAGATGAAAAGGCTACTGGAATGTAACGGTGAACCGTTTATTTTAACGGTTAACCGATAACGTCCAAGATTGAAGGTTGTTCTCCTCTGTCACTGATTAACAAAACCTGATAAGGCTAAATTGTTTTGCAGGTTACTGGATCCAAACGGCTAACCGTTTATTACAAACGGTTAACCGATAATATCCAGAGAAGCCACTTCACGCAAGTCCTTAACCGCTTAATGAAAACGGATAACTGATGTTCATTTTGCAGGTTACTGGAGACAAACGGCGAACCGTTTATTACAAATGGTTAACCGATAATATCCAGAAAAGTTACTTCACGCAAGGCCTTAACCGTTTAGTGTAAACAGATAACTAATGTTCATCTTGCAGGTCTCTGGAAGTTAACGGCGAAAGGTTAATCCTAAGCGGCAAACCGTTTATTTGAAATCTGGCACAACGGTAACTTTGACCAACCAAAACGGTTAACCGTTTAGGGTTAACGGCAAACCGTTTTCTGTCCGACATTTTGTAACGGCTAGATTTTCAGCTCCAGATATAAATAAGCTCATTCAAATTCAAAGAAATCTGATCACAACACTACCACAGAGCTTATATCCGAGAATACAATCTTCATAGAGTTTTAAACACATTCTCTCTTCATCTATTCACACATTGGGCATTGATTTGTAATCTTAAATATTGTGTGAGAGAAAAACAATTTGTAATCTTTTAACTTGAGTGATTGTAAGTGTTGGGATACACTTGGGTTAAGAGATTGTGGATAATCTCTTGTTGTAAAGGTTTATTGACACCTTAGAAGTCAAGTGTAAGCATTTGAAGCCTTGGAGGCTTGCTTAGTGGAATCCTCAAGCCCGGAAAGCTTGGAGGCGTGGACGTAGGCGAGGTTGGCCGAACCACGTAAAAATCTCTGTGTTTGAATCCCTCTTCCCTTATCTTTTTATATTGTGATCAACTTAATTGTTATTGCTTTGAATTTGGATTATATTTGCATTAAGTTTTTCTTTATAAATTGAATAATTTTTAGAATCCCAATTCACCCCCCTCTTGGGTTGCATACTTGTATTTCAATTGGTATCAGAGCCTTGTTCTCTTGTTAGGACTTAATCGTCTAAGAGTAAAAGATCCATGGCAACCCTAAATGACTCAACCTTTAGAGAAGGGCAATCTACAACTAGACCACCATTCTTTGATGGTAATGACTATGCTTATTGAAAAACTAGAATGAGAATCTATTTGCAAGCCTTAGATTATGAAATTTGGGAAGTTGTTTGTGATGATCCGTTCATGCCTATATTTAAAGATGAAGTAGGAAATGATATTCCTAAACCGTCAAGTCAATGGAGTGAGTTAGAAAAGATAAAGATGTCTCTAAACTCCAAGGCTATGAATGCTTTGTTTTGTGCCCTTGATAAGAAAGAATTCTATAAAGTATCCAGTTGTGAAAGTGCACAAGAAATATGGAATAAACTTGAAGTTGTCTATGAAGGGACAAATCAAGTTAAAGAGTCTAAAATCAGTAGATACACTCGTCAATATGAGCTGTTTCAAATGGAACAAAATGAGAATGTGTATTCCATGTATACTAGATTCACGGACATAGTGAACACTCTAGGTGCCTTAGGGAAGACCTTCTCAAATAGTGAGAAAGTTAAGAAAATCATTAGGTCTCTTCCAAAAGAATGGAGACCTAAGAGAATTGCCATTGAAGAGGCCAAAGATTTAAATACTTTACCTCTTGATGATTTAATTGGTTTTCTCATTTCATATGAAGAAGATTTAGCTGCAGAAAAAGGACATGAAGAGAAGAAGAAAAGCATTGCTCTCAAAGCTTCAAAACATGAGAGTGATGGGGAGAGTGAACCGGATGATGAAGAGCTAGCCATGCTAGCAAGGAGGTTTAGAAAATTCTTCAAGAAAACTGGAGAGCGAAGAAATTTCAGAAACTTCAAGAACCATAGGGAGAAGAAGGAGGCAATCACATGCTATGAATGCAAGAAGCCTGGACATATAAGATCGGAGTGCCCACTTATCAACAAACTCAAGAAGAAAGCAATGGTTGCAACTTGGGATGATAGTGAGGAAGAATCTAGTGATGAAGAAGGATCGTAAGAAGTATCAAACCTAGCACTCATGGCAATAGGAGGGGATGATGATCTCAATGAGGTAAGTGATCCCACTTATGATGAATTGTATGATGCTTTTAAAGATTTACATAATGAGTTGATGAAGATTGGTAAAAAGAATGTATGTCTTAAAAAGGAAATGGCAAAGCTTAAAAATGAAAATGAATCTCTAAATGCTAGAATTGTATGCCTAGAAGTAGGGAACAAAACATTGCATGATGAAATTGCATTATCAAATGAGAAATCTAGCATCTTACATTAGCATTTAGAATCACACATAGATGAGTTGAAAAATGAGAACGAAATGCTCAAGAAAAAGAGTAATGAATTGAATGAGATTGTTTTGAAATTTACAAATGGGCAAAAGATGTTGGATAATATGCTTAACTCACAAAAATGTGTTTTTGATAAAGGAGAGCTTGGATATAAGCCTAACTTAAAGTAAAAGTATTATAAGAATTATTTTGTTAAAGCTATCTCCACAAATGATCATAAGATTGTATGTCATTATTGTAATCAAAATGGTCACATGAAATATAGATGTCCCGTGAAAAGGAATGCATATTATGGTGTCAAATGCATTTGGGTTCCAAAAGGAACCGTTGCTAACTCTCAAGGACCCAAAAAGCTTTGGGTACCTAAAACTTGAGATGTGTCTTTCGTAGGGCTTGAAGAAGAAGAAAAATAAATGGTACTTGGACAACGGTTGTTCAAGGCACATGACCGAAAACTATGCATGGTTCTCAAGCTTCACCAAAATTGAAAATGGTGGAGACGTATCTTTTGGAGACAACTCAAAAGGAAAAATTCTTGGAATTGGAAATGTTGGTAAAGTCTTTTCAACTCTAATTGAGAATGTATGTTTGGTTGAGAACTTGAAACACAACTTAATTAGCATTAGTCAATTATGTGACAAAGGTTATAAAGTTACCTTTGATAAATTTAGTTGTGTTATTGAGAACTCATGTGATGGCAAAACCTTGTTTGTTGGGAATAGATGTGGTAATGTTTATATCATTGACATAGAATGTGCCTCTACTCTTGATAAATATTTTTCGGCATTGCATGATGATTGTTGGTTATGGCATAGAAGGTTAGAACATGCAAGTATGGATTTGATTTCAAAAATTTCGAAAGATGATTTAGTTAAAGGTCTTCCGAAAATTGGTTTTCAAAAGGATAAGATTTGTGAAGCATGTCAATTTGGAAAACAAATTAAAACCTCTTTCAAGAATAAAAACCATATTTCTACTTCAAAACCACTTGAACTTCTTCACCTAGATCTTTTTGGGCCATCTAGATATGCTAGTCTAAATGGCAAGTATTATGCATTTGTGATAGTGGATGATTTTTCTAGATACACATGGGTATTATTCTTAGCCAATAAGGATGATGCACTTGATGCTTTTAAAGCACTTTATAAGAAATTACAAAATGAAAAAGGGCATGATATTATATGCATTAGGAGAGATCATGGAGGAGAATTTGAAAATCATGCATTTGAGAACTTTTGCAATAACCTTGGCATTGAGCATCAATTTTCATCACCTAGGACTCCACAACAAAATAGAGTTATTGAGAGAAAGAATAGGTCTATTCAAGAAATGGCTAGGACCATGTTAAATGAAAATGCTTTACCTAAATATTTTTGGGCCGAAGCCGTCAACATCGCTTGCTATGTTTTAAATCGGGTGTTGATTAGACCTCATCTCAACAAAACTCCCTATGAGCTTTGGAAAGATAGAAAACCCAACATTGGTTATTTCAAAGTTTTCGGATGCAAATGTTTTATTTTAAACACAAAAGATAATCTTGGTAAATTTGATCCAAAATCTGATGTTGGCATCTTTCTTGGGTATTCAAACTCAAGCAAAGCTTATAGAGTTTATAATAAAAGAATTTTAATTGTGGAAGAATCCATGCATGTTACGTTTGATGAGTCTAACCCCTCCTCTGCGGAGAAAAAGAGTTGCTAATGATGATGCAGATGGAGATTTACAAGAAGAATCATCAAAAGAGATTCAAGAGAATGCATCACAAGAAAATCAAGAGGATAGACAAGAAGAGCAAACAAATACGGAGCTGGAGCAACAAGAAGGTATTTCTCAAACACTCCCCAAGGAGTGGAGGTATGTCTCTTCACATCCTATAGATGTAATTTTAGGAGATCCCTCACGAGGTGTTACAACTAGATCATCTCTTAAGAATACTTGTGAGCATAATGCATTTATCTCTCAAATTGAACCCAAATCCTTTGCGGATGCGGAAAATGATTAATCTTGGATTATGGCAATGTAAGAGGAGTTAAATCAATTTGAAAGAAACAATGTGTGGGAATTAGTTCCTAAACCTGAACACCAATTTGTAATAGGTACTAAATGGGTGTTTAGAAATAAGATGGATGAATCCGGTGTGGTTGTAAGAAACAAAGATAGTTTAGTGGCTCAAGGTTACAACCAAGAAGAAGGAATTGATTTTGATGAAACCTTTGCACCTATAGCAAGTTTAGAATCCATTAGGATGTTGCTAGCATATGCATGTCATAAGGATTTTATTTTATATCAAATAGATGTCAAGAGTGCTTTCTTAAATGGTTATATTTTGGAGGAAGTTTGTGTGAAACAACCTCCTGGTTTTGAAAATGAAAAATTTCCAAATCATGTTTATAAGTTGCTTAAAGCCTTGTATGGATTAAAACAAGCACCTAGAGCATGGTATGATAAACTTAAAAATTTCTTGCTAGAAAATGATTTCTCTATGGGTAAAGCGGATACTACTCTATTTGTTAAGCATAAGAACCAAGACATACTTATTGTTCAAATTTATGTTGATGATATTATTTTTGGTTCTACTAATGAGTTGTTGTGTAAAGAATTTTCATCGTGTATGAGCAAAGAATTTGAGATGAGTATGATGGGTGAGTTGAAGTATTTCCTTGGACTTCAAATCAAACAAAACGAGGAAGGAATTTTCATAAATCAAGCCAAGTACGTAAAGGATCTACTCAAACGATTCGGTATTGATGATTCAAAGACCAAGAATACACCAATGAGCACAACAACCAAGCTGGACAAAGATGAAAAAGGCAAAGAAGTGGATATCAAAATGTATCGAGGTATGATCAGATCCCTACTTTATTTGACTGCAAGTAGACCCGATATCATGTTTAGTGTATGTTTGTGTGCAAGATTTCAGTCATGTCCCAAGGAATCCCATTTGCTAGCTGTTAAAAGAATTTTCCGTTATTTGAGTGGAACCATAGATATTGGTCTTTGGTATCCTAGGGGAACTCATATAGATTTAACATGTTTTTCGGATGCGGACTTTGCCAGTTATAAAGTGGATATGAAGAGCACTAGTGGAACTTGCTATATTCTAGGACACTCTCTTGTTTTATGGTTTAGCAAGACACAAAATTCTGTTGCACTTTCAACTACCGAGGCTGAATATATAGCTGCCGGAAGTTGTTGTGCAAAAGCACTTTGGATGAAACAAACACTTAGAGATTATGGCATTAATCTTGAACAAATTTCTATTAAGTGTGATAATACTAGTGCTATAAACCTTTCAAAGAATCCCATTCAACACTCTCGAACCAAGCATATAGAAATAAGACATCATTTCTTGAGAGCTCATGTTCAAAAGGGAGATATTGCATTAGAGTTTATTTCCACAGAAAAACAACTTGCCGATATTTTCACAAAACCGCTTTGCGAAGAACAATTTTCAAAAATTCGGCATGAACTTGGGATGATGAAATTTTTGCATTAACGTCTCTATTCATGCTATTGAGTGTACTGAATTGATTGACTATTATTTATGAAATGCTTGAGCTTGATAGACAAATAATGAATTTGCATTGATAACTCTTGATTATATGAATTAATTTGTTGAAAACATGTTCATGAATCATGCATTAAAATGGCTCATAAAATTTTTTCAGATCAATTAAATGATCTTGGAATATATTATTTGCTGGCAAAGAATTAAATCAAATGTGCGAAATTACAGATAAAATAAACGGTTAGCCGTTTCCTATAAACGGATCACCGTTTAATTCCAGAAACGTGATTATGTGTCTGTCCGTTTACTCTTTCACCGTTTGCTACAATCGGTGAACCGTTTTTCAACAGAGAGTCCTCTAACAGTTACTCCCTAGTCGTTATGCGTTTAAGCCTTCACTGTTACCTTTTTCTTAGTCTCTAAAAGTTACCCTTTAACCGTTTCAATAAACGGTTAACCGTTTTCGCGAGTATAAAACTATTCAAAGGTTTTCTTCTCCTTCTTCAGTTAACCCTTCATTGTTTCAGCCATTGTTACGCAGCCGAAGGTTTCTCTACCCTCAAACCCTCATTTTTCTTGCTCTTCTTCCCAAATCAAACCTTCAACATCATTTCTTATCTCCTTTAGAATAATTTCACCGATTCAAAACGTCAAATCAAGCCCAAAATTCAAAAATCCCAAATCAAAACCCTAACTGCCGCAGGTCGGATTTCTTCGTTTTCAATCCGATTCTTCCCCTTCTTCAACCAAATTAAGCATCAAAATCACATCCTCTACTCATTCCTAAACTAATCATCGATTCTTTGTGCTTCTCCATGGCTGAACCTTCTCGGAGAAATCCCAGGCGTAAATCTGTGCCTCCAAGGAATCCCATACCACCTCGGGAAGTCTATGAATTTGCAAGGATTCACTTCCCCACTCCTTCCTTGGCCAAGCGGTTCGAAGAGCGCTTCGATGGTCGAAATGTACTTGACTCCTTCTTTGTTGACATTGATGATTTCTGAAATTTATTTGTATGTGGTAGAAGTATTCGGGATATGCTTCAGCCTTGGGAGTCTGGCATTGATTTTGATGACCGAGTTTATCCAAATTTAGTGCGAGTCTTTTACTCCAACATGGAAATCTCCGATACTCGCCCAAATAGGATAGTTACTCAAGTCGGCCGTGTGCCAATAGAATTTGATGATGCAGACTTAGCTGACTTTTTGGGTATCTCTTGTGAGGGGTTTGATATTTACACCTCTAGGAAAGCCCTCTCCTTTGACAGTTTTTCTCATACTCATGGCGTCCGTAATATATGTCGTCGTCGAGACTTATCGGATGAGATTTGTTTTCTTCCGTTTCGGTCTTAACTTTTACCTCTCCAAGTTCGTATTCTTCACACTATTTTACAGCACATAGTGACACTTAGGAAGGGTCACTCGGATGAAGTTACGAGGTTGGATGTTGCCCTATTAGATAGCCTTCTTACAGACCGTCCCATTAACCTTGGGTATATTATTGTGCGGCACATGTTGAGTACTCCCGCGGTCAATCACTGCTTGCTTCCTTATGGCAGTATCATCACTAAGATACTGCGACGCTTTGAGGTTCCACTTCTTGATACTGGACATATGGAGACTCGACAGATTGGTCCCGAGGCCATGACTAGTATCGGTTTCTCTAGGAAGAATGGAGTGTGGATAAAAACAAGCAACTCCAAAAACCGGGATACCTTGATTGCTCCAGAGGACGATCAGATGCTCAATGACATCTATCCTCCCGATCAGCTTCCTGACTTTAAATTAGGAGCTCATCCTCCTCCTCCGCGTCGTCATTTTGTCCCTCAGCCTCCAGCTGACTCAGACTCTGAGGAGCGTGCGATGGATGCTAACATTCCCCCCTCTTCCGAGCCGCCTCCTGCTCCTGAGCCATCTGCTCGAGCAGCCATGCCGCCGCCAGCTTCTACTTGCGATGTTCGGATTTTGAGCGCGTGATTCTTGATCAGTTGGACACCATTTCCCGTGACCACCAGCAGCTCCGCTCTGACTTTCAGACTTTCCAGCAGCAGAGCATTGACCAGCAGCTCGAGCTTATCGCCGGACAGCGCACTCTTCTCCGCTATTTCGGCTATGATCCGGGGAGCACATCTTCTCCGCCTCCGTAGCTTCTGAGTTCTGTTTTTCGCACATACATCTCATATTTTGGTTGTTTGCATGTTGTCATTTATATTTTTTTATATATACATTGTTTCCTCTATATACTCTTTCTGGATTTTGATGCCATGTTTGTGATGCTCTTGATGATTGGATGATTGATGATTGGTGATTGTTGATTGTTGGTCATTGAAGTATTGGTTTATTTGTGGATATTGGAGTGTTGGTTTGTTTTGTTCATGGAGTCGTTGGCTTGTTGAAAGAAGAAGTTGGTGTTAATCTATTCTTGGAAGTGTTTTATCTCATTTTGTATTAGTGGTTTTAATCATTTTTAAAGGGAAACTCTGCCAAAATTTTCGCTCGCCAAAACCGGGTAACTTCTTTAACGGATTTGCGTTTCTCATATTCTCTCTTTTCTTTTTGATGATGAAGGGGGAGATAATTATGGCATTCAAGAATGGGGAGATTAATAATGAGTTTAAAAATGTTTTCTTGAGCAAAAATCCTGTTATTGAACATTTCTCAATTTGGCCATACAGTTAGGGGGAGCACATATTAAGGGGGAGCTAAACATTGATCGAAATTTGTCATCATCAAAAAGGGGGAGATTGTTAACATGAATATGTTAATAATATTGATTTTGATGATAACAAATTTTAAATGGTTTTTGATAAAAATATTGGAGCTATTTCTTAATAAACGAAAGCCTTAATAATTATTCTATTATTTTTTTATAAAAGATGGACCTTCAAATTCAGAAATGATTCTCTGAAAAATCTGTTTTAAAGTGTGATTCTGGAAATAAACGGTAAACCGTTTATTTAAACGGTTAACCGATTAATGCCAGAGAGCAACATATTGCCTAAGCTCTAATCGTTTATGAAAAACAGAAATCGCAAAAGATGGGAAGGTTACTGGAACTTAACGGTGCACTGTTTATTTTAACGGTTAACCGATTAATTCCAGAGAGTAACATAATGCCTAAAGCTCTAACTGTTTTTGAAGAACGGAAAACTCAAAAGATGAAAAGGCTACTGGAACATAACGGTGAACCGTTTATTTTAACGGTTAACCGATAATGTCCAAGATTGAAGGTTGTTCTCCTCTGTCACTGATTATCAAAACCTGATAAGGCTAAATTGTTTTGCAGGTTACTGGAGCCAAACGGCTAACCGTTTATTACAAACGGTCAACCGATAATATCCAGAGAAGCCACTTCACGCAAGTCCTTAACCGCTTAATAAAAACGAATAACTGATGTTCATTTTGCAGGTTACTGGAGACAAACAGCGAACCGTTTATTACAAACGGTTAACCGATAATATCCAGAAAAGCTACTTCACACAAGGCCTTAACCGTTTAATGTAAACGGATAACTAATGTTCATCTTGCAGGTCTCTGGAAGTTAACGGCGAAAGGTTAATCATAAGCGGCAAACCGTTTATTTGAAATCTGGCACAACGGTAACTTTGACCAACCAAAACGGTTAACCGTTTAGGGTTAACGGCGAACCGTTTTCTGTCCGACAGTTTGTAATGGCTAGATTTTCAGCTCCAGATATAAATAAGCTCATTCAAATTCAAAGAAAGCTGATCACAACACTACCCCATAGCTTATATATGAGAATACAATCTTCATAGAGCTTTAAACACATTCTCTCTTCATCTATTCACACATTGGGCATTGATTTGTAATCTTAAATATTGTGTGAGAGAAAAACAATTTGTAATCTTTTACCTTGAGTGATTGTAAGTGTTGGGATACACTTGAGTTAAGAGATTGGGGATAATCTCTTGTTGTAAAGGTTTATTGACACCTTAGAAGTCAAGTGTAAGCATTTGAAGCTTTGGAGGCTTGCTTAGTGGAATCCTCAAGCCCGGAAAGCTTGGAGGCGTGGACGTAGGCGAGGTTGGCCGAACCACGTAAAAATCTCTGTGTTTGAATCCCTCTTCCCTTATCTTTTTATATTGTGATCAACTTAATTGTTATTGCTTTGAATTTGGATTATATTTGCATTAAGTTTTTCTTTATAAATTGAATAATTTTTAGAATCCCAATTCAGCCCCCCTCTTGGGTTGCATACTTGTATTTCAAAGTGTTCATATAATCTGCTACTCAAAACGCAAATGTGGTTGTCGTTTGAATTAGTAAAACACGTGATGTTTCATGTGTATAACTAATTAATCCAGTCGACAAAGCATCCTTGTCACATAGCTTCTCTGAACTGCTATGGCTGACATGTCGTCACTCTTTCACACAAGCATCTGACATGCCAGATACACTCCCATATCTAGATTTAAGCTTCACCTCTTTAATATTCTCCACCTTGAACTCAAATCAGTTACTCATGAGCTTCAACTTTCCACCTCACATTTGCTTATTTAGAGCTTGCAGATTTCAGCTGAGTTCATACATAACTCAAGCTTAGCAATTGGTACAACCTTTTTCAGCATATCTGTAATGTTGTCATCAGTGTGGACTTTCAGCAGCTTCACCACCCCTCTTGACACTTCTAACCTGACAAAGTGAAGCGTAATGTCAATATGCTTTGTCTTTTCATGATGCACCTAGTTTTTGCTTAGGCAAATTGCACTTTGACTTTCACAGTGAACACCCATATGCTTTTGTTCATAGCTTAACTCTGTAACCATTCCTGTATGCTAAATTACCTCTTTAATGGCTTCTGCTGCTGCAATATATTCTACTTCAGTTGTTGACAAAGCAACAACACTTTGTAGTGAGGCTTTCCAATTTATGGTACAGTGGCTGAGTGTGAACAAGTATCTTGTCAGAGACCTCCTTTTATCAAGGTCCCCTGTATAATTAGCATCCACATAACCTTCAACATTCACTTCAGTAGCCATTTTGGCTCCATACACAAGACCATAACCAGCAATAACATTTCGATACCTTAGAATCCATATAATTGCCTTCTAATGTTCCTTACTTAGATTTGCCATATACATGCTCACAACACTTACAACATAAGTGATAACTGGCCTAGTTAGAACCATTGCATATATCAAACACCCTACAACACTTGAATATGGGATTGAACTTTCATCTTCAGTTTTTGGACACTGTTGGCAAGACAATTTGGAATGGGCTAGCAATGGTGTCTGAACTGGCTTTGAGGTCTCCATCCAAACATTTCAAGTACTTTCTTGATGTAGTTATGTTGTGACAGCCTTAAGACACATTTCTTTCTATCTCTAGTCAAATCCACTCCAAGGATCTTCTTGGCAGCTCTAAGATCCTTCATCTCAAATGTACTCTTTAATTGCTGCTTCAACTTATTTATTTGATCCATACGTTTGTAGGCAATGAGCACGTCATCAACATAAAGTAACATATAAATTTGACCACCATCTCCTAAATCTTTATGATATACACAGCAATAAAAAAGAAAACCTTTGAAAACTGTTCTCAACCATGAACCTGCCAAACCTCAAATACCACTGTCTTGGGGACTGTTTTAGTCCATACAAAGACTTCTTTAGGTGACAAACATGATCTGGCTTTTCTGGAATCACAGAACCTTATGGTTATGCCATTACAATCATTTCATCTAATTCACCATGAAGAAAAGTAATCTTGATATCCATATGCTCTATATGCATGTCATCTACTGCAACAAGTGCTAATAAGATCCTCAAGGAGGAGTATCTCTCCACTGGGGCAAAAACTTCATTAAAATCTATGTTTTCTTTTTGTATGAAGCCTTTGGCAACTAATCCGGCCTTAAATCTTTTGATTCCACCCCTGGTATTCCCTCCTTAATCTTGTAAATCCACTTACAGCCGACTACCTTCTTCTTTGCTGGTCTTAGTATTAGATCTCATGTATAGTTCTTAATTAATGATTGCATTTCCTCATCCATGGCTGCCATCCATTTCTCGAAGTCCTTATTATTGACAGCTTCAGAGTAAGTTTTTGGTTTATCAGTTTCAATGCCTTGTGCTGCTGTCAATACAAATGTAATTAAATCTGCATATGCATATCTCTTAGGTAGCTTTATATCCCTCATCTTTCTGTCTTTGGCCAACTGATAATCTTTAACATCATTATCACCTTTAGATTCTTCTTCTAGTTCAAGAACATCCCTGTCAGGTACACGCTCAGGCCCTGATCTTGAATCACATTTTGTGTCTGAGCTTGGCAACCTCACCTCAAAAGAGATTTTCTGATCATTTCTCCCAGGTTTTACAACAATTTATTTTGTTAAGACTGGATTTTATAACATTTCAGACTTATTAAACACAACATCCCTACTGATTATAACTCTTGGTGGCTTCAAATCAGTGCACCAGGGCTTATAACCCTTCACCCTTGTAGGATAACTAAGAAACACACCATTTAAGGCTCTAGGCTCTGGCTTCCCTTGCTTAACATGTGCATATGCAAGACACCCAAAAACTCTTATATGAGAATAGTTTGTTGGTTTACCAGACCAGAGCTCATAAGGAGTCTTGAAATTAATTGCAGAAGATGGACTCTTATTTACTATGTAACAAGTGGTAGATAGAGCTTTAACCCATAGGTTTATAGGTAACTGAATGAGCATACACCTAACTTTATCAATTAGAGTCTTATTCATCATTTCAGCCAGCCCATTTTGTTATGGGGTGTGTTTTAGTGTCTTGTGTCTAACAATACCATGTTCAGTACAGAAATCATCAAATTTCTTGTTCCAGAATTCAAAACCATTGTCAGTTCTTAGCCTTCTAACCTTCATGCTTGTCTGTGTGTTCAACTAGTGTTTTTCAGGCTTCAAACTATTCAAATACATTTTCTTTACTCTTCAACACAAACACCCAAACCATCTTAGAAAAATCATCAATGAGAGATAGGAAATAACTAGCTCCACATAAATAAACAGTCTGTGCTGGCCCTCACAGATCAGCATGGATATAATCTAGAGTTTCCTTTGATACATGAGTACCAGTAATAAATTTGACTCTTCAAGACTTGCCTAGGACACATTTTTCACAGAAACTCAAAGACTCTATCTTATCTTGACCTAAAACCCCCTATTTTGATAGTTCTCTCAAGCCCCTTTCACACATATGACCCAACCTCAGATGCCACAACATTGTCTTATCTACATTCTGGTGTGAAACCCTAACTTCTTCTGTAACAGCTGACCCTCGTTCATATTTCCTTTCATTAACATCATTGCCCCTCTCATTACTTTTAAGGTACCTGATTCAAGCTTAACTAAACACCCCATTTTATTAAGCATGCCTACAGAAATAAGATTCGTTTTTAATTCAGGCACATGTTTCACATCTTTTTACTCTCTAACTATGCCATCAAACATTTTCAGTCTAATTATGCCTTTTCCAACTACTTTACAACAAGCATGATTTCTCATTACAACTATTCCCCCATCACAAGCTTCATAGTTTATGAAAAGATTTTTGTTTGAGTACATATGAAAGGAACAACCAGAATCTAGCACCTAATTACCTTTGGTTTGGCCATCAGTGGCAATAAGAACTCCAACAGACTCATAACCATCAGAATATTGTATTTCTAATGCAACAACAACATCTCCATTCTTCTCATTTGTATCTTTATGCTTGTTTTTCCTCTCAGGACACTCATTCTTAAAATGGCATTCCTTGTGGCATTGAAAGCATTTTAAGTTCTTTGGCCTGGATTTGGATCTTTTCTTCTTTCCCTTGCCATTTTCTCTCTTTTCTGTTCTACCCATTGCCATTAAACTTTCTCTCTCCCTAGCTTATCTCTTTATTGCTGCCTTGGAACTCAGGGCTTCCTTAACATCTACCTAGAGAGGATTTGTCTCCCATACATCAGTATGTCTACAAGATTTTCATAGAAACTTGGCAAAGAGCAGAGTAAGATCACAACTTTATCTTCATAATCAATTTTCACATTAATGTTTTCAAGATCCAAGACGAGCTTGTTGAAAGCATATAACTTTTTTTTTTATTTGCAAGGCATACAACTTTTTTTGTATATAAATCTTCAAGCTTCTTCCACAACCCTACAATTATCTTTTCACCATCAACCTCTCTAATTACACCATCTCTAAGGCTTAGAATTATAGCATTGTGTGCCCTGTCCAACACATTAGATAATTCTTCATCAGTCACCTTTCTTAGCTTTTTGGATGATGATACTTCATCAAGTGCAACATCATGTCCTTGATGCACTAATAGGGTCCTCATCTTGAGCCTTCACAAATGAAAATTAGGGAAATATCCACCATCCACCTATTTTTTCTAACTTTTTAGAAAATACACAATTCTTTTTTTTGCTTGAATCCACTTAAAGTTACATTTTATTTCACTTTTTCACTTCCATTTGGAATTCGTTATAACATTACTGATGTCGTTGGGGCAAATCGTTCATTTCAGTAGAGCAGCTCAAAACGACGTTGTTTACAACTTTAATTGGAGAAAAAAAAGAAAAAGGCAAAGTGGTCTAGAGAAGAGCAAACGAGAACAACCATTGTTTATTCACGAGTGACCCACCACCACCCTGCATGAAGAACTAACAAATTGCTGCCATTCTTTCTACAATTTCCATCCATTTTCATCAACAAACTACACTTGAGTATCAAAACTTTTGTTAAATCAAAGATTTAGAGGTATTGAGGAAAGTTGTGAGCCGTTTAGAAATCTCGACACTTAGGTTTTCTAGGTTTGAAGCTAGTATCAAGTAAGTTTCATTTTATTTATTAATTTTCATTTATTTTTCGTATGAAATAATGTTATTTAAGATTTGTATCGAGAATGTTGTTAATCATTGTTTCTTGAAACCCTAGAATACAGATTAAGTTGATTTATAGTAAATTTATTTTGGTAATGATAAATTGAGAAGTAATATGTTGTTTTAAGGCTAGTGAGAAGCACATGCATGAAACATTGTTGCTAGCATGGTTGAATGCATATTTATCCCCTGCGTACTCATGTATTTGTGCCTATGGTTTACAAAATTTGGGGATTTTGAAAATTTTTAGTTGCTACATTATGGGTCGTGATTTTTTGAAAATTTTTATCAATATGTATCCATACCCCTAGCTCCGCTGGTGAAGGTTTGGCATATGCATGCGAAATTTGAATCTCTCAAAGATTATAATTTATAATCTGACAAAGTCCTCCAGGATGTTTGTTTCCATGCCTTCCATATAAGTTTCTTGCCTAAAATATATTAATAATATGTTATTAATTCAAGGAATAATGACTGTTGGAATATAATAAGAAGATAACTTATTTGTTTAGTTTTATTTCCTTCATATACTTGTATTTACGCCTCATCAATGTATTTAAGTACGTTTTGGTGAATCTGTTCGTTTGTTTTGGACATTCAGGATGCCACATCTAGAGTTAGTGATATTCTATCGAGGCATGGAGCATAATTTAGGGTTGCTTGAATCTGACTGTACTGTTGCGAAGATAAAGAAGGTTGCTATAAACATTACGAGTCCATATGGATTAGACTCCACTTCAAAAATTCTATTGAATGTTACGAACCCGGAGAATAAGATGAAAGTTGCACTGGATTCAGATTTTGGGCTTACCTTTTTGCGTAGAATTCATTAGATTTTGGGTGTCAATACTTTAACCGTTGAAGTTGTACCAATTCTTTACCCTCAGTTTCAAGATTCCTCCCCGTACATTGTGCTACTAATGGTGACGAGTGTCGATCCCACGAGGAGGTGGATTTTAATTATATGTAGAATTAATTTTGTAAATGGGTGGTTGGAATTGTGGTGGAAGTGATTTAAATTATCCTAAAATTGGAATTGAAATGGCGATAATAAATTCTAAAATTGGAATTGAAATGGCAAGAGAAATTCCGCAATATCACGATTCGCCCGACCGGCCGTTTGCGAGTGATGTCCGTTTTTCCGTATGATCTCTCCTTTATTCTGAAATGACTATAATACCCCTAAAATACATAAAATACTTAATTAAAATCAAACACACATAATTAAATTGCAAGAAACTTAAATACATAAAAGTAAAGGTTGTTAGTAAGACTTGAAATGTAAAATGATGATTTTCTCCTTTATAAATATACATTTTCTAACACTAAACACAAGCATTATTAACGTACATAGGAGTTGTATTGCCTGATGAATTGATTACTTAGTTGAATGAATCTGCTGAGGGGAATTCTTCTGTTGGGGGATATCCTGCTTTTGGGGGACAATTTGTTGTCAGGAGACAAGCTGCTATTGGGGAACAAGTTGTTGTTGGGGCTGATGAATCTGATGAGGATGCATTGCTATTAGACTATTCAGACAGAAGGGCTGACAATGATGATGATATTAATATGGAATTCATGGAAGCTGAATTTGATGGTGCTGTTACACCTACTATTGTTGACGAGGGTAGTGATGACAATAGGGATCATGAGAGGGTTCAAAGCAGCGACTTGGAATCTGATTCAGATGACAATCTGTCTTATGCTAATAAAAAGGTAACAGGGCTGGTTGATTATTCTGATGATTATGTTGAGCTCGGCACTGTCCAATTAACTAATTACTTACAACAACATAAGTACAAAATAGGTGCAGATGGGAAACATAGGCTTAAATTAGGGCATGTGTTTAGAGATGTTGGTCATTTTAGGGAGATATTGCATGAGGTGATGGTTAGAAAAAGGTTTGCTATTAAAATAGTATATAATG
Source organism: Citrus mangshanensis (assembly GCA_030449895.1). Classification (NCBI taxonomy): domain Eukaryota; kingdom Viridiplantae; phylum Streptophyta; class Magnoliopsida; order Sapindales; family Rutaceae; genus Citrus; species Citrus mangshanensis. Next base: position 118,778 of record JASUUJ010000220.1, on the reverse strand, counting down.
AGCCAAGATGATTTGTAGGTACTTGTAAAGAAGCTGACTGTCCATGGTACGTGTCTGGTGAAAAACTGAATGATGGGATTGGTTTTATATTATGAGAATACAACAAAAAACACGAGTGTAGGCTTACTAACAAGACAGTGAAAGTTACCTCTGCTTGGGTTGCTTCAAAAATAAAGGGTCAGGTTGCTTTTGACCCTAATGTCAAGATTGATATTTTGAAGAATCATGTGCAAGAGACTTATGGTTTAAAGATTGCGAAGATGACACTGTATAGGGCTAGAGCAAAGGCAAGACTTGAGGTATTTGGGGATCATTTGAGGGGATATAAAAAATTATTTGACTACGCTGTTGCCATTCACAAAGTTGATCCATGAGCAGTATGCAAGGTGTTATGTGATGCTATTTCTATTCCTAATAAGGTATTATTCCAGACCTTTTTTTGTTGCCTTTCCAGCAAAAAAAATAGCATATCTTAATGGTTGTAGACCTTTTATTGGAGTAGATGAATGTCACTTGAAAAGTAAGTATGGTGGAGTGTTATTAGTCGCTGTTGGCATGGATGGTAATAATGAGATTGTTCCCTTAGCGTTATGTGTTTGTGAGATTGAGAATGCAGAGACATGGGGATGGTTTATGGAGAACTTGAATAGTTATTTAGATGATGGAATGCATGTCACTTTCATTAGTGATAGACAAAAGGGGCTAATTAATGCAATTTCAAACATATGGCCCACTACCTATCATAGGGTGTGTTCTAGGCATGTTTATGCTAATTTTTCCAAGTCGTTTGCTGGTGCACAGTTGAAATAGTTGTTTTGGAAAGCTGCCAAGAGTAGTAACAAGCATGATTTTGATGAGGCAATGGCATAGATCAAGGCTGAAAAATAAGCTGCATTTGAGTGGTTAGAATGAGAACTACATAGTTATAATTGGTTGATGCACACATATGATGGAAATTGCATGGTAGATAGTACCAATAACAATGCCTTGGAGTGCTTCAACAACTAGATATTACCTTACCGAGACAGACCTTGCTTCACAATGCTTGAAGAAATAAGGTGTAGACTTCTGAAACGGTTTACAAAAAGAAGAAATGAGATAGCCACTTGGAAAAAATAACTAGCCCTTAAGGTTTGGAAAGAGTTGGACAAAAAAAAAAAAAGATTTCACAGAAAATGATTGTACAAGCTTCTGATGATATTAGTTTTCAAGTCATGGATAAAGCCTATAATCCACCTAGGAGGTTTGTTGTGAAGCTAGAATCTAGATCATGTGATTGTGGTTATTGGGAAACTGTCGGCCCCCTTTGTCCACATGCTATGGTTGCCATGGGATATGCAAGACATGATGTTCAGGAGTATGTTCCAACCTGCTTTAGCAGACATGCTTACCTTAGCACATATTCAGTAATTCTCAGCCCCTTTCCAGATCAGTGTGCATGGGAGCCTAAAGGAAGATCATTGATTGACCCACCAATTGTTGAAAAAAAGATTAGAAGGCCCAAAAAATCCAGAAAAAGAGTAGCAAATGAGCCTCAGAAAGAGAAAAGAAAATTCTTTGTCATTTTCTCATTTTGTGGTGGTTCTAATCACAATGTGAGATCCTGTCCGTTGAGGCCATCTGTTGCAAGGGCAAATAGAGCGAAGAGCAATTATTTTCAGGTATATTTAATATATTATTATTATTTATTATGTTTATAATTGTTAATTATATGTTTATTATCATCATGTTTTCTAGGCATTAACAACATCAAGTCAGCCACTAAATGCTTCACAACATGCAATAAGGAGAAGAAAACAGGTGCTGCTTGCACTTATATTTCATTTTTTGTGCTTTCATAGTTCATTTTATGTCTAATATAAAATTCATTTACAAATCAACATATTTTATAGACGTCAGCAGCAAAGCCAGTTGGTTCAGGCTAGCCAGCAGCTACTGCATCCGAAACAGCAAGAAAGGTGTTACCTTGGTTGAATATTTGTATATTTTTTTTGTTCAAGTTCTTAAACTAACAAAATATATAATTTAGATACTTACTGGCCCGGGTCAAAGTTCTAATGCTGGAACAAGGAAAAGAAGGGCTCTTCGAGGTGCTGGAACCAGGGAAAGACAATCAAGTCCAAGACTGAACCAATCCCAAAATCCATCTCAAGCTTCAATTATCACAGGTTCTTTGTAATGGAAACAAAATAAACTTGTTTAAACAAACTAAACTTATTAACTAGCCATTTTGGTTGTTATTTTGGCATATTACTGGTTATTTTGGCGATATTTTGGATAATTATATGACTGTCAATGGCAATTTAGAATGTATTTTGATGATATGATTAATATTTATTTTGACTCTATTTTTGGATAACTATGGTATGATATTTTCCAATTATTGTGGTTAACGAAATGTTATTTAGGGTGTCTTTAAATGCAATTGCAAAGATAGATACCATGACTATCATAATTAAGCTTTTATTTCAGTAATGCATGTTTTATAAGATACATTACATTTTAATAAACACAATTGCACAAAGACAGACTTGTAGTATTATTACATATTTAAGCTTCCCTTCAATAAGCCTAAGCCTTTTTTTTATCTTTACCATCTCATTAGCTCCAAAGTTTATTGTATTTGCTCCAAATTTTGATTATCTACACTTGATCACTATTACTAGGGTATATGAGAGCTTCAGTAGTAAACCATTGCCAAAACTTGCATTTATTCAACTTGCATGACCAAAACATTGCATTAGGACTTTGTGGTGTAGTGGAAACCATAGCACACGTCTGCACGCCACACCAACAGTACTTGGGAATGCATTTAATTTTTCTATGTGGCTGTCCATTGGCTGCAGAACTTGAACTATAACTTGATGCCATTTTGAATGTATAGATGATGTGTTTTAATGAATGATTAATCAGATGATGTGTGGATGAGGGTTGAGCAGGTCTTGAGTTTAAATGAATGAATGGTTGAGTGGCTGTAATGTTTCAATATGGAGATAATGAGTTTGAATGAATGGTACAATTATGATGTGTTATGGATTATGAGGAGCTTTATATGGCTAGTTCTATGAGGAGGTTTATATGGCTAGTTGAGGGCAGCTTGCATGATTGAATGACTTCTTCATGCATGCTGATTTTTGTGTTTATATGGCCCAAGTTGTAGCCGTTGGGAGCTAATGGCTACAATATTAAATCTGATTATTTTTGGCATTTTTTGGGTGAAATTGTAATTTTCATTTTGAGGGGTAAAATTGTCATTTGTGTTTCCGTTAGTTTTCTTAACGGATTGCAAACGGAAGTGGAAAAGTGAAACAAAATGTAACTTTAGGTGGATTCCAGCCAAAAAAAAAAAAGAATTGTGTATTTTTGAAAAAGTTCGAAAAATGAGTGGACAATTGATATTTTCCCCTGTAAATTTCTCCACTTTAAGCTTTGTTGATGCCATTATACAAATAAAAAACCTAGAGACAGGCTTTGATACCATTTTGTTGAAACCAAATCAACAAACAAGATCAGTTTGGAATCCCCAAGAATCACTCTAAAGAACTTGATCTCTGATAAATCTCTAAACATAACTTAAAGTGAGTTAGCATGGTAATTGAAATCAAGAGCAGGATGAAAACAGAAACAAATCAAACACATATTACACAAAAGTTTACCGTGGTTCGACCATTTTATTGCCTACATCCACTGTGAAAAGAGAAGTAAGCTTTCACTAATTTCCGAGTTTACAAAGATACAATAATGAAGAGTATGTGTAATTGAATGAACTTTCTTTCGGTAACAAATCATAGCACTTATTATATAGAAGCAGAACTATCTAGAAAGATCCCCAAGAGACCAGCCCACATTTTTAGGTTTCCCAGCTAAGCTAACTCAGCTGCATCCCCGTGCGAATAACGAATTTAACGATCTCTTGAACTGCTTAAGGACACTTGTCAAGTGTTCATATAATCTGCTACTCAAAACGCAAATGTGGTTGTTGTTTGAATTAGTAAAACACGTGAGGTTTCATGTGTATAACTAATTCATCCAGCCGACAAAGCATCCTTGTCACACAGCTTCTCTGAGCTGCTTTGGCTGACATGTCGTCGCTCTCTCACACAAGCATCTGACATGCCAGATACACTCCCATATCCAAATTTGAGCTTCAACATTAACATTTGGGCTAGCTTCTTCACTAACAACCAAGAAATACTTCAGGAATTTGCCTCAATGACACCCTTTCTTGTAATCTCAATAATATTTAATGCTATGCAGGTCGTCTTATCAGTTTGTCATATACAATTCTTATAATCATAAAGAGTAATTTTATAATTGTAAAGAGTCTCCTATATATATATTATAAATTTTGATTTTTGGCACAAGTAGGCTAATGTTGTAGGAGTGGCAAGAGGATGTGGTTGGCAAAACTTGGCCATGTAGGTTACTTTTGGCAACATTCCGTTTCATTGGAATGCCACTTGCATCACTTTTTGGATTTAAGTTGAATCTTTTTGTTAAGGTGAGACAAAATGGATTGCAGTAACTTGTTGAATTTATTTTTTTACCCCTCTCAATTAAATGTATTGGGGGGCTAACAACATTAAGCAAATAAAAACCACATATTTTGGGCCTAGAGTAGCTGCCTGCAATAAAGAGCTATCACAAATAATTCGCGTAAATGACACTTTTGAATTAGGAGAATGATAAGAAAATAAAGTCTTCACATAGGACTGACAATCATAGCTAAACTAATAATGAGTTTATTAAATGGAAATAAGGGTGTTAAAAATACTTGCCTAGTCTAGATTTGAACCGAATTTATCCGGCTTGGGAATAAAGCCGTACTGGTCTTGGGCATCACTTGATAAATCCGAGATTTGGCCCGAAACTCATATTTTATTAAAAAAATTATAAAATATATATTGTTTTAAATAATTAATTTTATTTGACCGATCTATTACATATATGTAAAACTTTAAATAGTTATAGTTGATATTTTACATCCAATTTCATTAAAATAAATTTAAAAATTATAAAATTATAAAAATTATAAAAGTATTCTTATCTAATATTATAAAATATAAAATCCGAGTATAAAAACACGGATTACAAAACCTAGCATGGTTCTAAAAAATACATCCAAGCAAGGTCCAGGCATTATGATACGTGGACTTGAACTTAGATTTTGTCAACCCTAAATGAGAATCGGAATGGGTTAGAATAGTAATGAGTTAGAATCAGAAGAGCTGTAGGAATAGGAATCGGAATGAACTATATTGTAATTGATGTGTTTACAAGAATCAGAATCAAAATGAGTTACATTATTTTAAATTACTAAAAAGTCCTTAATTAACTATTATCATAATTATTTTTTATTTTTTATTATTATGATTATTATTATTCAAAAATTAATAATAATAATTATTGTTAATAATAATCTTATAATTATTAACGTTAACAATGAATTAATTATAAACTTTTATAATGATGATGATGATGATGATGATGATGATTTATTTAATAGAGGTATTAATGAGAAAGAATATTTTGTCATTAAATTAAAACAAACTTTTTTAATGATTTATTTAATGAGAAAGAATATTTTTTTTAATGATTTATAACAATGAAAGTTTTGTTAAGATATTTTGTCATTAAATTAAAAGTTAGATTATTTAAATTTTTTTATTTGGATCTACACATCTTATAGCCAATCATAAATTTTAGAAAATAAACAAACTGAAAAGTCTAAAAACTGGGAAATAATTAAAATTTAGACCGTAGACCAAAAACAAATAAATTGTCATACTTTTCATTTTTAACAACTCTATCAAATGAGTCTAAATGGGGGGGGGGGGGGGTGGGGAAATACTATTTATTAAAAAAATTAGAATAAGTGCTTGCTCCAATGCAATCCTTACACTTTGTTGATTATTTCTCATAAAATGTTGTATCTTATATCAATAATCTTAATATAGTATTTTGATTCAACAGAAAATAATCAAGCGTGCACGGTCGCACGCGTCCCATGCTTAATTTGAGTCAATAGCTAATTTCTTGAGCTAAGAATTTAAGATAGTCAAATTTTTTAAAATAAAATATATTTGATCTGAATAGTAGGGGTCCGCTTATAATACAGCCGCTGCATGCTATATAGCCGTTTTTATTTTTTAAATTTTTTTGCCCGTTGGATTTCTTCTATAAGCAATCCAACAGCTTCTATATTTTACGCATGAAACGGGCTACTGGACGAAAAAATTGGAAGTGGGAACTGGCAAATATGAGGAGCAATTATTAGATAATTTTATCTAAATATCAAAGTTATCAATTTAAATTAGGAAAATGTCAGAGACCCCTCCCCAACATGAAAAAATTGCATTTTCTTACGGCTGAAAAAATTACTCTAAAATATGTAATGTATGTATTAATGAGAATAATATTAATATTAGTGTAAATCAAATATATATATTTTTCTTATTTTCCATCTAACTATTGGATAGTTTGCAAATAATTATAATTATTTATAGTACCAAATATCATAATTAATCATCAAATATTGTTATTTTCAATATTAGTTGTACTAGTGACTAATATTAATCGTATAAATCTGTACTGTATACAAGGCATATATAATATACCATATATTTGATATTTGGATTATACTCACAAAGATTCTCTTACACAAATTACTTTATATAAATTTATCATAAATTAATTAAATTATTGCATACTTTGTTTAGTATTCTTTTGCTACATTATTAAATTTTTGCATGTAACATATTTGATCTTGTGTTATTACTGGTGCTACAGTTAATGGTAGTTAAAACGAAAATGAGAATTACATTCTACTGCCCCCCTTATATTTTAAGGCATGTCTAAACCTTCCTAAAGTTATAGCAATGTTAGCTTTATATATTATTTTACTATTTTACCCTAGTCTTAATGTGAACTACAAAATTTAAATATTTTGAAAATAAAAATAAAGAAAAATAACTTATATACCTTAATGATCAAATTTTATTTTATAATGAATTGTAAATTATAGAGAAAAATTATACATAGGGAAATATCATAAACATCCCTAATAGTTGTAAATTATCCATTTAAATTGGAATAACATTTGGTTATATATGACCACTAGAGCACCCACATAAATTTGTTTTGTGTGTGTGTGTGTGTCAAGTAATTTTTCTCCATAATTTATAATTTATTATTAAATTTATTTAATCATTAGGGCTATATAAGTATTTATATTCTAAAAATATTTAAATTTAATGACTAACATTAATACTATGTGTAGAATAGTACAATAAATGATACATAACTTTTAGGGGAGTTTGAACTTATTTTAAAACATGAGAGATTTTTATTTTCTCTAAAAAATAGGGATAATCTTCATTTTTTCATATTGTTAATAACTATCATTATAATCATTATTACTAGGATTAAATTATATTCAGCTTATGATATTTTTTATGATATTATACATTTTTATGAGATGTGTGTATAGTCTATATGATAATAAAAGTTTTAATAATGTTTATTTATATAGTCTAATTGAATGTGTTTTGTTAAAGTGTGTATGATCTGATTTTATTTTTTAACCCTGCTTGAAAACCACTTAGCCAAGTCAACAAGGGATAATTTTTTCAAAATTAAATTTTTAATAATATAAAGTGTAATTTGTTAGGTATTATCACAATAATTTTTGTTGAGTTGACATTGTACTGTACCCTTAACTAAATTAGCAATGTAACCAGACAACTATAATTTTAGTGTAACACCTAGATTAAATAATTTAAGGAAAATGATACCTACATCTTCGAGATTTGAAAAAATGATCATGTAAACCCTCATGTTTTCACCAAGGGACACCAAGATTCCCTTTTGACTATAATACAATTTGACTTTATTAATTCAAAAAATTGACTTTAAAATTTTTAATAAATATAAATATAATTTAAATAGTTTAATTTGTCTAGTAAGTTAATAATATTAAAATATTTTTAATATATAAAATAATTTTTAAAATGTAAATAATGATATTTATTTTAATAATATATTTGTATTTGTTTTAAAATTTTAAATAAATCTTTAGGTTAAATAGATTTTATAATTGATAAAAATATATGTCATGTATTTATAATATTAAAAACATTTTACAATATTGAAAATAATTTTAATTTTTAAATATTAATTTTAATATTATGTTTCTATTTATTAAAAAAAAATTTAATATAATATAAGATTGTAAAGTATTAAAATATTTTTAGATATTGAAATTATTTTAAAATTTATTTATTGTTACATTTATTTTAATATTATGTTTCTATTTATTATAAAACATTAGAGTTGATTTTTTAAATTAATAAAGTCAAAAGGTATTATAGTCAAAAGCGGTCTTAGTGTCTCTTAATGAAAACTTGGGGATTTACATGACCATTTTTCCAAACTTTGGGAAGTGACCTTTTCATAATTTACACTTAATTGCATATATTAATATATGATTTAAGCATGATAATTAAAATTTTAAAGCATACTATATTAATTTGAGTAATACTCACTTATAAATAGATATTATATAATTCACGTAGTAATCGATGTAAAATATGATGTACAATCAATTATTACAAATTTATTATACTATTAATATACAAGAAGATAAACTATCACTAAAATATAACAATTAAAAATAAGGCAACATCAATTAAACTATAAATTACATATCCAACTATATAAGTATATTGTTAAATAAATTTAATTTTTATGACTTATAAAAACGATTGCAATTTGGAGCAATAAATAAATAGTTTTAAAATAGCAGTCAACATTATTGTTAAATTATAATGTATAATTTACCTATAAGAGAAACATTTCCTTTCAATACTTAATTTACAAAGTAAATTAATGTTTTAATATATTTTCTTTTTTTTATTGCATTGATTTTCTAATGAGTTTTTTTAACAAAATATTGTTTAATTTGAATTGCATTTACTGTGCTTCAAGCATTAATTAAAAATAAATAAATGGTGACTTAGCTTAATTGGATTCAAAGTAAATACTAATTTGCAAATCTTAAAATTTCAATATAAAATTAATTTTCACTATTCCTAGGATAATTACATAATAAATAAATAATTTATATTAACGTAAACATTTGAAAAATAAAAATTTGAGCAGTACAAATTACATATGCAATTGTTAAAAATGAAATTTTGGTTGAAGTGATGAGAAATCAAAGAATTTATTTTGGAAAGAAAATGAGTACAATTAATTTGAAATGAGAAAATAGGCATATCTATAATGATCAAAAGCTCAAGTATACATAAGTTGGGTTTAAGATATCTCATGAAATCAAGAAGATCAAAAAGAAAAAAAAAATGTTCCAATAGAATTAGGGTTATAATAATGAATTTTTAATATATTGTAGTAAGTTAATATTTATTGAAACAAGAGGAGTAAAATGAAGTTCACCTTAATAATATTTTTTTTATAATAAAGGTTTGCTTTGAATTTTATAATATCAACTTGGAATTTAACTTATAATTTTGAAACTTAACGTAAGCACTGGGGAACTTAAAACATAAAAGTAGTGAACTAATTAATTGAAATATTTGAACCTATAAGTGAGAAAGTTTAACCAAAATATAGGACTAATCTAAACAAATATAAAATCTAAAAAGTACAGTTGGTATTTAACCTCATTTATTAAAATCTCACATAAATTATAAGATTATTCAAGACAAAACTAGTGAAATTATTAGTTGAAACTCATGTAACAATAAGGGAGAAAGTTTAACCCAAAGTAGGGACTCGAGAAATGAAATTTACTTGTAATTTAACCTAAAATATTAGTACTTAACAAATTTAGTAGGGATATTAAATATAAAACTCATGGATTGAAAATTTGAAACATATAAATGCATAATTGAGAAAGACTAACCAAAATTAGAGACTAATCCAAACAAAAATAAAATTTTATAAGCAAATTTAGTTGAAATACATGAACCGATACGAGAGAAAATTTAACTAAAATCAGGAAAATTATCCAACAAGAAATAAAATATATTTGGGAATTTAACCCAAAATATTAGTATTTAAAGATTTTAGTAGGAACACTAAACACAAAACGTGAATTGAAAAGTTGAAACATATAAACCTATAGTTGCGAAAGTTTAAACAAAATTAGGAACCAATCCAAACAAAAATAGAATTTTACAAAGTAAAATTGGTATCTAATCAAAATTATTGGAGTCTTACCTAGATAGTGGGAATATTCAACACAAAACTACTGGAATTAGTAGTTGAAATACATGAACTTATAATGTAGAAAACCAAAATCAGGAACTAATTCGATGTGAAATGAAATTTACTTGGAATTTAACCCAAAATATTGATTTTTAATGATTTAAGTAGGAACAATAAGCGCAAAACTAATGGACTGAAAAGTTGACATATATTAGCCTATAATTTAGAAAGTTTAACCAAAATTTGATACAAATCCAACCAAAAATTAAATGCTACAAAGTAATTTGTTATTTAAACTAAATAGTTAAAATCTTACCTAGATAATGAAAACAATCAACACAAAACTAGTGAAATAATTAGTTGAAACTTGTGTACCAATAAAAAATTTTAACAACAATTAGGAACTCGTCCTACGAGAATTGAAATTTACTTGTAATTTAACCCAAAATATTAGTATTTAACAAATTTAGTAGGAATATTAAACACAAAATTAGTGGATTGAAAAGTTGAAATAAATGAACCAATAAATGAGAAAGACTAACCAAAATTAAGGACATGCAAAATAAACTTGAAACATCTACCTATTAAATTGATATTTAACCAAAAGAATTGGAATAGAATTATTTTATAATTTTTTAACATTTATTTATGTTAAATTTTTTAAAAAATGTTTGCTTATTTAATTAATTTTTATGTTTATGATTTAAAAATTTCATTTTTTTACATTTTATTATTTTTTTAAGCATTAAAGCAAAATTTAAAAATTATTTAATGAACATTTTTGGCAGCGGCTGTATAAGATACAGCCCTGCACTATAAGATGACTCGAAAAGGAGAGATTGAATTATGATTGAAAGCCATGAGACTTGGGAGTCGTAGAATGGAGACGCGGAGTAGACAAAAGGGCGATTCCAAAATTTAATCTCTATATCTCTATATAACTCCCCATGTTCCATCATGTCCATAACTAAAACCTGAGCCGCTGCCCATTTCTCTCCGCTCTAACAAGTGGGTACTTTAATTATTATTATTGAGTAGTCTTACAAAATTGAGTGATAAAATTTGTTTATCATCATTAAAATAAACTCATTATTTGGATAGAAAATAAAACTTAAAACATTTTTTTAGTAAGATGAAACAACATACTCTCAATCAAATACAAATTTTATATTTAACACTAACTTCTATATAAAATTATGATAGAATTTACTTTTCGGATTGGAATGGAAATATTGAAGTGTGGGAATTCTGAGATTGGGAATGTAGAGTGAGTGTATGAGTAAATTGTTTACTTAAACTAAAATGGAACCATGAAATAAGAATTATAATTATATTTATATGTTTATTTTATCTTAAATTAGGAGTGAAGGTGAACCTCTAATCCCACAGTTAAAAAGAATTGTGAGGGCAAGGGTTCGAGTACTCATGGACTTAAAATTCTCTCAATTAAGTATTATGTATAATTGTGTGGAGTTTATTTGTAAATCTTTCTCTCTTGCGAAATGTGAGTGGAGTAGAGACATCCCCTCGTCTGTGAGGGTTATTTGTATGAACATGTACTTAATAGATTTAATATAACAATGTAAGTCTCAGTTATGTATATCTGATTGTAAATATCAGTGTAATGTCTGCTATACTAGCAGTTGTAAATATCTGTGTAATACAGTAATCTGATTTGTAATCAATATTAAAAAAATTAGGAGTGAATTATTTTAAATTATAGTTTTACTTTTATTTAAAGAATTATAGTTTTTAGTTACAAAGTAAATAAAAATATATATTTGTAAAGGTAAACTATTCATTTTATTATTAATTTTAATAATGTAAATTGATAATAGTTATTACTATTCTTAATTATGTAAATCATATATTTTTAATAATTTTAATTTTAATTATGTAAATTAAAAATTATTAATAAGGAAAACACAAATACAACATTATTACTAATAGTATAGTACAAAATTAATATTTTTCTTAAAATAAATTATTTATTATTGATAAATAAATAAATATAATATTATTAAAATCAAATAAATATAATAATATTACATTTAAATAATTTTAATATTATTTTTTTATAAACGTAATATTATTAGATAATATAATAATATTATTTAAATATAATATTTTATTTTAAAAAAATTAATATTATTTTATTTTAATAAATATAATTATATTATATTAATAAGAGATGGGTAAAGAAAAGAGGTGAGCGCGGAGTGGGCGGAAATCCTGCTATCTTTAAAAATGAGTGGGCAGGAGAGTCAGACTTTCACTGCTTTCGTTAAATGACTGAAGACTGGAGCGGGTCCACACTTCCACTCGAATAGCTAATCACCGCCATTGTCAATTTGTATTCATGTCTCTGACGGGGTTGTTAACTAATATAATAATATTATATCTCTTCATTAACTGATGACTGGTTTGTATTGTTTCACGTGTTAACCATGACCATAAAGGTCAAAGTAAAGAAAAATAAAGCTGGCAAGATCTGTCGAGAAGGGAGACCATACCAATACGCAGTAAAAAAATATCTCCCGTAAGATCTGTGGAGAAGAGAAGAAGGCTTGTTAAAACTACCAAGAGAAAAATGCTAGGGAATACAAGAAGTTCAGATAATCCCAAACTGCCTTTGTTAGGAAGCAGTGATGATGATATTAGTAACAGTCATGGAGAAGAAGAAGAAAGAAGGTGGTGGCGGAAATGGAGGAAGGTTTTGGACGTGGAAGAGGCCAAGGATCAAGTCTTGTTTTCGCTACCAATGATTCTGACAAATGTTTCTTACTATGCGATCCCTTTGGTCTCTGTCATGTTTGCTGGTCACCTTGGTGAGCTTCAGCTCGCCGGTGCAACTCTTGCCAACTCTTGGGCCTATGTTACTGGATTTGCTTTCACTGTAAGCACTACCCAAATCACTTTTCTTCATCTTTTAAGGTTCCAAGTTTTGAGAAAGCTAACTTATAGTATATTATTGTGATTAGTATATTGGATAAGAAATAATAAGCATATAACATATTATTGTGATTAATTATTCTCCTTTGTTGATTCATGTTTTTCATTCTCTGTTGTCCTAACAGCAAGGACTAAGTGGAGCACTTGAAACACTCTGTGGTCAAGGATTTGGTGCAAAGCAATACAGGATGTTGGGAATATATATGCAAACATCTTGTATCATATCTTGCTTCTTCTCAATTATCATATCTTTCCTGTGGTTCTACACAGAACCTATACTTATTTTACTTCATCAAGATCCGAATATTTCAGAACAAGCAGGTCTCTATATGAAGTATCTCATTCCGGGACTATTTGCATTCGGGTTTATACAAAACTTTCTGAGGTTTCTTCAGACACAATCCATTGTCATGCCATTGGTCTTCTGCTCAGCTCTCCCCTTGGCAATCCATTTTGGCATTGCATATTCTTTAGTTCATTGGACATCCCTTGGTTTCGGTGGAGCTCCTCTAGCATGTTCAATTTCGTTGTGGATCTCGACACTTTCGCTTGCAATTTATATCCTTTGTTCAAAGAAAACTGAGCGTACGTGGGAAGGATTTTCTTTTGAATTATTCAGTGTCTTACTCACCACCTTGAAAGTAGCCATGCCATCTGCTGCAATGGTATGGTGAGTGTCATTATTTTTCTTGATCCAAAGTACAGCTTCATTATGCTAAAAAGAAAAAAAGAAATAATCATTGATGTCCTACAATGTTTGTATCAAAGAATGTGATATAAATGCAGCTTATGTTGATGTAATTAGGAATTGACAGGAAATTTAAAACTTTGTACTTCAAAAAATGTTCTTTGTGATAGTCCTGCAATGAATATTCTGGACTTAGAAAGCTTCCATTCTCTATTATATATACAAGCGATATAGGGTAAAACAGTTGCCTGAGAAATAGCTATTACATTAATTTGCAGGGTTAAAATCTGGCGGACTGATAATTTGAAGCAATGTGGGTATGAATTAATGGAATTCATTATAATACCATGATCTTGTTAACATATATCATTTGAACATTTTTCAGCTTGGAGTTCTGGTCTTTTGAGATCCTTGTGTTATTAGCTGGATTGATGCCAAACTCAGAACTCTCTACATCATTGATGGCAATGTGGTAAGTTTAACACTTTAACCATTATTAGTTTTTTCTGGATTAATTTCTTTTGATGCTATTTATCCTAAGAGTACTGATGATATCTTGACTTGATGTCTTTAATGGTATATTTCTCTACTTGGTTTCGTGATCTTCAGTGTGAATACACAAGCCATTTGCTACAACTTTAGTTATGGTCTCAGTGCTGCTGCAAGGTTAGCAGCCTATACAACTCCTAGTCCAAGTTCCATGGTTTCTACATTTTTTGTGTTCAAAAATTGAAAAACTCGTGCTTTGTGACAGCACTAGGGTGTCAAATGAATTGGGGGCAGGAACGATCGATCAAGCTAAGAGTGCCATGGCGGTGACTCTCAAGCTTGTTGTCCTCCTTGCTCTTATCATTGATTTGGCTCTAGCTTTTGGCCATAACATTTGGGCTAGCTTCTTCACCGACAGCCGAGAAATAGTTCAGGAATTTGCTTCAATGACACCCTTTATTGTGATCTCAATAATATTTGATGCTATGCAGGCCATCTTATCAGGTTTGTCGCGTAATATTTCCAAAGAGACTCTCGTATATATGTATGAGCTTTGATTTGTGACACAAGTAGGCTAATATTGCAGGAGTGGCAAGAGGATGCGGTTGGCAACATTTGGCTGTGTGGGTTAATTTGGCAACATTCTATTTCATTGGAATGCTACTTGCGTTACTTTTTGGATTTAAGTTGAATCTTTATGTTAAGGTGAGCCAAAATCGATTTTAGTAGGCTCTTTTATCATTCAATAATCTCATCCTGATAAGTACATTTCTTTTTCCTTTTGAAGTAATTTGGTCACCTCTTGTGTGCTTTTATTTTGTTACAGGGTTTGTGGATTGGCTTAATCTGTGGCCTCGCATCCCAAGCCTGCTCCCTCTTTCTGATTACGTTGCGAAGAAAGTGGACTAAAATGGACGTAGCAATGAGCAGTGAAATAGAAGGGCCATGTCCAATTTAAGCTTATTGTTGTATTTTGGGATTAGGAAGGTTGTGCATTTTGTTCAATCCATAAACTTTTTTTTTTGAACTTCATGCTGGAAAGGATTGGAATACCACGCCACTATAATAAATAATAGAGGAAAAACTGCACTCTATGTGTTCCCTATAAATTCAAATTCCCTCTTCCATAATCCTAAATTCTCAACAACATTTTTATTTCTCAGCTGCTCATACACTGGGATTCAAACTCTTACTTAAGAGAGAGTCATAACTATTGGTAAATTTTACTTTCTCCCCGTTTTATTAGATTTTTATCTTTATGTTCTATTAAGAATTTTATTTTGCATGATTTTATAAAATTGTAAACCTTTATGCATGATTTAGGATGTATTCTATTAAGAGTTTTCATTCCCACCTCACTGAACTTATTAGAGAATGGGGGCTAAATTCTAATAGGATGTGTATTTTAGGTGGTGTCCCTACCCCCGCAATCTCATCTTATCCCATTGTCTTCTCTAATTCCGTAAAAAACCACAATTCTACAATCTCACCTTGTCATCCTTAGTTCTGTGTAGAACCACAAGAAAGATATGACAATTGAGAGAATGAGCATAATAAGATGCAAAATATTTGCAGATTTATTCCCAACATCCTGTATGGATTTGCACCAAATCCTTCACCACGTAGTGTTTCAAAGTGCTCCACTTAATACGTGATGGGATAAGAACAGAGAATGGAAGAAACTATAAACTTCTCAAAACCAGTAATCTTAACCAAAATCAAGAAATTAATACGATTTGAGTGCTGACGGTGAAAGCAAAACCAGTTGCACTGATATTTCACATTTTACAAAACAATTTCAAATACCAACTTCAATTTTTTGAGATTTCATCCTCACGCCCGCAGCCTCATCTCCTCAATGCCCATCTCGATTGACTATGCATCAATTAAAATTTAGTTTTCGTTAGGAAAGGCTTATAGCCCCACCTATTTAACATCTTCATCACGTGCTAAGTCTGTTGGTTCTGATAATATATATAAGTTCATGGATAAGTTGAGCCAGTAATTACTCAAGAGTCAAAATTAATATAAAAAAGATATATCCCTAATAAATTGTGCCTGTGATCCTATAAGCTCCTTATTCTTCCTACCAAAAACCGAGAAGGCTATTCAAAGTTCAATATTAATTAATTAGACTTTTTGACAATTAAAAAATTTGACAAAGATTGCAAAACAAAGCTGAACAATCTCATTGATAAGTACGATGACCCAAAGAGAGAAAAACAAGTCGTAGTCACAGTTACTAAAAACACTATATATAGAATTTATAAACTCCCATCACAACAAAAAAAAAAAAAAAACAATTAATATAAAAGATCTCAAGTAAATTGCATTTTCATCTATCAATAGAAGGCCGCCTTCTCACCTCTTTATTTAATAGAGGCTAGACCGGAATATTAAACATAATTTAAACTATATTTTTTAAAAAATTAATAACTCTCGTTATCTTATTCAAACCATAAAATCAATGTAATCACCAAATAAATTTAATGTAGTATTTTGGGTGATTGGGTGTTGATTTTCTTGTACAAGACATCTTGTTTTCACATAAGAGATTTTATCATTTCAACTAAATGCCACCCACAAATTAATTTGCAAGGTTCAAATCACACAAATGGATAATTTTCTGAATTAGTTCATGTATTTTTAAAAATATAATAAATACCATTTTTATTTCACAGTTGATGAATTTAACTTTTCAACAGTAAAATAATATTTCTCCATTTTTGTTTTATGATCATTCATTTTCGTTTTTCAATTCCCATGAAGCAAATAAACCCTAATTTGAATAAATTTTAATCCCTAAGATCATAGAATATCATACTTTTCACATCATCATAATTTAGAGAAAACATACCTTGATCCATAGCATTTTTTCTTGATCAAATCTCACTGCCAAGAGTTAAAGATTGGTAAAATTGATTTCTCTCTAGAGTGACTTACTTTCTGATGGAGAAAAAATTAATGTGATATCATTTTTATATATTGGGTGGAGAGAGGACCAATTTTAATAAAACTCCAATTTCTACTTTCCATCAAAGTGGCAGTTAGTTTTTCTCAATTGACCAATATGATTTCAACCCATAGTTTATTTTATTATTGCTAATTTAATAATGTGGCATGTGGGCCACTATAAAATATTCCAACAATGTTTGTTTTTATTTTTCCAATATGAATATAATTGTTATGTTGTTTTGTTTTTCCCCTCAAAACAAAACATGTTAAATATGATATTTTGAGTTTTGAGATATGTACCTTATAAATATTACAAGTGACACAACTCAAAAGTGTATTACTCCCAAATATAAGAGTGCCTAGTTATAATATAATCCGGTAAGTCTGGGGTCGAACCACTGAGAATTTTAAATATAGTAGTCAATTTAAAACTAAGAAAATTAATTGCGAGGAAAAGAAATTATTTGAAATCAATTTAAAAATATGCTAAGGTTCGGGATCCACTCTCTGTATTCAAACTATAATTTTAATACTCTCTCATTTATATTTTGCCTCACTTTTACCAGTTAATTATTATATTATTTAATTCTATGTGTGTTGATAAATATGAAATAAAGTGCCTAATGTACCACACTATATTAATGTGTCGACATTATGTCAAAATAACATACAGATCTAAAGAAATTTATAAATTAATATGATATAAAAATAACTAGAAAAGAATAAAATAAACTTAAAAAAATCATTTGAGAAAATAATAAATTTAATAGTTTGAAACATTGAGCTTCACCCTCCACCTCAACTTAATAAAATTAGCCACTCATATTGAATGAAAGAAAACACCACACTCTTTTTATTTAATAAACTTTTGAAATATGTTACAAAAAAAATTGATACAGACGGAAACAATAAAAGAAAAGAAACAAAGAAAGAAAGAAATTCTTTAGCTACACCCTTGGCTATCACTCTCTCTCAGAACTCGGCTCCCCAGCTTCAGCTTATTTGCCTCCTTTTATTGGCAACAAATGTTTTAACTTAATTTATTTTATTGTTTTATTGTTTTATTATTATTATTATTATTATTATTATTATTATTATTATTATTATTATTATTATTATTATTATTATCATCATCATCATCATCATCTTTTTGAAATGTGTGATGATCAAGTGGCCATGATGGCCACTTGACCATCACGAGCAACCAAATTGCTTGTTTTTGTTCTTTTTTTTTTATTCATTTTCATTTTTTATTTTTTCATTTTATTTTTATTTATTTATTTACATCTCCTCAATTGATGAATTCCAAATTGCTCCAGTTGTCCTTCTTTGTTCCCCCTTTCAACTTCAATTCCATCTTTATTCTTGAAAAATATTTACAAGATAAGAATTAACAAATTGCGAATTAATTTAACATAAAATATATTTGGGGAGTATTAAAATAATTTAGAAATAATGAACGCATTAATCGACACAATAAGTGAAAAACTAATAATTTTATCCTTATTAAATGTACACTTTTTAGTATCAATCAACAAGTACTTATATTTATTTGTTAAACACTTAACAAGTTACAGATAAATAATTTTATTAATAAAAAATTTGATAATATGTACCTTAGTAAAGCATAAAAAATTAAAAAAATGCATCTAACCAAGTATTTTTTAACACTAATATACAATACTTATAATGTTATTTTAGTATATTATATGTTTTTTCTTACTAATTACATATGCCAAACAAGAATTGTTTAATATTTTAATTAATATATTCAGAATCTATTCTAAAACTAGTAATTATAAATACAGAGAGTTGGATTTATTATAAAATACACTCACCTAAAGTCATATTATATTTAAAACTCTCATTCACGTTAAAAAAAAAAGAATTGATAGTTGAATATGCACTGAACAAATAAAAAGAAAGCTGATAAATAAAAGAAAATAATACAATGATTATTTATATAATAGAAAATTAATTTATTTAATAGGGCTATTAATAAAAAAATGAAATTCTATTCAGATGTTTCACTATTGAATTAAAAATAGGACTATTTAACTTTTTTCATCAGATCCAAACATTTTATAATCATACATAAGTTATAAAAATAAACAAACTAAAATCTCTAAAAACAAAAAAAATAATTAAAATTTAGACCTCAAAGAAAAGAGAAACAAATTTTTATACTTTTTATTTTATAACAATTCAATATCAAATGAGTCTAAGTGGAGAATTAAAAAAAATACATACTATTTATTTTTTTAAAAAAAGTAGGATAAGCACGGTCTCCAAATTAAGCAAACCTTGCACTTCTTGCTTACTTCTCATAAAATGTTGTATCTTATGCTAATAGTCTTAATATAATATTTTGGGTTAACATAATTAAGTGTGTGCAATCGCACCCATCTCATGCTTAATTTGAGTCGATGAATGTAGCTAATTTCTTGAGTTGAGGAACTTAAGATAGTAAAATATATTAAAATAATATATATTTAAATTTTATCTCAAAAGGATAGATTGAATTATTATTGAAAATGACAGGAGAAGGAGAAAAAAGGGCCATTATGAAACTATGGTGTGTTTATTAATTAGTAACCTGGGTTGGAATCGTAACTTGCAAGTTGTTAAACTGATTTTAGTTGATTAGTGTCATTATTTATTATAATAATTGAGATTATTATTATTGATCATTATAATTAATACTTATTACTATTGCTAATAATAATGATGATGATGATGATAATAATAAAAAATAGTATTAATTATTAATTATTAATAAAATTTTCACATATGAGATTTTATCATTTCAACTAGATGGCATCCACAAATTAATTTGCAAGGTTCAAATCATACAAATGGATAATTTACCGAACTAGTTCATGTATTTCTAAAAAATATAATAAATGCCTTTTTGTTTCATAGTTGATGAATTTAACTTTTCAATAGCAAAATCATATTTTTTATTTTCATTTTATGAGCATTCATTTAAAAAAGAAGAAGAAGAAAAAACTCAAACTTCAAACAAATTTGACATGCAACAATCGCAAAATAGATGATAATTAAGTAGAAACATAAAGTGATTTACAAATTACAACAAAATCAGAATTTATTTATTTACATTTGGGACTATTCAGGATACTGGGATGGAACTAGGGATGGCAATGGGCACCACCCGCAGCGGGTTTGCCATTACCAAACCCAAACCCGCACAAAATTTAAATTACCAAACCCACCCGCAACCTGCAGCGGGTTTTAATTTTTTTAAGAAAACCCACTCGTAGCATGTTTTGACAATTACCAAACCCCGCAATGGTACCCGGCGGATTTTTTGCGGGTTTCTACATTTAAAATACCAATATTTAATATATAAATTTATAATAATAACCTCAATTTCTACACAACATACTCAATTTTACATTTAACCAATGCAAATGAAAAATTAAAATTTCAACATCAATCCAACACATTCTCAAATTTAAGTATAAATTACACAAATCCATTTAAAAAACAAAAATTAGTATCTAAAAATAACAATTACATTTCATATCATCATTTAAAACAAGTAACAAGAGAAGATACTTTATTTCATTCACCGCAACAAGCACCCATCCAACACGATGCCTACAATAATAGTTAATATTAATATTTTCAAATACAAATTTGGAGAAAAAAATTATACTAATGAAATCATTCATGTATTAAGTTAAAGAAAAATAGTACATACAAAATTATAATAGGTATATAACAATCCATGAATTAAGTTAAAGAAACTTAATTCTTTACCTCATCAACAATATCTTCATTTTCGGAGAATTTGCTATTTCCTGCTTTATTAGAAGAATCTGCATCTACAAGTAACAAGTATATCAAGAAAAAAATATAGATGATTATAAATTTGTAAATTGTAATGTATAATAGATATTATACTGTATTGAAGTAAAAATACATTTTCATACCATCAAATTCAGCACACAACCAATTTTGAGCACACATTAAAGCTTCCAATGTCTTTGGATGAAGTCTACTACGATGTGGAGAGACAAATCTACCACCAGTACTAAATGCTGACTCGGATGCAACGGTGGATACCGAAATGGCTAAAACATCTCTTGTAATTGCTTGCAAAGTTGGATATTTTGATCCATTTTTTTTCCACCAACAAAGTATATCAAAATTTTCAGATCTTGGAATAACAGATTTTTCCAAATAATAGTCCAATTCTGATTTAACATGGGTTGTACCACCACTTTGATCTACAAAAGCATCAAAATTATCCAAACGTCTCCCAAGTTTTGAATGAGCTACCATAGCTCGAGATGATGAAGCAACTGAAGCTTGAACTGGAACTTGTGAATTTTCTTTTGACTTACACCTAGCTTGATAATCTTTCAACATATCATAACAAAAGCTTCAAACATTCTCAATCTCTTTTTGAGCACCATCTCCATACAACAAGTCAAAATAATACTCAATTAATTTCATCTTAAATCTAAGGTCCAAAACAACTGCCATAGCCATGAATCCATGAACAACACTCCAATATTTTTAAAATTTTCCAATCATTGAGTCAGCCATTACTCGGATTTTTTCACAATTAGAATACATCCACTCATAAATTGACAATTTAATCTCACAAATGCTTGAAAAGTAAATATTAGCTGCTGGATATCTAGTCCCAGAAAATAATGTAGTCACTTTATAAAATGATTCAAGTCTATCCTGAATTTCTTTAGCAAAAACTCAATCTTCTTCGGTGGGTAAAAATTTGTATAACGATTCTCGGTGTTTCAAACGAGAAAATACTTCTTTGAAAACCAAAGCTCTATCAAGCATTAAGTATGTAGAGTTCCATCTCGTCTTAAAATCATGAACTAAATTTCTATTACAAGAAATATTATATTTACGAGCAGTCCCATAAAATGTTTCTTGTCTTTTAGGTGTGGCAGACCAAAATAGAACACTATTACGAATTCTCTCAATACTATCACTAATCACACTCATCCCCTCTTTTACAATTAAATTCAATATATGAGCAGCACAACACATGTGCAATAAATCCCCATTCAAAGAAAGCGAACTACTAGAAATCTTTTCCAGCAAGATATCAATCATGGCATCATTTGTGGTGCAGTTATGGACAGTCAAAGTAGACAACTTACTGTCAATGTTCCACTCAAGCAAACACGACACCAATGCTTCAGAGAGTACCTCAGCAGTATGTGGACATAACACGTATAAGAACCTAAATTTAAAAATATTATTAGTATCATGCAATAAGTATAAAATTTAAAAATAAAATAGATTTAGTAATTTAGTGTAGAAACTACCTAATGATACGACTTTGCAGCTCCCAATTATCATCAATAAAATGTGATGTTATAGCCATAAATCCCTTTTGTTGGTTACTAGAAGTCCACATATCAGTACTAATTGCAATTCTACTCCGATTTGAGTCTAACAAGCTCATTATTTTAGCTCTCTCGTAGTCATAAATTTTCAATATGTCACTGTTACTGTGTTACGAGAGACAAACCTAAACATTGGCTGGAGAGAACCAACAAATTTTTTAAAAGCCCAATGTTCAACCATATTCAGCGGATACTCATGAATAATTATCATATTTGCAAGCTCTTTTCTTGAAGTTTCTTGATTAAAAGAAAATGTGGATACTTTACATTTTCCTCTCTTTCTTAGCTTGCAGCTGCTTTTGAGTTGACTCAACTGTGTGGTTCGACCGCATAAAACACAACCCCATATGAGTGCGTAAATGGTTGGTGCCATTTTTATGCTTCGCACTTAATCTCTTATGACAGTAGTTGCAAACAACTATGTATTCTAAATTCCCACCAACTTTCTGTCTTTTAAAGTGTTCCCAAACATCACTAGTCAATTTACTATTTTCAGTATCACCAGAAGCAATTTCTTTTTCATGTACTGAAATTGGAGTTTGGGTTGAAGCTACCTCAATGTCTGCAAATTCTTCACATGTTATTGGAGATTGGTTTGAAGCTATCTGAACTTCTGTTCTTGTTGTAGGCGAATTATTATCGCTGAGATCAAAGGCTTGCTCCATCTTTTACCTTAAAAATTTCAACAGATTTTAAATCAATATACAAGAATTAGTAAGCGAATTCAGCAATTGACACTAACCTAACTATTTACATCAACTCAAAAGCAACAAAATTAATAGATTGTTGACATTCTGAGTTTCAAAGTTTTTAACTAAATTGATGGAGTTAAATAAAATACTACATCATGCATCATCTCATTTAATTCAATAAACGTTTTTAAGTCTGAATATCTACTTAAAATTAAAATTAAAATTTCAATTCAATTCAATAAACGTTTGTAAGCTATTTTTCACTTAGCTGGCATGTTTATTAAGCAACAAAATTAGTTATAAATTGTTAGGAAAGACATAAGAATTTCGTACCTTTCGCGACTGCAAAATTGGCTGCAACAACAATAGTACCCAGGCAGCTGCAACAACATGACGCGTCCTTGTTGGCAGTGAAGAGAGTTGGCTGCAAGGGGCTAGCTCACTGTCACAACTCACACACTCGGGTTGAAGAAGAAAAGAATGTTGAATGAAGAATTAAAGATAGAGATGATGAAGATGGTCAACTCGGGTTGAAGAAGATGGTCAGCTCATTTGCGGCTAAGTCAAAGACTCAAAAGGGAAAATGCCTTTATTTGCTTTAGATTATTAGTTTATCACTTTAGAATGGCTGGATGAGAGATGGGCGGATGGGCCACATACACTGTACACACACACAACTTTGGCTTTGGCCTTTGGGCCTTTGACCAATTTCCTTTATACATTTGGAATAATTGCATAATTTTCTTTATACACGTTTTAAATTAAAATTTTTTAATTAAAATTAAATTAAAAATATTTAAAAAAATATTGCGGGTCTGGCGGATATCCATTCGGGTATCCACCGGATTTAGGTCAATACCAAACCCATCCGCATCCATGTTCGGGTTTTAATTTATAATATTAAACCCACGCGCAACAGGTAAAATTACCCGCAGCGGGTGGGTTTTAGTGGGCGAGTTTGTGGGTACAATTGTCATCCTTAGATGGAACAGATATTTAATGAGACGGGATTAGTCTAAATTTTTGTCCCAAAAGAAATAAAAGGACAAGAATGAAACCTTTTTTTTTTTTATCTCATTTGCATATACGTCACATCTCGTCCTATTGCCAACGCTACTCCCACCTCTCTCATGGCAATAAGAACTCTAGTAATTATTCTCAGTTTTAGATAGGGACCGCCACTTTGATTTACATTCCATCTCTTATTTAAGGAAGTAAACACATCATTCATTTTCATTCCTTGATTCCCATAAGTAAACACACCAAAAATAAATTCTATTAAAAACTTAAAATAATCTTAAAAGTTTGGTTGGTGTGTTATTGTGTTTGATATGGTAGATGAGGTCAAAATAACTCCCCATGTTCCGACATTTCCATAACCAAAACCTGAGATGCTGCCCATTTCTCTCCACTCTAACAAGTTGATATTGTAATTATTATTATTATTGAGTAGTCTTGCAAAATCGAGTTATAAAATTCCATATTATCATTAAAATAAACTCACCATTTAGATGGAAAATAAAACTGAACATTTTTTTTATAAGATAAAACAATATCAATCATTCCCATTTCGATTTTGATTCTCCAATTCAGAGAGTAAACGCACAATTAGTACAATATTTTAAGTGAACATAATCAAGCGTGTTGCAGGCATACCATGTGTAATTTGAATCAATAGTTAATTTCTTGAGTCAAGAACTTAGTATAGTCAAATATATTATCTCAAAAGGAGAAGAAGAGAAAAGGGCAATTCCCATAATTAATGGGATCTATTAAAAATTCAAAATAATTTTAAAAGTTTGGTTGGTATTTTAATTGTGTTTAATATGGTTGAGGAGATTGAAATAACTCCCCCATGTTCGGACGACAAATCCATAACCAAAACCTGAGTTGCTGCCCATTTTTCTCCACTCTAACAAGTTGATATTGTAATTATTATTATTGGTAGTCTTGCAAAATTAAGTGATAAAATTTGTATATCATCATTAAATAAGCTCATCCTTTAGATGGGAAGCAAAAGCTAAGTATTTTCTTCTAAGATAAAAAACATGACTTCAGTTCAAATACAAACTTTAACAGCACTCCTCTTTATATAAAATTATATGAATTTTTATTCACATATCTCACAGAGTTGTTAATTAATATAATAATGTATATATTATATATTTTCATCAAGTGGCTGGTTTGTATTGTTTCATGTGTTAACTGTGACCATAAAGGTGAAGTGTAAAGAAAACTAAAGCTGGCAAGATTTGTCAAGAAGAGAAAACCATACCAGTAAATGGTAAAAAAAAATCTCTTATAAGACCTGTGAAGAAAAGAAGAAGACTAGTTAAAACTATAAGAGAAAATGCCAGGGAATACAAGAAGTTCATGTTGAAAAATCAAACAAAAAAAATCAAACTTTGCTTTGTGAGCACCGAATTCAATGGCCATCAAAGTTGATTTTTTTTTTCAAAATTCAATTTGCTAATTTGACCAATTAGCCAAATTGAATGCAATGGTAGGTGAGCAATGCCTTTAAATAGAGAGGAGTTGTTAGAGCTTGATCATCCCATTTTGTGTTAAGAGAAATTACAAATGAAACAATTTGCAAAATTTGAGCTTCTATTTGAGTGTTCTAGTGATAATCCAATTGGTTGTATTGGGTTATTGGGTTTTGAGAGTTTTCTTTTGTAAATTCTCATTTATTAATAAAATTATCTTCCAGTCTTTACCCGTGGACGTAGGCTTTACGCTGAACCACGTAAATTATTGTGTCATATTTTCTTTGCATTAGTTTATTACATTTATATTTCTCCAAAAGCCGCAGTCACCAGAATATTAGTAATTGCTCAACCACATGCTTCCGAAACAATTGGTATCAGTGCGGAAGGTTCGTGTTTGTGATATACAATACTATTCACGTATACGGTATTGTTTACGTATACGGTACTGTTCATTGATATGGTGGAGATGACTATTTATACTTTGGAGACAGTCTATTATAAATAGTGTGTATTTTTACATGTCTAGGAAAGTTCTGTCAACAAGGCGATAAGAGCCTAAGAAGTCTGGGTTTTAAGTGGGACTGTTAGACCCCTCCATTCTCTTGGAAACTTTTCTAGTACATTTATTCACGCGAAATTAACATCATAAAGGCTGTTTTCAAGTTTAAATAATTGTTGAAGGCACTAGTCAATTGGGTTAAAAAGGATGGTAGAGGCGTCGTCGTCGTCTTTATCAACGAGGATTACTATGACAAATGCAAAGTTTGAAGTGGAGAAATTTGAGGTGTTGGATATCTTATGTCAGCAAGAGTTGGACATCACTCTTGAAGAAAAACCTGACAATATGGATGACAATGAGTGTATAAAAATCAATAAACAGACATGTGGTTCTATTCACTTATGTCCGGCTAAAGATCAGTAGTAGTCTGTCATGAGGGAGAAATCAACAAAGAAATTATGGGAGGTACTAGAAGAAAAGAACATGAAGAAAAGTCTTGAAAATAGGCTTTATATTAAGAAAAAACTCTATCAATTCACGTATGCACCTGACATGTTGATAAATGACCATGTGAATTCATTCAACAAGATATTAGCGGATTTGCTAAATCTAAATGAAAATTTCAAGATGAACACAAGACATTGTTGTTGTTGAATTTCCTTCCTGATGAATATGATCATCTCACCACCACTTTGCTTCATAGGAAGGATAATGTCACATTCGATGTTGTATGCAGTGCATTGTATAACTCTGAGACCAGAAAGAAAGACAGAAAGGATCACAGAGATACAATTGTAGAAGCATTGATAGCGAGAGGTCGTTCACAAAGTCGCAAACCTGGAAAAGGAAGCAAGTATAAAGGGAGGTTTGCCAAATATGAATATGCTTTTTGTTGCGAGAAAAAGGCATTAGAAAAAGAATTGTCATAAGTTATAAAAGGGCAAGGTTATTTCTGATGTATGTGTAGCAAAGCATAATGAGGAGTCAGACTTTAGTCTGATTGGCATGAAGTTGACATGTCATTCAGATGAGTGGATTTTGGATTCAGGTTGTACTTATCATTTACGTCCTAACAAGGGTTGATTTTCTAGCTTCTAGAAGCTAGCTGGTGGAGTTGTTTTCATAGGCAATGACAATTCTTGTAAAACCAAGGGAATAGGTACAATCTAATTAAAAAATCATGACGGTTCAATCCAAGTCTTGACGGATGTTCGTTATGTATCAAGTTTGAAGAAAAATCTCATTTCATTAGGAGTTATAGAATCTAAAGGGCTCACAATCACTTTGAGAGATTGTTTTTTAAAGGTAGTAGCTGATGCACCGACGGTGATGAAAGACATAAGAAGAAATAACTTGTATTATTTCCAATGAAGTATAATTATTGGATCAGCATCAACAGTTTCTGGAAAATATGCAGATTCAGAAGCAACCAAGTTGTGGCATATGCGATTGGGACATATTGGTGAAAAAGTATTGTAGACTCTAGTGAAACAAGGCTTATTGAAAGGTGTAAATTCTTGCAAATTAGAATTTTATGAACATTGTGTTCTGAGCAAGCAGACTACGATAAAGTTTGGTTTAGTAATTCACGATACAAAAAGAATTCTAGACTATGTTCACAGTAATGTATGGGAACCTATCAAAACAACTTATTTGGGAGGTATGCATTATTTTGTTACTTTTGTTGATGATTATTTAAGAAAAGTGTGGGTATATTTGATGAAGAATAAGAATGAAGTTTTGAACATATTTTTTAAATGGAAGAAAATGGTTGAAACTCAGACTAGTCAAAAGGTTAAAAGATTTCACTTAGAAAATGGTGGTGAGTACAAGAATGATCTATTTTTTCAAATATGCCGAGATGAGGGAATTGTGGGACACTTAACTGTTCGAGATACACCACATCAGAATGGGGTGGCATAACGCATGAACCGGACTATACTGGAGAAAGTTCGATGTACTTGTCCAATACTGGATTAGGTAAAGAGTTTTGGGCTAAGACAGTTGTATATGCTTGTCATTTGATCAACCGTTTGCCATCAGCTGCAATTGAGGGCAAAACACTCATAGAGATGTGAATTGGTAAACTTGCTACTGATTATGATTCTTTACATGTTTTTGGTTCAATTGCATATTATCATGTAAAGGAATCTAAGTTAGACCCAAGAGCAAAGAAAGTAATATTCATGAGTATAAGTGGTGGAGTAAAAATGATATTGTCTTTGGTGTTCTATTACAA
Source organism: Citrus mangshanensis (assembly GCA_030449895.1). NCBI lineage: Eukaryota > Viridiplantae > Streptophyta > Magnoliopsida > Sapindales > Rutaceae > Citrus > Citrus mangshanensis. Next base: position 90,140 of record JASUUJ010000220.1, on the reverse strand, counting down.
AGAAGATTATTTTCAGTAGAGATGTGACTTTTGATGAATCGGCCATGTTGAAATAAAAAAATTCTCAAGAGGATGACAAGATTAGTAGCACTTTGCAGTATGTGGAGTTTGAAAAGGTTAAAGATAATCCAGTTAGTGTTAAGAAGATAAATAATGATTCTCCATTGATCGAAGATGAAGAAGAGGTTCTGACCCAAGAACCTTCACAACAACAAGATTCAATTACGTATAGAAGGCCATGAAGAAAGATTCGCAAACCTACTCATTTTGTTGATATGATGGCCTATGCACTTCTAGTTGTAGATGATGATGCTCTTTCTACTTATAGATAAGCAATAAGTAGTACTGAAAGTGTACAATGGAAGCTAGTAATGGATGAAGAAATGTAGTCTTTTCATAAAAATGGAACTTAGGAGTTGGTTACACTGCCCAAGGAAAATAAGGCAATTTGGTACAAATAAGTATACTTAAAGAAGGAAAGATTTCCTCGTAAAAATGAAATTTGATACAAGGCTAGATTGGTAGCGAAGGGTTATACTCAAAAGGAAGAAATAGACTATAATGAGGTATTTTTTTGGGTTGTGAAACACTCGTTTATTCGAATTTTGCTAGCCATGGTTACGCAATTTGATCTTAAACTAGTTCAGCTTGGTGTAAAAACTGCATTTTTACACAGTAATTTGGAAGAGGAAATATACATGACTCTGCCAAATGGATTTAAGGTTGCTAGAAAAGAAAATTGGGTTTATAAATTGACAAAGTCACTTTATGGATTGAACAATTTTTTAGGCAGTGGTACAAATGATTTGATCGGTTTATGAAAGGGTAAAGGTACACCTATAAGAGGGATCTTTCATATATTTGCTCTTGTATGTCAATAATATGCTAATAAGATCAAAGAGCAAAGATGAGATTGAGAAGTTGAAGACTCAACTCAATTAAGAATTTGAGATGAATATGTGAAGATAAAAATATTCTTGGCATGGAGATATGCAGAGATAGAGCTCGTGGCAAAGTTAGCTTATCTCAGAAGTAATATTTGAAGAAAATACTATAACAGTTTAGTATGACAGAGCAGACAAAACATGTGAGTACCCCGTTGGCTTCTCTTTTCAAGCTTTCTGCATAATTATCTCCTTTGACAGATGCGGAATGAGAAAACATGTTACAAGTTCTGTATTCAAATGCAATGGGTAGCTTGATGTATGCAATGGTGTGTATAAGGCCTGACATTTCACATGCAGTTGGTATAGTGAGTAGGTATATGCAAAATCCTGATAAAGGACATTGGTAAACTGTAAAATGGATTCTACGGTACATTTAGAAGACCGTGGATGTTGGTTTACTATTTGAGCGAGATGATACATTTGGTCAAGGTGTGATCCGGTACGTCGATTTTGATTATGCTGGTGATTTGGACAAACGAAAATCAACCACCAGATATGTATTTACTTTTGCTAGAGGACCAATCAGTTGGAAGTCTATACTAAAGTCTACAGTTGCATTGTCGATCACAGAGGCCGAGTACATGGCAATTACAGAGGTTGTTAAAGAAGTTATTTGGTTACAAGGTTTGCTTGAAAACTTGGGATTGATACAAGATCACGTTAATGTATATTGCGACAATCAAAGTGCTATTCATATAACAAATAATCAAGTTAATCATGCACGTATGAAGTATATTGATGTACGATTTCACTTTGTGCGGGAAATTATTGATGAAGGGAAGATTCTTCCTCAGAAAATTAAAACTGCAAAGAATCCCGCAGATATGTTGACCAATGTGGTGACAGCGATCAAGTTTGAGCATTGTCTAAACTTGTAGGAGATCAATATCCTACAAGTTTGAAAGCAGTTGAAGAAGACTGAGACTGAAGGATGATTTGTTGATAGTCGGCTCAGATTTAAAAAAATTTCACCAAGGTGGAGAATTATTGAAAAATCAAACTTTGCTTTGTGGGCACCAAATTTAATGGCCATCAAAGTTGATTTTTTTGCCAATTTGACAAATTGGCCAAATTGAATGCAATGGTAAGTGAGCAATGTCTATGAATAGAAAGGAGAAGTTAGAGCTTGATCATCCCATTTTGCGTTGAGAGCAATTACAAGTGAAGCGATTTGCGAAATTTGAGAGAGTTTCTACTTGAGTGTTCTAGTGAGAATCCAATTGGGTGTATTAGATTACTGGGTTTTGATAGTTTTTTTCATTTTTTTAAATTCTCATTTGTTAGTAAAATTATCTTCCAGTTTTTGTCCATGGACATAGGCTTTACGCCGAAACACATAAATTATTACGTCCTATTTTCTTTGCATTTGTTTCTCACATTTATATTTCTCCAAAAGTCGCATTCACCAGAATCTTAGTAATTGCTCAACCACATGCTTCCGCATCAGTTCAGACAATCCCAAATTGCCCTTGCTAGTAAGCAATGATAATGAAGAAGAAGAAGAAAAGAGGTGGTGGTGGAAGTGGGAAGAAAGTTTTGGACATGGAAGAGGCCAAGGATCAAGTCTTGTTTTCGCTACCAATGATCTTGACAAATGTTTCTTGGGTTACAACCGTCTATGCCAGCCCTGTCCGCTCTATTAGAAGACTTCTTTTGCATGACCTTAATGATGTTGCAAGATGATCACCAGAGAAGAAAAAAGGTTTTTTTTTTTACTAGCAGTGTCTGCAATCATTTTGAACAGTAGTTCCAACCAATTGCGTGATCTTAAGTTTCGTGGCCCTAAGTTCACTTGGGCAAGGGGTACTTTAATGAAATGCTTGAATAGGGTTATTTGCAATGATCTTTAGTTGCAGAAGTTTCATAATCCCCAGATTCTTCACCTGTCAAAATTTAATTCTGATCATCGTCCTATTTTTGCTTGCTCTGCAAGACCAGTGGCGCGTTCCAGCAATACTAAATCTGTCCACTTTCTTGCCCGTTTGTTAACAAATAATATGTTTGACTCTTTTGTTTTAAGCGCTTCGGAGATATCTTGAGGATTATCTCATTCGGTTGATAATTTTGTGAGAGAAGTTAACAAGTGCAGTAAAGAAGTTTCTGGCAATATTTTACAGCTTAAAAACAGAATCCTAGCTCGTTTGGAAGGCATTCGGCGTGCTTTAGAGACACATTATTTCAAAAACCTTATTGAGTTAGAAGTCTCTCCAAAAAAGGATTTTGAGTCTATTCTAACCCAGGAAGAAATCTTATGCTATCAAAATCCAAGAGGGAGTGGATTAGCTAAGGGGATAGGAAACCAACTTTCACTACAAAGTTCTTCAGAGAAGGAGGAACAAAACTGATATGATTAAGTGCGTATTTGGTATGATTTATTTAATGATTATAAATGTTCATTTAATCCAATAAACTCTTATAATAATTGTTATTGTTTTTCTAATAGAGCTTTTAAAAATTAAATAAGCTATTTTTCTTCTACTAACAAAACTTTAAATTTTGGACTTTTGAGAGTAAATGTTGAAAAAAAAAATTTAAATGTTAAACTATCTTAAATATCTTTTACTTATTTGATAATCTTACTTTATTCTTTTCATAATATAACTTTAAAAAATTTATCTATTAAAGTAATTTTATAAATTTTTAATAAAAATTCGTATTGACAACCAAACAACAAAAGTTTTTTTTTAGGTAAAAGTTCTATTTATAAAAACTCTACTAATAAAAACTCTATTTAAATGAGCTATACTTGAAAAACTGTACCAAATGGAGCTTAAAGATGACAACGGGAATTGGATTTATGACGAAGCTCAAATTAGAACCTATGGAATGTCCTCCTTCAAGAGGCTGTATACCAAGAATAAAGATCTTCTTAAAAGTTATCCGATTGTGGGGGATTTTCCAACCGTTGATACTTAAAAATGGAGAGATTAAATGCAATTCTTGTTGATTGGGAGATAAAAGAAGCCATTTTATCATGCAGCCTTTTAAAGCTCTTAGAATTGATGGTCTTCACGCATTTTTTTATCGCTCCCAGTGGCATATAGTTGGCGCATCAGTTTGTAATTCGGTGAAAAATGTTTTCAACGACACTGGAGTTCGTCATCCAATAAACAAGACCTTGATTGTCTTAATTCCCAAAAATGATCAGCCAAGCAGCCTCAGAATGTATAGACCGATCAGCCTATGCTTTATGATCTATAAAACAATTACTAAAATAGCTTCAAATAGGCTGAAAACCATTCTCCCTAATTTGATTGGCCTGACTCAAATAAGCTTTGTACGTGGGCAAAACATCACTGAAAATATTATTATTGCTCAGGAAATAATTCACAATATGCTGCGAAAGAAAGGTAAGCGTGGCCAAATACTTATTAAGGTTGACCTTGAGAAAGCTTATGATCGCCTGAGTTGGAGTTTCATCCGTGAGACCATTTGTGAAGTTAGGTTACCTGCTGGCTTGATTTGTTTTATTATGTATTGTATCTCATTAGTTCCAATGCAAATTTTATGGAATGGTCAATGTACTTCCAGAGGAATTAGGCAGGGTGACCTTTTTTCGCCTGATATTTTTGTTCTCTGTATTGAAAGGCAATTACCGGGATTAACCGTATGGTCCAAAGCAGTAGTTGGAAGCCCATTCAACTTTCTCGCTGAGGTATCACCATCACCCATCTCTTCTTTTTTGGATGATCTCCTTCTTTTTGCTGAAGCCTCTTGTGACCAAGCAACGGTGATCCACGAAGTCCTTTACAGTTTTTGTGATATTTCGGATGAGAATGTCAACAATAAAAAAACTCAGTTTTTTTTTTTCTTATAATGTGAAGTCTGCTGATGTGAACAGAATTGGTCCGACACTTGGGTTCTCGATCACAAAAGACTTAGGAAAATACTTGGGTATGCCAATCCTCCACTCGTGTTAATAAAGCTACATATCAGGGCATTTTGGAAAGAGTTGAAAATTGCCTTAGTGGTTGGAGTGCCAAGTTGTTTCTTGCTGGTAGAATTACTCTTACTCAATCTATGATTCAAGCCTTACCCATCTATTCCATGCAAACTATAAGATTGCCGACTAATATTATTAACAAGAAGATTGAAAAAGATTGTCGGAAGTTTATTTGGTGCGGCACATCTGAGTCTAAGAAGCTTCACCTTGTCAATGGGGCCAATTTATGTCAGCCGAAAGAATATGGGGGTCTGGGCTTCAAAGACTTGCAGCTTATGAATGATGCGCAGTTAATGAAGCTGGTTGGGTATTTTGACTTCTCCAAACAATTTTTGGGTTCGAATGGCCTGATTCTAAATATGGTTTCGATCCTAATTCCCTAACTTCGACTCTTCCCACGAGATATGGATCTTATGTCTGGAAGGCTCTTGGGAAGATTTGGCATTACGTCGTTGGTGGCCTGCGGTGGAATGTGGGGAATGGTTTGAAAGTTAGCTTTTGATGGAATATGTGGGCTCTTGATGTGCCACTTTATGGCCTCTCAATTAGTCAGATTCCTGAGGACTAAATTAGCAGTTCCGTTGTTGATTTTATCACGCCTAGTGGATCGTAGAATTGAAACCTATTTTGCCATCTTCTTCCGAATCATGTGTTGTTGAAGATTGCGGCGATTAAGCCTCCTAATCCTTGCAGTCCGTGTGATCAATTCTATTGAGCCTTCTCAAACTCGGGTACTTTCATGGTTAAATAAGCTTATAAACATCTTCACCGAAACTTCCTTAATGTGCAGGACTCAAACTGGAGCCTCATCTGGAAATGGAGGGGACCCCAGAGAATTAGAACTTTTCTTTGGCTTGCTGTTCAGTGGAGATTAAAATGCAAAGCTGAGGTTTCCGACGTCATATAATTTCAGATGTTGCTTGTCCTCACTGTAATGGTTATGTCGAAGATGCAGTTCATGTGTTACGTGATTGTGTTGTGGCAAGGAGAATTTGGAGCTTGCTCGGGCCTTGCAATGCTCACGATAATTTCTTTAATCTACCTTTTCGTGATTGGATTATGTTGAATTTGAAGAATAATAGCCATTGGGATGGTAACTATGCATGGTCGTGCATTTTTGGTGTGGCCATTTAGAGAATTTGGTTTTGGTTGAAAAAAACTGATGTATGCGTATGGACATCATGTCTAGAGCAGAAGTGATCCATAGACGGACTATTACCTTTGAGGTCAAGCATAATAGTAGAATGGAGAAATATTTTGGTTGGGTGCCTCCAGCTTGGCCTTTCTTTAAGTTGAACACGGATGGAAGTATTCAGGGGTAGCATCTGCCGGTGGTTTAATCAGGAACACTGTTGGTGAATGGATAGAAGGCTTTAGCATAAACATTGGGATATGTTCTACCACAATTGCTGAACTTTGGGTCTTTATCAGGGCCTTACTTTAGCTTGGAATAAGGGTACTCGGGTGCTTCAAGCTGAAGTTGACAGCCTGTGTGTTATTCAATTATTGCAGACCAAAGATGTTGTCATAATGCTTCTTCTCCTCTTATTAGCGGCATCCTAAAGCTTTTATCTCGTAACTGGCAAGTCTTGCTGCCTCACGGTAATCGTGAGGCAAATTTTGAGCTGATTTCCTTGTGAATTACGCTTTGTCACTGCCTATTGGTCTCCACATTCTTAGCATTTCTCCTGATTGTGTTGAAGCTTGGCTTCATAGTGTTTGTATAGGGAATAGGCTCTATTTCCTTGTGAATTACACTCTGTCACTACCTATTGGCCTCCACATTCTTAGTAGTCCTCCTAATTGTATTGAAGCTTGGCTTCATAGTGTTTGTATAGGGAATAGGTTCCCTCCTTTTGTTAAGCCTTTTGATAGGCTCGTTTCTTTTACCAAAAAATATATATATATATATATTTACAATAGCCTTTTTTGCCCCTTCGTTTATGTGAAGTTTCAATTTCAAATTCATCTTAAGTTGGAGACTTCTCAAAATGGACAAGGGATACTCTTTTTGTCCTTTTCCCCCCTTACCTCATATTATTATTTTATTAGTGATTGAAATTAAGTTTTGTATTTATTTTTCACTTTATTTATAATTAAGTTTATTTTTCACTAGCTTATGAAGGTAATGAAAGAAAAAAAATAAAAAAAATAAGGAGAAAATCTTAATCCCTTCAAAACAGAAGAAATTATTTAAAATTTTCTAACCAACTTTCGAGAAAATTTCTCTTTTCAGGCCTTATATTTTCTACGATAGAATTCTCACCAGTAAGTTCATGTTGCATGGAGCTAGGAGAAAAGGCCATAAACTCTTCTTCACCACTAGAATTATCTTGGGCGGCATTTGTGAGATATAGGCAGATTGGGGGTAGTTAATCCTATCTTTGACCAGTGGATTCCACGTGGAGTTAAGCCATGTTTCCTTCCCTTATAGTGCTTTTGAGAGGTGATATGCAATCCTTGTCGATATGTCAGCCAGCACCAAAGCTTTTGTAACTCTGCTTTTTGCATTTATCGGGTGGTCCAGCTGCGGCAAGAACGTGCTCCCCCACAATTATGGATTCACGCGACAGAAATTTTGTTTAGTATTGTCGTGACCAATAATAATTTTAAGCTAAAAATGTTTAGTACTGTAATAAATTCACGTGACTGAATGGGACCAGGCAACGACATTAGCGTCATCGTCATCTTGTGGTGCATAGGAAGACTTGGGCGCACCGAGAAAAGCAGCATCATCACACGTCGAGAGCTGCAGCAGTGTTGTCTTCGTCACGAACAGCAGCAGCGATGTCCTTTTTTTTTTTTTTTTTCATATAATGCCTAAACATCTAATAGTGTTTAAAGAATTAAAACTGTAAATTTTTAAAGTCGTGCGGTTTTAAAATTTTTTTATATTTTTCTGCACTTTAAAATTTCTAATAAAAAAAATTATTATATGTATATATATTACTACAATATTATCACCCTACAGCAAAATGCTTTTTCATTCCCCTGTTTTTTTCTTTTTTTTTTAATTTCCCTAGATTAAATATTAAAATAGATAAATCTATTACACAAAATAATGAAAAGAATTAAAATGAAGAACTCCGAATTTGGTAGAAGTTAAAAGACTTTTTGAAAAAATAACTTGAAAACTGGGTAAAAAAGGTACATATACAAAATTTGGCTTGATTTTAGTGTTGCAAGTATCTATTTAAATTTTTAAGAATTTTGTTTGGGTATATTGAATAGTTTTCTAAGTATGTAGCATAAATATAGATTATTAATTTAAATAGTTGAATAGAGGGAATTTTTAGTATTTTAACGAGTGCATGGAATTAAAATTTAGTAGACGAATATTAAAAATAGTAGTGTTTAAAGTAATAGAGTGTTCAAAGTAATATAATAGTTAAAAAGTAATTTTAGATTCGAATAGCCACTAAAACAAAAAGGACTTTCAACTGCGTTGCAAATGTGCCGTTAAAAGTTAAGACGGCGTAGAGTTATATGTTATTGATTCATAAGCCGTGGAAAGTAAGCAACATTTCACGGCATACATTCCATGCTGTCAAATTTACTGTTAAAAGTAAATGACGGCATAAATTATAGGTCGTTAATTATCATTTAGACGGCAATAACTATGTCGCTAATGTAACCAAAATTATACTTTTAGTTAAAAATTTTAACTGCGTTTACCAATATGCTGTAGGTATTAAAGACCATATTTGTTTATTGCCATTGGAAGTTGGAGATAATTACGTAATAATATTAGTTCATGGTAGAGCAAAATTGCCACTAATTATTTTATTTAATTTTTAATAAGAAATCTTAATTCTTTTTATACATCACAAATTTAATAATGTTAAAATAAAATTAATAATGATTACATCAAACTGAAAATTATACATTAGCAAATTGTGAATACACAACTAACATATGAATTTAATGTAGTTGACATAACGTAAAGTATGAAAGTGGGACAGAAATATTACAACAAATTAAGAAAAGAAAACAGTTCTTTTCCCTCCTTGAATAAAAATTTCTTTGCCACCAATAATGATCCTTTTATACAGTTCTAAAATCCCTGAAAACGTAAGCAAAATCATCATTGAAGCAAAATTCAGGAGGACTTATCTAATATAAACATCGAATTAAGAGAGAAGGTCTATGGAAACAAAAAAAGAAAAAAAATACCAATTTTAAACATGTTACTCAGTGAAGAAAGTATTTCATTGGCACTATGAGTCTATGCTTCTTCAGAGTTACCGTAGCCAAATTATCTAGCCTAATTAAGATCCTGAAGAAAAAATAAAATTATCGTAAACTTATTGATAAGAAAAAAATTATAAATGCTTGATCATATATAAACATCCAATAGCTACGTTAAATAGTCAAGTAAAACTATTACCATTGTTAGAAAATTAGTGGATGAAGCAGGACCGCAGTTAAAATAAAATTGGAAGAAAAATAAAGAGCAAGATAGAGACACTAAATTACGTCAGAAGGAAAATATTTCACTAGTGAAATAAGGATTACAAGTATTGTAATATTTTGGCTCACTACCCAAAACTCCAATACACTCAATCTCTTACTCACTAGACTCTCAAGAGCTTTATAATTTTAAACTCTGAAAATCTCTCAAGCTCTCTCCTTGTTATTCTCTCACAAATTGAATGCTAAAATCAAAATGGGAGCTCTCCCTTTTTATAGCCAAAATTGACTATTAAAATAATATTTTTTTCACCGCCATTGAATGTCAAAGTTTCTTCTCTTTCCTTCTTCAAGAAATGTTGTTGCCAAATGTCAAATTTTCTTCTCCTTGAACAAAGTTGTTGTTGACCATCTAGATGGTCGTTTTATAATCATGTTGCCTACGTTTCTATTAGGCCACAAGATGATCTACTCCAGATAAACTTGTCAGTGTTTATCGGCTTGGTCAAAACATCTGCAAGGTTCTCCTTCGTATGGATTTTCTATAAATCCACACTTCCGTCTTCCACTACTTCTCAAACGAAGTGATACTGAACTCCTATGTGCTTTGTCCTGAAATGAAAGGTTGGATTCCTTGCAATATGCAAGGCACTTTGACTGTCACAAAACACGGAAATTTTCTCTTGTTTGTGTCCGAGCTCCTCCAATAACCTTTGTATCCAAATAGCTTCCTTGCAAGCTTGTGTAGCTGCCATGTACTCTGCTTCTATTGTAGATAAAGCTTCCTTGCAAGCTTGTCTAGCTGCCATGTACTCTGCTTCTGTTGTAGATAAAGCCACAACAGTTTGCAGTTTCGAAACCCAGCTTACAATTGCTCCCGCAAGTGTAAACATATAGCCAGTAGTGGATTTCCTTTTATCAAGATCTCCTGCAAATTTGAATCCACATAGCCACTGACAGTAAACTCTGATCCTCCATAACATAATGCAACATCTGAGGTTCCTCTAATGTATCTCAGAATCCTCTTCACAGCTATCCAATGCTCTCCACCAGGATTCGTCATGTATCGACTTAACTGCTCCCACTGCTTGTGCAATGTCTGGTCTAGTACATATCATAGCGAGCATTAAACTTCCCACTGCTGATGCATACGGTACGCGAGACATCTCTTTCCTCTCTACTTCATTGCTAGGACACATACTTGAGGATAATTTGAAATTAACAAGAAGTGGGGTAGAAATTGACTTACAATCTTACATGTTGAAGCGCCGCAAGATTTTCTTCAAGTAGTTCTTCTGTGAATTTGCATCCCTAGAATCTTGTTTGCTGGTCCCAAGTCCTTCATTTCAAACTCCCTAGCCAATTGTGCCTTCAATTCTTAGATTCAATCTTTGTTGGGGCCTGCTACCAACATGTCATCCACATACAACAACAAAATAATGAAATCATTTTCTTCAAACCTCTTATAATATACACAATGGTTTGAACTGAGTCTTTTGTATCCAAGACTCATGATGAAGGAATCAAATCTCTTATACCAACACCTCGGCACCTGTTTGAGACCGTATAGAGATTTGTTCAACCTGCAAACCAAGTTTTCATTTCCTGTTTCTGCAAAACCTTCTGGTTAGAGCATATATATTTCTTCTTCAAGTTCTCCATGAATAAATGCAGTTTTCATATCTAATTACTCTAAATATAGGTCAAATGTAGCACACATTACCAAGACTATTCTGACTGTTGTGAGTCGAACCACCGGCGAAAATATCTCGTTGAAGTCAATACCTTCTTTCTTAGCCTATCCTTTCACCACCAATCTCGTACGATACCGCTCCACTTGGTCATTACCATCACGTTTGATCTTGTAAACCCATTTGTTTCCAATGGATTTTCTTTCACGTGGTAGTGGTACAAGTTCCCATGTCTTCTTCTTGTGTAAAGCTTCAATTTCTTCCTGTATTACTGTCATCCACAAAGTAACATCTGAGCTTTCTAAAGCTTCATGGAAAGTTAATGGCTCTTTATCCTCTGTTAAAAGACAGTACGTAACATTGATCTTTGTGACATACTCCGAGTGCCACGCCGGCGGTCGTCTCTCACGAGTTGACCGACGAACTTCTAGAGCCTCAAACTCGATTGGTTCTTGTTCTTCGTGCTCTTCTGCTGTTTTCGAAGAATCAGAATCTTCTAGATTATTTTCCACATATACTGGCACAGTCTCTGACTTTTCTTTTGCAGTGTCATCATCCTCATCTCTCCTTTGCAGTTGATCTTCTACTAAGATAACATCTCTGCTGATGACGATCTTGTGGGTAGTGGGGTTCCACAGATGGTACCCCTTTACTCCATCAACATACCCCAAGAAAATACATCTTTTAAATTTTGCATCCAACTTTGTTCTTTCTTGGGCATTGTACATCACGTACATAGGACATCTAAATGCATGTAAGTAGGAATAATCAGCTGGCTTTTCAGTCCACATCTCCATCGATATCTTTAGCCCAATAGCTGTAGATGGCAATCGATTTACTATATAACATGCAGTTTTGGCTGCTTCTACCCAGAATGAATTGGGTAGACCAGCAGTCTTCAACATAGCTCTTATTCTTTCTGTAAGAGTTCTGTTTATCCGCTCTGTTACTCCATTTTGTTGAGGAGTGTATGCCACCGTGAACTGCCTTTGAATACCTTATTGCTTACAGAAAGCAAGAAACTCACCGTCTGTATACTCTCCACCATTATCCGTTCTCAAGCACTTGATCTTTTTACCATATTCAAGTTCCACCTGCGCTTTGTATTCTTTAAACACTAGAAATACATATGACTTTTTCTTAATTGGATACACCTAACATCTTCTGGAATAATCATCAATGAAAGTCACCATGTACTTTGCACCTCCCATAGATATATATGGTGATTCCCAAATATCAGAATGAATCAAGCCTAGAATGCATTTACTTCTAGCAATAGATCTACTGAATTTTAATCTATGCTGCTTACTTGTAACACAATGCTCGCAAAATGGTAAACTTACCGATTTGAGCCCCATAAGTAATTTTCGCTCAAAGAGAATCTTCAAACCTTATTCAGACATGTGACCAAGTTCGAGATGCCACATCATCATTGACTCTTCTCCATTTGACGCGACACACGCATCAGCCTCCTGTAGTGTTTCTCCTTTAAGCATGAATAAATTAGCACCGATCTTTTCTGCCTTCATCAATACAAGCGCGCCTTTAACGATCTTCATAATTCCATTCTCCACATGAGTTTTGCACCCATGACTGTCGATTTGTCCCAAAGACAATAGATTTTTCTTCAGGCCATTGACATATCGTATCTCCCCAATTGTGCGAATTGTACTATCAAATAATTTTATTTTGATAGTACCAATACCAGCGATCTCCAAAGCATGATCATCTCTCATATATACAGATCGTCCTGAGATAGGTTCATATGTGTGGAACCATTCTCTCCGAGAGGTCATGTGTCAGGTAGCTCCTGAGTTTATAAACAAGACATTAGATAATCGTTTTCTGCCTTCTGAAACAGTTGTTGCCTCGCTGTAGATAATTTCACCATCATCCGAGGTATTTGCTACACAACCCTGAGCATTTAATGACTCAGGTTCTTTGCCCTCTTTTCTCTTCTGGTTACTCCAACACTCTTTCTTGACGTGTCTTTTCTTACCACAGTTGTAGCATTTAACATTCTTCTTATTTCTGGATTTTGATCTACCATGATTTTGACTCCCACAGGGGCCACGTTCCATTGATCTCCTTTTCGTCACCGATAGCGCCTCCACTTGTTGCGAACTTGCTTGTCTATTTTCCTTATTTTTCCACCTGCTCTCCTAATTTAATATGGAGGCTGCAACATCGTCGAAAACTAAACTGTCCATTGGATTGTTATTCGTCAGGTTGATGATGTGTTGATCATACGAACCTGGTAGACTTTGAAGTAGAAGCTTTACACGTTCATTTCCTCTATATTATGACCCAACGTTGTGAGTTGTGAAAATAGAGTCTTTAATGTGTTGATGTGATCGGTCACCATTGTAGATTCTGCCATTCGAAGAGTATAGAGTTTTCTCTTCAAGAAGATTTTGTTGTGTAGTGACTTGGCCTCGTACAATTTTGTGAGAGTATCCCAAATTTCTTTCGCTGTATTTTTCTCTGCCACACTGGATAATACTCCGTTTGCAAGTGCCAAGTGTAGATCAGAAATGGCGTTGCCATCTATCTCGTTCCACTTGTCATTAGTTATCTCCATGGGCCTTTCTCCAATTGCTGCTAAGTAATTATTTTTCCTCAATACAACTTTCATCTTCATTTTCCACAATGCAAAATTATTTCCGTTAAACTTCACAATTTCATACTTTGCCGCAATTTGTTGATAAATACCACACACAAACTAGTGTATCACCTCGAATAGTTGTGAGTATGTGTGAGAATGCACACCAAGAAAGTTCCCAAGAAAGACTACACGGGTCACAATGGTCTCATTTAAAACCCAGACTCCTTAAGCTCTTATCGCCTTTGTGACAGAACTTTCCTAGACATGTACAAAACCACACAGTTGCTTTACTCACATCACTATTCCCTACTTTCCACCACAAAATTCTTAGATCGCTCCTACCGTTTTTCGTGAACAGTATCGTATATGTGAACAATGCCATATATATAAATAGTACTATATACGTGAACAGTGTCGTATACGTGAATAGTACCATATACGTGAACAATATCATATACTTGAATAGCGCCCGACTCCAAAAATACAACCAATAACTCTGATACCACTGTTAAGAAATTGGTGGGTGAAGCAAGACTGCAGCTAAAATAAAATTGGAAGAAAAATAAAGAACAAGGACAATAGAGGACACCAGAAATTACGTGGTTCAGCTTTTAGCCTACGTCCACGGGCGAAGACAGAAGGAAAATATTTCACTAGTGAAATAAAGATTATAAGTATTGTAATATTTTGGCTAACTACCCAAAATCCCAATACACCCAATCTCTCACTCACTAGACTCTCAAGAGCTTTATAATTTTAAACTCTTAAAATCTCTCAAGCTCTCTCCTTATTATTCTTTCACAAATTGAATGCTAAAATCGAAATGGAAACTCTCCTTTTTTATAGCCAAATTTAATTATTAAAATAATATATTTTTTTCACTGCCATTGAATGTCAAAATTTCTTCTCTTTCCTTTTTCAAGAAATGCCACTGCCAAATGTCAAATTTTCTTCTCCTTAAACAAAGTTGTTGTTGACCATCTAGATGGCGGTTTTATACCATCTAGATGGCCACTTTATTTGACAACCACTCACTTTAATGGAACAGGGCAATCAAAGTGTCATTTTGGAGCAACACTTACAATGAGACCAACTTTCTTACTTTATTCACTCAGCATCTAATGAATCCAATTGTAGAAGACAAGTTTGTATATTATTAAAAACATATAAAATAAAAAAAGTTTCTACTGCGTGGAGATATTTTAAGCAACTTGTAATCACACTGTTAAAATTAGATACTCACCATTGGGGAGAGTTGTCTATTGCCTGCAAAAATATCATTCACTTTATTGCAATTTGAAAAATTTTAAAACTCAAAAGTCATATCTCACCAACATTCATGTTTCATATCAAAATAAAATAAATATAAATATTTAATGATTTAAAAAAAAAAAAAAAACTGACAACATACACCAAGTAGCCAAAAAGAGCAATTAAAGATTAAAAATACCAAGTAGCCACTATCAAATTCAAGAGCTAGCTCTTACAAAATAAAACAAAGTGAAACCAATTTAAGATTTTTTTAATATGAAAACTTATGTAATATTAACAATATTAAATAATTTTTAACAAAATAAATTGATTAAACAAAAGATCAAAAGTTATTGAATCTAATGTAATTGATAGAACCAAATTTTATACCTTTCTTGAATATCTAAACCAAAAAAAAAAATTCTAAATCTATTATTAAGACTTGAAATAAACAAAAAAGAAATTCAAGAGAAATAAACTGATCGTTCATTAATGAGGTAGATTAGATGACATCTTCTATACGCTTTCCCACGGTTGAATATCTAAAAAAAAAATTGGCTAAATCATCTTCTCAACTCAAAACAAACCTAAGTATTTTGATTTCAACGAAAAACAACAAAAATAAAATAAAGATTCTAGAGAGATCGTGAGAACATCTCGCATCAGAAAGTATAATAAATCAAAACACATACGTGAACCACGTTGATTAAATCAGTACAAGGTATGCGATTATAAAATTGAAAGAAGAAAAAATCACTGCAAGTAAATATTAATGGAGCAGAGCAAGAGAGAAGACGAGCTAGGAGATTGATTAGGATATAAACTGGATAGTGGCAGCCCCTAATTCCTAATCGTGAAGAAATCAATTAAGAAAAATAAAAGAGAAAGAAAGGGGTGGCTAAGGATTGAAAGGGTGATGATTTTCTTTTATTGGTTTATAATTTTTTTTTACGGCATATTTCAAATGTCCTAGTATATTTACAAATCAACGGCGAATACATCCATGCCAGTATAATATTACAATTAACGGCAAAATGATTTGCGCCATAAAAAAATTAATTTAACGACATTTGTTTATTTTTTATGCCATTAAATATTAAGTGACCCCCTTGTTTGATGCCAAGCAATAAAAGTCTGCCATTAATTAATATTATTCGGGGTCTCCTATGTTGCCACTTGTACGTTACACAATTTTTGTCTTTTCTAACTTAGTAATTGTAAATTTCATTGAGCTCCTTACTCTCTATTTTATTTAATTGAAATCCTTAGAGTATAAAATTCGGCCCCTCACAATTTTTTAAATTCCCAAATACCCTCCATTTAATTAAAAAAATATATATAGCAAATTTGAAAAAAAAAACAGTAGGCACAACCAACATTTTAAACCCTTGAAGGCTCCATCAGATCCAAGAGGAAGATTTTCCAGTTGTAGCTAAGAGGAAGCACAGCACTGAGATCAGGATCGGGATTGGGATCGGGATCTGGTTCGCTTGTCGTCGTGATCTTCACCGTCCGTTATTTGGCCCATTGCAATAACAATCTCACCACTATCTCCTAACCAGCCATCTTCACGATGATGATGATGATGTCTGACACTATTGATGATGATGCGGCCATCGATTTCGATTTGTTGTTGTCGTTGATTTTGATGATTTTGATTATTATTGTTATATTTTACTGGATTATTATTATTATTAACAATAAAAAATATTATAATTAATTAATATATTATTATTAACAATAAAAAATATTATAATTAATTAATATATTATTATTATTAACAATAAAAATATTATAATTAATTAATATATTATTATTATTAACAATAAAAAATATTATAATTAATTAATATATTAATAATAATTTTGAGTTAAATTGTTAATAATAGTAATTAACGATAATTATTAATAATAAATAATTTTTGAACAATAATAATAATCATGGTAATTAAAATTAGGGGTGGGCAAAATCGAGTTCGGGTCGGGTTCAGATCAACCTGATCGGATTTTGAGTTGTTCAGGTTTGATAAAAATTAATCCGAATACAATCCGAACTTACAACCCGACCCAATCTGATTCGATTTATATTCAGATTGGATCGGGTGGGGTTGTAAATCCGAGTTGAATTCGGGTAGGATCGGTTTCGAGTTGGCCAATTTTCTTGATTTTGTTAATAACATGTAAAAACACATAATTGCAACAATTAAATACTAAATATTAATTGTTTAAATTAACCATATATATCATCAATTTAAAGCTTACAAAAAAAAGCTTCAAAAGTGAAAACTCAAAGTTTCAAAGGGGATAAACTCAGGTCGGGTATCTCAGGTTGAAGGTTGGAGCAGCAAAATGTAGATCGGTAGCACCCTGTAGCATATCGGTGGCACTTGCTGCAGATCAATGGCACTTGCAGCAGATCAGTGCCCACGGACGCACAGCTGACGGACACGCAGCGAATCGAGCATGGAGATGCGGGTGAGGCTGTGACTTGTGTGGCGGCCTCCGTTGACGACTTGTCATTGGCCCAACACCATTGGGGGTGACTATGTATGTGTTTTGTGTAGTGAGATTGGGGATTGAGGAGGGTTGTGAGTGCTTGTGTATATAACTGTGTATTGTGAAAATGAGAATTTATGATTTGTGTGTGTGGCGTGTGTGTGTCTGTGTGCTTTAGGTTTAGGTTTTTTTTTTTTTTTTCTAGCAACCCGATTGGGTTTTTTTTATAACACGATCCGATCCGAACCAAAAATTTTTTGGGACGGGTCGGGTCGGGTAATTTGCCCACCCCTAATTAAAATACAAAATAACAATTATGATAATAATTTATTAAGGATTTTATAACAATTTGTTACAATTCAATTCATTCCGATATTAATTCTAAAATAAAGTAAACACATCAATGACAATACAACTCATTCTAATTATGATTCGTGCAGTTTAAGTAAATAACTTATTCTGATTCCAATTCTTCATTTCAATTCCAATCTATTCTGATTCTAACTCAATTTGATTCTAGTTCATTTCGATTCCCGTTTAGTAAATGCACTTTAAAATTGTAAACGTTTCGTATTTTTTTTCCGTTTCTTCTTCCTCTCTCTCACTCTCTCTCTGTGATGAGTCTAATGATGGCTTCAATTGTTGATAAAGGTTGCTGATAAAGAGAAAATGATAGTGTAGAAGGATGGATTCAAAGGGAATTTGTTTTTTTTGTTAATTCTTTTATCGTGAAAAAACTAATTATTATGAGATGATATTATAAAGAAGATGAATGGTCATATCCTTGAAAATTTTGCTGATGACGAGTGATGGAAGATGAGATACCGTAATTCCTTAAGAGAGGAAAGCGTTTTTTTCAGTACTAGTTTAAGAATTTTTTTGTCTTTTTATTAATATTAGTGTGTTATTATTATTAATGTGTTGTGGTTGTAAATATAAACTCTTTTAATACTTACAAAAAAATAGTAAATGAAAAAGAGTGTAAGGAGATAAATTGAGTTTTGATGTTATAAGTAAGCAGAATGTTTCATAATTCTTATGAATAAATTGTAAAAAAATAGAGTGTAAGGGTCTCAATGAAATATTACGGTAATTAAGTGAAAAAAAACAAAAGCTGTTGTAACGTACAGTGGCAACATAGTAAAGGGGAAAACGACACGTACATCCTCAAAGTTTTAGAAAATGATCACAACATCCTTAAGTTTGAAACAATGGAAACTAATATCCCATCTTAGCCATTATACCCTTTTCATCTATTATCTCCAAAAAAATGGCTTCAAAATTTTTAATAAATATAAATATTATATAAATAATGTAATCTATGTAGTAGATTAATAATATTAAAATATTTTAATAAATTTAGATATCTAAATTATTATATTTATTTTAATTTTTTAATTTATTGTAGAGATTTGAAATAAATATTTGCATTAAATACATTCTACAATTGAAAAAAAATATGACATACTAATAATGTTAAAATTATTATTTTACATAACATTCAAAATAATTTAAATTTTAAACATTTATTTTAATATTATGATTCTCTTTATTATTTATTTTATTTGAAATAAAATAAAATAAAATAAATAAATTATAAAATATTTCTTAAATATTAAATTATTTTAAAATGTATATATTATTATATTTATTTTAATATTATTTTTTTATTTATTATAAAATATTAGAATTTATTTTTTGGGATATACGGTAAAAAAAATTTTGGTGTCTCTTTCTAAAAATTTAAGGATGCCAATGATTATTTTTTCAAATTTTAAGGGAGATGTCCTTTTCCCACATATAAATTATTGGCATCGATATCCTAGGAGTAAGAAATTTGAATAAGGATGTTTGGAAGCTGAGAAAATTTAAGAACTGAAAGCTTTTAGCTCACACGATTTATTCCTCAAAAACTAACTAATGAAAACTGTACACAGAGATGCTTATATACACAACTGATGCTCAGCTCAATTAGTTAACTAATTACAAAACTAATTCTAGCTAGCTATAACAACTTCAACTAATTATCACGTGAACAAGTGATTACATAACCACCAGGTGCCAGCTGGCATGCCATGTCATCAACCTTAATTGTAAGCTAGAGGTGCTGCTATCCTCTGCTTTACAGTCTATGCTACTGATGTGTGCTTCCTTAACACTAGGTGCATGCTGCACTGATACCTTAGTCTTTAGGCGACGCAAACGTTCCACCGCGAAAGGTGTTCGTACTCAGCCCCACTCTTATTTGTATTGACCCACGTGTTAAACAAGACCATAAAAGTAAAGAAGAAAGAAGAAAATCTCTGAGAAGAGAAGAAAACAAATTAAAAAACAGAAGAAAAATGTTGGGGAATCGAAGTTCAGATAATCACACTAAGCCACTGTTAGGAACCGGTGATAATATTAATAATTATAATCTTGGAGAAGAAGAAAGGAGGTGGTGGCGGAAATGGAAAGAAGTTTTGGACGTGGAAGAGGCCAAGAATCAAGTACTCTTTTCGCTGCCAATGATTGTTGCTAATGTTTCCTATTATGCGATCCCTTTGGTTTCTGTCATGTTTGCTGGTCACCTTGGTGACCTTGAGCTTGCTGGTGCAACTCTTGCCAACTCTTGGGCCTGTGTCACTGGATTTGATTTCACTGTAAGCATTCAATATCTTATTAACATCATCGTATTATATAGAAAGCTTCAATTTTTTAAGTAGTTTAGATTATAAAATACAATTAATTTGAATTTGTATTCGGTGCTGCGCTGAGCTGAGAGCTGATCTTTATGCTGAGATTTTATAACTGCGATTGCCCGAGTATACCTTAATGTACACGTGTGATAGAAGATTACAAAAAGTTCAGCACCACTTAGTAGTGAGCACTATCCAAATCCAATCAATCTTTTGAAACGGATAAGTCAGCGCGTGCGTGGTTCAATTTTTAATTTTCAATTTGTGGTTGATTCATTTTCTTCATTCTCCGTTCTCCTAACAGCAAGGACTAAGTGGAGCACTTGAAACACTCTGTGGTCAAGGAGTTGGCGCAAAACAATACAGGGTGTTGGGAATATACTTGCAAACATCTTGTATCATATCTTGCTTCTTCTCAATTATCATATCTTTCCTGTGGTTCTACACAGAACCTATACTTATTTTACTTCATCAAGCTCCGAATATTTCAGAACAAGCAGGTCTCTACACGAAGTATCTCATTCCGGGTCTATTTGCATTCGGGTTTATACAGAACTTTCTAAGGTTTCTTCAGACACAATCCATTGTCATGCCATTGGTCTTCTGCTCAGCTCTCCCATTGGCAATCCATTTTGGCATTGCATATTCTTTAGTTCATTGGACATCCCTTGGTTTCAGTGGAGCTCCACTAGCATGTTCAATTTCGTTGTGGATCTCGACACTTTTGCTAGCAATTTATATCCATTGTTCAAAGAAAACTAACCGTACGTGGGAGGGACTTTCTTTTGAATCATTCAGTGTCTTTCTCACCAACTTGAAAGCAGCCCTGTCATCTGCAGCAATGGTTTGGTAAGTGTCATTACTTTTCTTGATCGTAGGTACAGCTTCATTTGGTTAGAAACAAATACAATCACGGATGGTCTACAATGTCTGGAAAAAAAGAGTGTGATATGCAAACTGCTTATTGATGACAGGGAAGTTAAAACTCTAGACTTTTAAAAAAATTAGTTAGTCCTCAATTGAAGAATATAGGCTTAAAAAGATAACAGTTGCCTGAGAAAATTGTTAGTGGTATCTGATACTCTTGCTTGCAAATAATTATTACTTTAATCTACAGGGTTAAAATCTCGCAAATTGATAATTTGGAGCAACGCGGGAGTGACCCAATTGAATTCAATACAATATCATGACCTTGTTAGCATATATTATTTGTATTTTTCAGCTTGGAGTGCTGGTCTTTTGATATCCTTGTGTTCTTAGCCGGGGTGATGCCAAACTCAGAAAGGTCTACTTCATTGATCGCAATGTGGTAATTAAGCTTCAGCCTTTTGTTATTATCAGTTTTTTTTTTCTTATACATTAATTTCTTTTGATGTTATTTATCCTAAGACTGATCATTTCGACGACTTTGATAGTTCAATTTTTTTTGGTCTCATGATCTTCAGTGTGAATACACATGTAATTACCTTTAACTTCGGTTATGGTCTCAGTGCTGCTGCAAGGTTAGTGTAGCATATGTAACTCCTAGTCCACGTTATGTGGTTTCTACATTTTTTGTGTTCAAAACCAGAAAAACTCATGCTTTCTGACAGCACAAGGGTGTCGAATGAATTGGGAGCAGGAATGATCGATCGAGCTAAGAATGCCATGGCTGTGACTCTCAAGCTTGTTGTCCTCCTCACTCTTATAATTGATTTGGCTCTAACTTTTGGTCATAATATTTGGGCTGGCTTCTTCGCTGACAGCCAAGAAATAGCACAGGAATTTGCCTCAATGACACCCTTTCTTGTAATCTCAATAACATTTGATACTCTGCAGTGCATCTTGTCAGGTTTTTCACATAAAATTTTTCTGAAGTCACTTATCTACACATAGCACACATGTATAAATTAACTTTGATTTGTGACGCAAGGAGGGTAATTTTGCAGGAGTGGCAAGAGGATGTGGTTGGCAACATTTGGCTGTGTGGGTTAATTTGGCAACATTCTATTTCATTGGCATGCCGCTTGCATTACTTTTTGGATTTAAGTTGAATCTTCATGCGAAGGTGAGACAAAATGGATTGTGGTTGCAGTAGCTTGTTCATCACTCAATACTCTCAGCATGCTAATTTCTTTTTTCTGTTACAGGGTTTGTGGATTGGCTTAATTTGCGGCCTCGCATCCCAAGCCAGCTCCCTCTTTCTGATTGTGTTGCGAAGAAAATTCACTAAAATCGACATAGCTGTGAGCAGAGAAAAAGAAGTTCCACTTTCAATTTAACCATATTGAGATTGAGACAGGAAAGGTTGTGCATTTTGTTCAATCCAAAAACTTTATATTGGAATGAATGCAAATACATTTAATGTCATTACTTTTCACTCATCATTTGAAGAGCTACATAAATAATGATAATGATGATAATATTTAAGTATCATTCAAACATTTGAAAACTTTAATCTATTCCATTTTTGTTGAAAAGATAAGGGGAAATAATGGGCGTCAATTGCAGTAAATTGATATTTATCCACTCGTTGGTGCTGAAAGTTGAGCGCACTGAACATCTTTACTTACTCCACGCACCCATGACCACTCATAAACACACTCTCTACTAAAAATAAGTCTTGGCTCTTGGGTGCGCTTACGTTTACTAAAGTTTATTTATTTATTTATTTTTTAATTCACTCAAGTTTATTTTTACAATTATTCCCACTACCCCCACAACTTTAATTTTCTCTCCCACTTCCTTTCTTTTCTTCTTTGTTTTTTCTTGTGCCCCCCTTGATTTTTTTTTTCAATTATTCCCTCTACCCTACAGCTCTAATTTTCTCTCCCACGTTCTTTCTTTTCTTCTTTGTTTTTTCTTTTGCCCCCCTTGACTTTTTTTTTTCAATTATTCCCTCTACCCTACAGCTCTAATTTTCTCTCCCACGTTCTTTCTTTTCTTCTTTGTTTGTTTCTTAACTTTTTATACCCCCACAAACAGACCCATAAAAGGCTTTGGAGATTGCCAATTTTTTCTTTAATGTAGTTAATATATATCATTTATCTCTTACTATTTTTATAATAACCAATAATCCTCCTGACAGTATAAATTTATAATATTATCCTTATTTTTAAATATATTTTTTTAATTGTATTATAGATTAAATAAATCACATGAATAGAAATTAAAATAAAAAATAAGTATTAAAAATAAGAAATTTATGTTTTGATGTAAAAAAATTAATAATAAAATATTTTTTTATACTTTTTACATTTTATTATAAAATATTTATTATAAGAAAGTGTTTACAAAAATAAAAAAGAACAAGAAAAAGCTTTATTATTAATTTTTTTTCTTCATATCAAAACATATATTTCTTGTTTGTAATACTTAATTTTTAATTTTAACTTCCATTTATATGATTTATTTAATCTATAATAAATATAAATAAAAGTGTATTTGAAAATAAAGATAATATTATAAACTTATGCTATCAGAAAGATTATTCACTATTATAAAAACAGTAAGGGAATAAATGGTATATATTAATTACAGTAGTAAAGAAATTGGCAATCCCCCACTTTTTTTCTCAATTTTTTTTTCTAGACTTTTAAGAAACACATGCACCCCCCAACAATCTACTTCTCTTATTCTTCTTCGTCTCCTAAGTGGCTCTCACAAATAACTACTAAAGGGAGTATATAATTGCAAGATCATGCAGTTTCCTAAGCACCAGCTTAGAACTAGCACCGCTGTCATATGCAACAATGGTCTGGTGGATGTCACAAAAAATCTTTCTTCCTTCTCCCTGTTAACTATTTTTCTTTATCAGATTCATAGTCTAATGGAAGCGCAGCTGCCTCACTTATATTAAAAGCAATTTAAAATCATGGATGCTCAAATTAAAGAATTCTAGTGGCATGTGATATTCAAGCATGAAAATAGCTATTTACTTTAATTTTCAGGGTTAAAATAACACAAATATGTTGAAATTATGGGGCAATAGGAGAACATAATGAATGCTACAGAGTCTCCATTTTTAATAACTAAAGTGATTAACTAATTGAGCACAAGATACTCAAAAGACCACAGCTCCAAGGTGAAAATTAAAGTATAAATCACATTAAGGTACATTTTGAAAATTTTTTAAACATTTCTAATTACCATAATCCTTTGTTATTGTATTTGGTTAAACTAAAAACAGGGGATTCATTTCCTCTGTTCATGTCATGTCCACTTTAGTCCACTTACGGCGCAATGTAATCAACAAGAGGGAGCTGGCTTGGCAGAAAAGGCCGCATATTAAGCCGATCCACAAACCCTGATCCAAAGAAAGGGCATAGCATATGAACGATTAAATTGAAAAGTTGAAGTTTCTTTTTTTTTTTTTAATTATTTTTTATTTTTTTCAAATATATGTTTGCCTCACCTTAACATATAGACTCAACTTAAATCCAAGAATTGCTGCAATTGGCATGCCAATGAAATAGAATGTTGCCAAATTAGCCCACACAGCCAAGTGCTGCCAACCACATCCTCTTGCCACCCCTGCGCCATTAGCTCACTTGCGTCAGCATCTACATATAATGGTGCTCAGCTTCAGACATCCGAAATTTTATAAAATTTGGATTTGAACTAGAATCAGAGTTGTACAGCTAGTTCAAATCCGGAGTGTACAAATCCGAACTTCTGGACCTGAGTATGACTATATATATATATATATCTATAAGCACATAAGTTAGCATTTCCGTAGAAAAAATTGGATGTCACTAACCTGAAAAGACGCCTTGGACAGAATCAAGCGTTATTGAGATAGCAAGAAGTGGTGTTAAAGAGGCAAACTCCTTAATGATTTCAGGGCTGTTACTAAAGAAGCCAGCCCAGATGTTATGACCAAAACCTAGAGCCAAAACAACCACGAGTGCAAGCAGTACAGAGAGCTTGACAGTCACAGCCATGGCATTCTTGGCTTGGTCGGGATTCCCTGCTCCCAATTCATTTGACACCCTTGTGCTGTGAAGAGGTACAATTTTTTCAGTTTCCCGAACACAAAATGCATAAACTGAAGAACTAGAGGTTATACACATATACTACTGACCTTGCAGCAGCACTAAGACCATAAGTAATCATGTAGGCAACAGATTCGGTATTTACACTGTGAGATCATTCAATCAGAAAAGAAAGAAACTCAAGTCAAGGCTGAAGCAATTTAGGATAAATATTATCAAAAAGAACAGTAAACTTACCACATTGCGATCAATGAAGTAGTCAGTTCTGAGTTAGGCATCAATCCTGCTAGGAACACTAGAATCTCAAAAGCCCAGTACTCGAGGCTGAAAAAGTATGAAACAAAAATGAGTCGCAAGATTTAAAATGCTATGATGAATGAAAATTCGGTTACACTTGGGACTTACCATACCATTGCTGCAGAGGGCAGGGCTAGTTTTAAGATGGTGAGGATGAAACTGAATGATTCAAAAGAAAATCCTTCCCACGTATGCTCAAACTTCTTTGCACAAAGGACATAAGTTACCAGCATAAGCATCGATATCCATAACGAAACTGAAGCTGCTAGTGAAGCTCCCTTAAAACCAAGGGATGTCAAATATACAAAAGCATACGCAATGCCAAAATGAATTGCCATTGGGAGAGCTGAGAAGAAGACCAATGGAATGACTATGGATTGTGTCTGAAGAAACCTTAGGATGTTCTGTATAACCCCGTATGCAACTAGACCGGGAATGAGATACTTCATGTAGAGAGCTGCTTGTTTTGATATGCTGGGATCTTGATGAAGTAAAATAAGTATTGGTTCTGTGTAGATCCACAAGAAAGATATGATGATTGAGAAAAATAATGATGTAATCCAAGATGCTTGCAGATATATTCCCAACATCCTGTAATGTTTTGCACCAAATCCTTGACCGCAAAGTGTTTCAAGTGCTCCACTTAATCCTATCTTTAGACAAGAACAGAGATGAAAATGTTCAAGTTCAAGAAAAGAGCCCGGTGAAAATTGAGTCCAAACAGAATCTAGTCATACACTTATGTCAGTTCTCAGAAAAACAAGTCATTTGTCCCATCTTGGGAAAAAAAAAATTAAGACCCTGTTAACCAGCACAAATGCACAATCAATCAAGCATTCAATCTTCATTAAAACCAGCACAATCCCTGGGGGCAAACTTAGTAGAAGTTCAAGCTTCATCTAAGGGATTTTCAACAGCAAGAATTTCTCCCCAAAATCACTCTTGTGTTGGTTTTGGTCAATGATCATGTGCCATACAAATTGTATTTTTTGTGATTGCTTAAGTTTAAAACTTTAAATTAGATCAATGAGTCATTCTCAGGTCTGGATTTCTGGATTTCAACTAAATCAATGGTGCTGTAGTTACACTCTGATTCTATTTCAAGTCTGGATTTTAGACGTCTGGACCTGAGCATTATTATCAACTTACTCTTTTCATTTTATGCACGATTAATTTAGTTTATAAATATCCCTCCTGCACATTACTTCAAATGCTCGAAACAATCATATTCCATCACAATAATTTTTTTTTTGGGGGGTAAAATAATCTCCATTGTAATTAACAACAAATAATATAAGCACTTTATCAAATGAAAAAAATTAAGCACTCGACAGGCCACATGTCACGATTTCATTTGTCCAGGACTTTGAGACACCAGTCAATGAAATAAATGACATGTAGCTAACCACGCGTACAATAATATGTCTGCACGCAGCTGATCAGATAGATTTCTGGCATAAAAATACTCTTTCTAATGATTTAATTTGTTGTATTCAGGAACAGAAAACTTTATATGAAATCTGTAGAAACTTGATGAGCTATCAGCGGCAGATTCAAAAGAAATAAAGAGAAAGTGTGGTTACCATGAAAGCGAATCCTGTGACGGTGGCCCAAGAGTTGGCAAGTGTGGCACCAGCAAGCTCAAGCTGGCCAAGGTGGCCAGCAGACATGACAGAAACCAAAGGAATTGCATAATAAAAAACATTAGCAAGAATCATGGGTAGCGAAAACACCACTTGATTCTTGGCCTCTTCCAAGTCCAAAACTCGTTTCCACCACCGCCTCCTGCTGCTGGTTGCTTCTTCTTCTCCGTGATCATCATCACCACCAGCCTCTAACAAAGGCGACGTCGTATTGTCTAAATCAGTGTTTGCCGACATCGTTTAGCCAAATGCTTAGAAGAGTTAGAAGAGTCAAACTCTTGTGTGTTGTTATTCTTTGATGGCGAAAGAACGTGGAGGCGGTCTGCAGAAGAGTATATATACAGCAAAATATTATTTAATGATATCAATACTATAACCTTTTAATTGTATGATGAGCAAGAATTAAGGTACGTGTCGGATTAAGGTTGAAATGTCATAAACTGCTTATTTGATAAATTTTGGTAAAAATATTCTACAAGTTTTTTCATTTTGACAGTGATTCTTAAAAGCATAGTAGGTGATGTTATTTATAACTTACTAAATAAACCATCATATCTTTTTAAAATTCATACTATAACCTTAATATTTTAATAAAAAAATTATTATACATGTTTTATTTGTTTACAAACCTCAATATATAAATAAAAATAAATTTTGTCTTTTTGACCATTATATAATAAGATATTATTTTCGTGATAAAATTTACTGAAAATACGTATTTTTCTTTTCAAACTCACAATAACTTTAACAACATAATATATCAAATACCAAGTTGCTTTTTCAATCACACTTTATATCAACACTTTATTTCATTCATATAGCATAATTGTAGGGTAAAATTTCTTTTATTTCTTATATTTTGAAATTAGTGCCTGCATAATCTACGTATTTTAAAAAATACCTCAAAATATTCTTACTATTAAATTATTGACATCCATGTCGTTACTTTTTGTTCATTTTGAATTTCTTTTACAATATTATCATCTTCCAATTATGTTTCTTTTTTTGGACATTAATAAAAAAAAATTACCAACTTAACCCCAAAAAATAAAATAGCAACAAAAGGAATATAAATTAATTTTTGTGGAACACTCTGTTGAGGAGTTAATATATTATTTTTTATTAATTTTTGAAAAAATGGTAATTTAATATTTTTAGACATATGTGAGCTTCCACAAAAATTAATATATATGTTTTTAATTTTTTGGGTGCTAAATTGGTACTTTAATTTTTCTCATATTAATGTCCCAAAAAAATTACTTGAAGAGGGTAATATTGTAAAAGCAAAAATAAATAAATAAATAACAATAGGGATGTAAATAGTTTAATGGTTGTAATGTTTTGAGCTATTTTAAAAAATATAGGGACTAAACAAGCACTAATTTCATAATATAGAGACTAAACAAGCTTTTATCCAAAACTGTAAAAACAACTTATTTCATCAACTGTCGCAATCCTAAATTAGCCCAAGCAATAATAGTATACATAATGAGTGTTTCAAACTTCCAAGGGGTTTATGTGATGACATCTAAAGGGCTATAGCGAAGTTTTGGGGGAAATTTACAGTAATAACCAAAAATTTTTTGCTTTTTTTCATCTTAACCCCCTAAAAATATTTCTATCAACATTAGCCATAAAACAACATTTGAGACCAAAATACCCCTCCCTCATCTCTCCCCCAACACTCCCTTTCACTCATCTCTCCCAAACCGATCCAACTCCTATCATCGGCAGCGACATCAACCCTCGTCGGCGGCTCCTCCATCTCTCACCGGCATCCGATCTACGATCTACAACCTTCAACAAAACCTAGGTTAGTCATTTTTCTTATTTTCATTAATTTAAAATGAGATTTTAGAATAATAATAGTTATAGCTTGAGAATAATAGTGGTGGTGATGATGTTTGTGGTGGTTGGTGGTGTTTGGGAGTATTGTTTTCGATTTTGGAGTGATTGCGCTTAATTTTGGGGGTGGGGAGGGAGGGGGGCAGGGCGCGCGCGCGCCCATGCGCGGCACGCTGTCGCACCAAATTGGTGCGAGAGGCTTGCTGTCGCACCAAAAATTAGAGTTTTTTTTTTAACGAGTCAATTTTTTATTTCTGTAAATGTAATGTAATAATTTTATAAATATTACAGATACATGGCAAAATCAGAATCACCGGATATTGAAGTAGACAAGATGTATTTTCATTATGCTGATCACTTTCCTGGTCGAATTTCGAGCATGTGTATGTTATCTTCGGTCGTAAAAGCCATCGAGGAAAAATTAACAAAGCGGCAGTTGAGTATGTTAAAAAAGGATATATTTGGGCATTTCTTGGAGTGTCGAAGTTTTCCATTTAGTGGGGTAATTTTGCACATGAAGAAGATAATGAGGATCGATTATGGTTTCAAATTGGTAAGCATTTGATTCGCTTGTCAATTGTCGAATTTTTGGACTTTCATTTGAGTATTGATACCAATAAAAAAATGATGAAATGGAGCTAATACGTATTTTGGTGGTGTGCATCGTAAGATTAATGTGAAAATGATTTAAGGAGTTGAAATTCGAGGAAATGGACGATATGGACGCATTAAAGATTACTGTTTTATTTTTGACAGAGTACTAAATGCAAGAAAAATCATCACAAATTAATTTCGATTGTCTTGAACAAGTTGATGGTATACTGACTTCGAAAGCGTCCATGGGGTCTATTGTCGTGGGAAATGATTTACGAGAGTCTTGACAATGCACTGTTCGAGAAAGACGAGAAATTTAAGAAGACTCGGTTGAAAAATCCAGATCATAATATTAAAAAATACAATATTTACGGCTTTACGTCTGGGGTTCAGGTGCTTTTTTTTTGTTTATTAATAAGTTTTATAGTATTAAATATTTGATAGTTGTTTTATTTGATTTTTCACTTTGGTTGTTGTAGGCTTGGATTTACGAAGCAATCGGAGGGTTGCCATCAACATGGGTCGTCAAAACGAAGAATAAGATTCCCCGCATTCTGCAATGGAGGCCCATGGCGTCTTCGAGAATCAACTTTGCGGAGGTTTATTCGTTCTTCAACGACGAATTTCGTCTTATAAGTAATATGTATTACTTATTTTTTTAACTTTACTAAATTTAAGTTATGTATACTTACTTAAAATTTTCAATTGAATTTATGGCAGGGGGACGTTTTACAAACTCTTGAGCCAAATTCAAAGGAGAGTAGCAGAAAATATTGGCTCTCTGTGAAGGATTACTTGCCAAGCATTCCAGACTGGGTTCATAAGGTCGGTATACTCTAAGTACTAAAAATTTGTTAATCAAAATTTTTGACTTTTCATTTACTAATTTTAAATGATACTTTATACAGCACCAACCCTCAATCAACGCGATGCCGTCGGTTACAAGGCAATCAGACGAGCATGACGATCATGACGACATACCAAACCCAATACCAGAGCAGCGTCATGACACTTTTGAGGATGAGGTGGGTCATGACACTTTTGAGGATGAGGTGGCTGTTGATGACCACCAGCAGCAAACAGACAACTCTGATGACGCACGGGATTCTGAGGTTATAAATAATATACGATATTTTTCCTTTATAAATTATTATTTTTTTATTGTTATTCTAAAGTTTTATTTTTTTCTTTTGTAATAGTCGAGGACAAAGCAGTTTAATGATTACGTACGACGACGGCTGGATAAGATTGATCGTAACGTGTATGAAATAAAGTCAGAATTAAAAGATTTTAAAGAAACCGTTGTTGGCTTCATCGACACATTTTCTAAACGTCCAAATAAGGATTCTCCCACTGCACGCTCATATGCGGTAAGCTAATTTAAATTTAATAATTATGTTCGTTTAACTTTTAATTTGATAGTTATTTAATATGTTCTTTTTGGCGAATGTACAGGCCCCGGATGACTATGGAGTGTATACTGACGTGGGCAATGAAAATTTGTCTACGCCCACGTCATTGTATAGTTTCTACGGGGATGTTAGTGGGGAGAGCGTGCAGGTGTTCACAGAGGTGCCTCCGGGCGTTAGTAAGTTCGGCCGCGCGTACATACCGTCGTATGTTTATAACAGTCCTTACATGATTCCTCCGGTCAGGCGAGGATGTAACGTCCCTGCTACCTCGACCCCAAATCATGGAGCATGCGATTGACATGAGTACGAGTGTGGATGTAAATCCACTGAGAGGATTGGAGGACTCTAGTCTGTTTGCTGAGTTTGATCGATGGTTCACTGGTGATAGCAGAGTCCGCCGGAGAGTCCAGCACCCGCGGTCATTCTTTCAAATAATTTTGGGGACAGCTTCGATGGGATGGCTAGGCGATGAGGTGTTTATATTTTCCTCGTGGTGTATACTGTTGTGGATTTGTGTATAAATTTTTTTTTAAATCGTAATATTTCTGTTTCTCTACAGCATATTCACGAGTATCTCCGATTGATTAGCGAGAAACAACGGCAGTATCCAAATGCCTTACTCCAACGTGTCACACATACTGACACATTTTTTTGGGTAACGTGCCGACAAAACTTATAAATACTATTTAATTTTTTTTAATTATTGCCTTTAAGTTTTATTAATTTATGCATTTCTTGGTTATCTATGTACTAGGTGTTCTTGAATCAGTTATGGAATAACGGGAATTGTGCAGTCGATTCAATGGTATTCGACGACCGCTTGAATAGTTATCTTTGTGGGCGACAGCACACAATGTCAAAATCAATGACGGATGTCGATATGGTATGTATTTTATTACATTTCACATGCTCTATAATGAAAATATTCGAGTTGTTGCTTTTTCTTTGTTGTATTTCAATTGCATATATAACGAACATGTTTTTCAATTTTTATATGCAGTTACTCATCCCTGTTAACTTGGACGGCGCGCATTGGGTACTAGCACGAGTTGACTTTCGAAAAAATAAAGTCTGGATTTATGACTCATTACTCACATTTCGCGACGACAAAAGGTACAAATTGAAATTCAAGCCACTTGAAGTTATATTCCCTCGATGGTTGGAATATGTTGGCTTCTACAATATCCGACCTGAGTTGCGGAGTGAAGACCCGTGGAAAGTTATCGCAGTTAAGAGCGCGCCGCAACAAGAGCCCGGAACTGGCGATTGCGGTGTTTTTGTATTGATGGTTACGATGTATTTAATGTTCAGGCTTAAATTGGAGTTTAACGCTAGTCATGTCGAGTACTTTAGAAAGAAGATTGCGGTTGATATATTTAATGACGATATTATATTGTAGACCTATGTAGTAATTTTAATGTTGAAATTTAATTTTTTTTTAATTTGCGCACTTAAGTTTATATAATTTTAATGCCTCACATTTTGAACTTTAAAATAAAATAAAGTTTTATGAAATATAAGTGTACAATACAAAAAAAACAATAACAGTTTTAACCAACAAAATACAAAAAACAATAACAGTTTTAACCAACGAAACACAAAAACAATAATAGTTTTAACCAACGAATAACACACAAAATACAACTAACTTCGAGTCGACGTAATAGGATTCTTACATCGCTTACGATTATGGCCTAGTTCATGACACCGGCCGCATCTTACAGTCCGCCGATCAACGTCCTCGCCAGCCGAGGGTATTCTGAGCTCTTTACGACGGCCAGGTGGTGGTGCCTCAACTAGTGGGTATACTTGCATCTCCTGAATTTCATCTGGAACTTCCCAATCAGCCACATCACCAACTGGCTCCACTGGTTGTGCATAAGCCATCGCCAACGATTCTGTAGTGTAAAAGTCCGAGCAAAGGTTAATAAAATCCACCCGGTGTGTTAGACACGCCGCAATTGCATGAGCACACACAAGCTGATCAAGCTGAAACACTCTGCAGGAGCAAGTTCTCTTTTGCAAGTCAACCAACCCTTCCTTAAGTCCATCGCCTATAACTTGAAAGCGATGCAGAGACACCGGCCGAACTATCATTCTTTCAGCTATAGTTCTCCTCTTAGTGACTATTTCATCCGCCCATGTTGTTAGCCGAGTAGTCATTGATTCAGCCACAATTTTTCTATCATAAAACCATTGCTGCAATGTTTTCCTAAAGTGATCAACAAGATGAGTAACAGGAAATTTTCGAGGTTCCCTCATGAAAGCATTAACACTCTCCGCGATGTTGGTGGTAAGAATGCTGTACCTCCTACCTTCAAACTGAGACCTTGCCCAATTACACGTACCGACATTATTTTTTAGGTAATCAGCCGCACCCGAGTGGATCATCCACAACCCTTCAAGTTGTCTCTTAAATTCCTCGTGGCCATATGCTTTTGCTGCATTAATAAAGGCAGGCTCAAATTCATCCCAAAGAGCTTTGGACATTCTAAATTGTGACTTAATGTTACCTTTGACGTGGTAAAAACAAACGCCATGAGTTGCATTGTGAAATACTTTAAGAACGGCTCTCCTTATGGCAGTGCATCGATCAGAGATAATTACCAACTCAGGTCTATCACCAATCACTCTGTGTAACTTCATCATAAACCATTCCCAAGCATTATTGTTTTCTGAATCCATGATCGCAATGGCTAACAGATACAATTGATTGTTACCATCAAGACATGTTGCCACGAACATGCTTCCACGATATAGTCCTTTCAGATGAGTACCATCTACAGCAATGACAGGCCGAATGTACTGCATAAACCCCTTGATGGAAGATCCGAGTGCTACAAAATAGTACAAGAAATTACCATCTCCATCCTCATTCGCTGTAGTTAGTACGTGAGAGTATTTAGGGAGCAAGTTGTATGACTCTGCAGGGTTGCCGCGAACTATTTCAAGACCAACTTCTCTCGCCCTATATGCCTGCTAGTATGTTAACTGAACACCGTATTCCTGTTGCATATATGCTTTTATGTCATTGAGAGTATAAATCCTCTTATCTTGAATATATTTTTCTGCGATAATATGACCGACAACCCGGCTCCTTGGTTGATGACGTCCATCAACCAATACCTCATTATGACAAGTGTGTACATTATCAATTCTCTTCACCACCCAAGGAACATTTTGCTCGTTCGAACTTCTAGTTGCTCGAATACGCCATTTACATGATTCTGAACAACAGTGAGCCTCGAAACGTGTCGTAGTAGACCGTGAAATCTTGAAATCAAACTTATCTATAAAGGCCACCTTGCGTAGTTGTAATATAAGCTCATTCTTCTCAGCAAATAGCTTACCCACGCTAATATCATCTGAGTCACAACTGCTAACAAAGCTTGGAGCAACCATGTTCGAAGGCAAAGTTGGAGCAAGACTTGTAAGGGGGTCAATTCTCCTTCTCGATCGAACCATAGAAGGAATATGTATATTGCCTCTGTTATTCACAGGAGTATTGTCTTCACACTCATCCTCATGCTGAAACGACGGAACATTCGAAGGACCGGCTCCTCCATCATCACCATCATTATTGAAACGAGTACCCCGCCTCGTATTATTAGAAGGTTCTGCACAAACATTATCCCCCTGTGTCTCATTATGAAAATCATCATTGTCCCGAA
Source organism: Citrus mangshanensis (assembly GCA_030449895.1). NCBI lineage: Eukaryota > Viridiplantae > Streptophyta > Magnoliopsida > Sapindales > Rutaceae > Citrus > Citrus mangshanensis. Next base: position 55,685 of record JASUUJ010000220.1, on the reverse strand, counting down.
AATCATTGTTGTTATACGGAGAATATCGTTGCTCCAACGACGTTGTTATTGGAAATACCGTTGCTCCAACATCCTGTAACGCAATGCCGTTATCATCAATGTTGTCATAATTGTCGTGAATTGGAGAGTAATATTGCTGCAGAGATATTGTCCTTGGCAACACCTCTTCATTATTATCGGGGCCAGACATATTTGCTCTAAATGAAGTTTTTGTATCGACATGTGGCTCAATACCTTCGCTTGGAACTCGAGGTGATGTGGTCACGAATATAGGAATGCATCCAAAATTAGCTACGTCATATGCCATATGCAACACAACCCTCACCATTTCATCATCACATATATCCATGGGCATTGCACATTTACGATATAATGTGTTACTAGACCTCAAAGTTGTCTTCATTGTGATACTATAGTCATTAGGGTTTATTTGTAACACCTCGTATACTCTTGCCAATAACTGATCAAACATATAATTTTTTCCAACAAAAAAAGCTCGATTTTTACCATTCACGTACTTCATACGGCCATTCTCTAATGTCTCCCACCAACCATCATAACACAATTCAAGTACAACTGAATCCATTAAGCCTGAAATTATAAAAAAAAATTTATTTGAGTCCTATTAAAATAATACAGTTTTAATGAATCTCCAGGTGGGTGCGACAGGCACCAAAAGCAGATTCACCCGACTCAGTTCAATAAGTTCAGAAAATAATTCATACCACTAAGTGATGTCGATTTGTGTTGGATCCGGATAGATTATGATCGGATATCACTTTTACCGTTGTACGATGATTCAAGAGTGAAAAGCTGCTTTTGGTTTGGCAATATGGGAGAAACAATGTTGGTTTTGTTCTGTAAAGAAGGGTAATTTGGGAAGAAAGGCTTGTGTTTGGCTAATGTTGATAGAAAAAAGTTGAGAGGGTTAATTGCGAAAATAATAAAATATTAATGGTTATTTTCGTAAATTTCCCAAGTTTTGCTAGGAATCAAAATAAACATGGCAATGGCATTCACTGAATAAGATCCGACAAGCTCAGCCATGCAAAAAGCAGAGGAGGATTGGGGTTTAGAGATTTTACTAGCTTCAATCAAGCTTTGGTGCCCAAGCAAGGATGAAGTTTCTTCAGTTTCCCAACTCTCTAGTATCTAAAGTGTTGCGGGCAAGATACTATAGAAACTCTAATTTCTTGAGTGGAAATGCAAGCTCCAATCCATCTTTTATATGGAGAAGCATTCTATAGGATTGTTAGAGTGCAATTTATGCGCTAGTTTTGCATTGTTTACTTCCCTTAATATCGATGTTTTGCACTTAATAATAGTGATTTATTTGTGTTTTACTTTTGTAGGTACAATTCTATTGATTGGTGATAAAATTGAGCTACAAGATGATGTTTAAGGATGATTGTTCTCTTGGAAAAATTATGAGCGTCAGAAGAACTTTGTTGATAAGGCGTGGGCGCGTGCTGTCAACTACGGACCTGCAGTTTTTACTTTAACGTGTTTTATATTTTTAGTTATTTTTGTAATTACGAATTTAATATTTCAGATATTAGTATCTTATTTTAAATAGAACTCTAGAAGAGAAGAGAGAGAGTGTATTTAAGGGAGGAATCTATTGTAAAAAATGGAGAGATTTTTTATAAAAAAAGAAACCCTAGATCTAAATTTTTCTCTTCTCTCTATGAAGAACTAAACCTATTATTCTGGTTGAAGGTTAATGAAGTTTTGATTCATCACTACTGTGAGATCTTTCTTATGCTTTAATTGTTTTATTACTTTTTGGGTATTTGTTTATTCTCTAAATTATTTTCATGATTATGTTTGTTAATTAGATAATTGACCACTATTTAATTATCAACTTAATCTATTGTCAATTAAAGGATTCATCGTATGAAGATTTTAATGTTTGTGACAATAACATAACAGTGAGTTGTGCTATGAGAATAAACAATCTAATTTAAATGAACCATCGTATGCGTTTGTTAATTAGGATTTGGGTCTCTCTGGTTTTTCAGACTGTCAATTGATTAAATCCTATGATCGTATCTAGGGTTGTCTATTGATTAGGGAAATAACCAATTGCTATCGACTAGTTAAGGAGAGATTGGCTATTAGAGGGTCTCAGTAGCTATAACCGGTCTATTCATAAGTAGTAATAATTTATATTTGAATCAATGATCATTAGTCGAATCAAGTTGAGTTAATTTCTTCAACCAGAGCTTTCTCCAATTTGAATTACAATTTTAATTTGCACTCTTGTTATTTTAATTTGATTTTTATTATTGTCAATAAATCTCCCATTTTTTATTTTACATTTTAAGAGGATTTAAATAATTACCGATCTCTGTGGACACGACCCTGCTCAATCACTATACATAATTTATTTAGAGTAGGTATTTATTTTTGCTGGCTTTGACAACCATCAAATTTTGGCGCCGTTGCCGGGGATTGGTGTCGTTTATTTAATCATTTTTACGTTTTACTTGGTGTATGGTTCGTTCTTCTCGTACAGGTACATTTTCGTTTGATCCTGAAATTAAGAAGATAGCTCGCCAGCTGAGACTGCAGACGAAGCAAGCTTAGCAATGATCCTCGTCGCCTTTGCTTTCTGAAACATATACAGTGCCTGATTTAATTGAATCATCTAGCGATTCAGAAGAACAAGTGATGGATAGAGCTGCACCTGTAGAATGAACTCTTAGAGAGTTAGCTGAACCAGACTTGAATCAGCAACCACTCTGCATTCAATATTTAGGCTTGGAGGTAAATTTTGAATTTAAGTTTGGTCTTATTCATTTATTACCCAAGTTTCATGGTTTTGCAGGTGAAGATCCTCATAAACATCTCAAGGAGTTTCATGTTGTATGTTCAAGTATGAGACCACAAGGCGTGACTGAAGAGCAGATTAAGCTGCGTGCTTTTCTGTTCTCTGTAGATGGGCTAGCTAAAGACTGGTTGTACTACTTGCCTCCTGGATCGATTACAACATGGAATGGTTTGAAGAAGCAGTTCCTCGAGAAGTACTTTCTTGCTTCAAGAGCTGCCAACATCAGAAAAGACATTTGTGGGATCAGACAACTTCCTAAGAAGACTTTGTATGAGTATTGGGAGCGATTCAAACAATTGTGTGCCAGCTGTCCTCAGCATCATATTTCTGATTAACTTCTTATTCAATACTTTTACGAAGGACTGTCATTGATGGATATGAGTATGATAGATGCTGCTACTGGAGGTGTGTTGGTGAACAAGACCCTTACTCAAGTAAGAGAGTTGATCTCAAATATGGCTGCCATTGCACAACAGTTTGGCAGCAGGCAAGATCCCAATTCAAGGAAGGTGAATGAGGTAAATATTTCTTCTATTGAACAACATTTAAATAAACTTACTTCTCTTATGGAAAAGTTTGTTGTAGGTAATGTGCAACAGGTGAAGACTTGTGGCATTTATTCCAATATGGGTCATTCAACTGATATGTGTCTAATACTTCAAGAAGAACCCGTTGAACAAGCCAATGCAGTTGAAGGATTTCCAGGCATGCCTTAAAGGAGGCATGATCCTTATGCACAAACATACAATCCGGGATGGAATGATCATCCCAACTTCAGCTATGGAGTTAGGCCGTCAGGATTCCCACAACAATATCCACAAAGACAACCAGCACCTCCACAGTCAAACTCCAAGTTAGGTATATCTCTTGAAGAAATTGTTAAATCACTTGCGACTAACACTCAACAATTTCAACAGGTAACTACAACAAGCATTTAGAATTTGGAGAAATAAATGAGTCAATTGGCGACTACAGTGAGCCTTCTAGAGTCTCAAGTATTAAGGAGATTGCCTTCACAATCTGAGGTGAATCCAAAGCAAAACGTTAGTACTATCATCCTTAGAAGTGGGAAGGAGTTGCAAGAGTCTAATAAGAAATTAACAAAGCATGTAGAAGATGAGCTTGAGAAGAATGAATTGATGCCTAAATCTCAAGATGCACAACCCACCAAAGCGAAACCCCTACCGATTGTGATAACTCCTCCTTTTCCAAGCCGATTTGCAAAATCCAAGAAGGAGGAACAACAGAACGATATCCTTGAGACATTTGGCAAGGTTGAGGTAAATATTCCTTTATTAGATGCTATAAAACAAATACCTCGATATGCTAAAGTTCTTAAGGAACTGTGCACCTCCAAGAGAAAATTAAGAGGAGATGAAAAAGTTCACATGGGGGAGAATGTTTCAGCAGTTCTCCAAAAGAAACTACCTCTTAAGTGCAAGGATCCAGGTGTGTTTACTATCCCTAGTAAAATTAGTAGTGTTAGAGTTGAAAAGGCTATGTTAGATCTAGGAGCTTCTATTAATGTCATGCCCCGTTCCATTTATTCATCTTTGAATGTTGGTCCATTAAAAGAAACTGGCGTGATAATTTAACTAGCTGATAAGTCTAATGAATATTCTGATCGGGTATTAGAAGATGTCTTAGTACAAGTTAATGAGTTGGTTTTTCCTGCTGATTTTTATGTACTTGATATAGAAGAGGATAACTCCTCTAATTCTGTCCCAATTTTGCTAAAAAGACCTTTTCTTAAGACTGCTAGGACTAAAATAGATGTACATAAAGGGACTCTCACTGTGGAGTTTGATGGAGAGGTTATAGAATTCAATATGAATGATGCCATGAAATATCCTAGTGAGGAAAATTTGGTATTTTTTGTGAATGTTACTAACCCTATAGTGCAGGAAATCTTTTACAAGGAAATGACGAAGACATTTCATGACATAATGATTTTGAGAAAAAAGTTCTCTGTTGGTCAAAAAGTTCTTCTTTTTCATTTTAAGCTTAAACTTTTTCCTAGTAAATTACGTTCTTACTAGGTTGGACCTTTTATTGTTATTAATATTTTTTCTCATGGTGCAGTTGAGATTCGGAATCCGACCTCTGACAAAGTTTTTAAGGTTAATGGTCATCGCTTAAAACCTTTTTATGAAGGTTCTTCAGTGAATATTGTGGAGGATGTGGCTCTCAAGAGTCCTATTTATGGAGATTGATGCATGATGTGTCTAGCCAAAGACATAAAATAAAGGCGTTTTTTGGGAGGCAACCCAAATGATTTATTTATTTTTTTTGGTTATATCCTCTTTTAATTTTGACTCAGATTTTTTTTTTAAAAATAAAAATAAAAATAATGTTTTTGCTTATTTTGGCCAGAAGAAATTTTTTGATAAGGCGTGCCCACGTCTTAACTAATAAGTACTTCTGTGATTTTTAACGTAAAATGATTTTAAGGCGTGCCCACGTGCTTATTAAAAAAGTACTTTTGAAATTTTTAGTGTCTCAAAGTGATTCATCACTAAAAAAAAAATTTTTATTTGAAAATAAAAAAATGAAAAAAGGGTTTTTTTTTTCTTTCTTTTATATATATATATATTTTATTTATTTATTTATTTGAAAAAATAAATAAAAAAATAAAAATTTTACTGTTCACAAAATCCTTAATTCACAGAATTGGTTTTCTTCTCCAGTCGCTCCAGCCTTCACCGAGTAGCCACGCAGCACCAGTAATCCACCATCGCGCACCAGCCCAGTGTGCGCAACAGCTCCATCACCGAGCAGCAAAGACCAAAGATCCCGCATCTCGCAAGATCCCGCAACCATCAAATTTTCAAGCAACTAGCGCACAAGCGTCACCGAGCAACACCAGTCCATCCCAGCAACCAGCCCCAACTCGCGCAACAAAACCATCCGCGAGCAACCTGAACCAGCAGCCGTGCACCCGCAACCTCCAGCCGAGCAGCAATCATCCGCAACCAGCCTACGCCCTGTATTCCAGTCACGTGAATCGAAATCCGTGAGTGAAATTATTGTATCAATGCCGAAGAGGAAAGCATCAACTTCCAAGTCATCTAAAAAGACACCCATCACAAAGCAATCCAAGCTTGCCGCTCCCACTACGGTTCCATGGAACGCAGTTTTAGATTCACGCCAAGCCGTGAGACAAAGATCGAAACATGGAAAAGGCATGAGTGTTTTGCCGCTTGAGGAATCCAATCTCGGAGGGTGCCTCGCATTCGCGACTCAACAAAAGAAAGAAAGGTACAAAGATATATCCAAGCGAAAAATACTTCCAGCTAAGTATATTCATTACCCGACTCTTGAAAAATTGAATGTTAAAGATAATTTTGATTATTTGATAGATAAGATTGGTTTGCGTAAGTTTGTTGATGTTGATTTTTTGGGTTATGTTGAGTTGATTAGGGAGTTCTATGCTACTTTTCAATTTAATATACCGAATGATTTTACTTTGCATACCCCGGATGTTATAAAGTTTAGGTTAATGGGACGAAATTTTTCACACTCTATCACAGATTTTAACCCAGCTTTATGATTGATTGATGATGATTATTCTTCTAGTGATGCATATTTAGGAACAACTTGTGACTTTAGCGAAAATTTTGAGCCTTATGGTCTTTGGCGTAATTTATCTGTTGATCACAATGCCTATGACCCGAGTAAATCCAAGAGTTCTTTCTTACGTGATCCTTTTTTGAAATGTGTGCATCGATTCTTATCATATAATTTTTTAAGAAAGAAAGATCACTCAGGAGTTTTCTCTAAAACTGAATTTTATTTTATTTGGTGCATGTTAAATGATGTGAGGCCTAATTAAGTTTTTGGTTAGCAGATCAATTTCAAAGTGTGCTTAAACAGTATAGGACTTTATTTCTTGGTCCATACATTACTCTGTTAGCTATAAACCTATGTGTGCTTGATCCTGACAATAATGATTTGCATCCTGCTTGCAAAAAGAAATTTTTGGATATGTCTGTGTTTGAAAGATTAGGTGTGGTCGAATTCAAGGAGGGGAGATTTCAGTTTATTGAAGCAGGACCCACTTAACCTCCAAAGAAGCTCTATGCTAGGAGTGGTACTACTTCTGATGACGAGTTTGACGACGACACTGTTGCCCCGCCAATTATTACTTCTACATCCGCACCACTTTTGAGCATTCAGTTAGAGAAAATGGAGCACAAGCTGAACAAGATGGAGCAGAATTTGGCCGCATACTTCGAGAGTGTGGGATTTATCCCACCATTTTCGCCAAGCCCATAGACATTATGAGGATCAAAGCTCACAATTCAGGGAAGTTTTTGCCTTTAATCTTTTATCCTTACGCTTTAATTTTTATGTGAGCTTTGATTATCTTACATTGGGGACAATGTAAGTTCTTGGTGTGGGGGAGGGATTTTTGCATTATTGATGTCTGGAAGTATTATTTTCACTCTACTCATCCTTAAATGATTTTGGAGTTAGTATGCTTCATGTATTATTAATTTTCTTTTCTTTTCTTTCTCACTACTCTTTTCCCATCTATCTCAAATTATTTATATCTATTTTTATTCTATCATACTCTTTCATCACTCATATTTTATCTTTCACTTTTCATATTACTACATACATCTTTCTCAATTCTTATCATTTTTACCTTTCCTTTTATATATCACTCCTACCTTCTTCTCATTCCAAACCACTATTGATGGTTGATTCATTTGAACAGTGTACATGATTTGATGGCAAATTTACCAACTTTGTGAGGATTTGAGCCTATGAGCAACCACTTTGCTCTAATATTTTTGTTATGTGAATATCAATCTTAGTTTTATTCTAGAACTTGCTTTGTTATGCATGTTGAAGCCGCATTATGCGATTTTATGCATTAAAATGATAAGGGCAAACCATTTTCCATTTTTCTATTCTCGCATTTTTTTTTCCCTATACCTGAAGACCTTTATTTGCTATCTTTGTTTGAGCCTTAACCATTACCCATCTAATTCTCTCCGTCTATTTAACTATTTTTCTTCTTTTTGAGCCTCAATTTAAGGAGATTTTTGGACTCATTGTGTGGATATATTTTGTTGCTTTTTCTACCTTGTATTAAAGTTTCTCAATTAGATCAATAAGCATTATGCTTGAATTAAATTGTGCAAGGTTCGTTTCTTTTGTTTGATTAAAAAAAACAAAGAAAAAAAAAGAGAAAAAGAAAAATCAAAAAAAAGAGAAAAAAAGAGAAAAAAATATTTACATTCTTGGTGACTTGAGTAGAAATAAGCGTTTTGATATCATAAGGTTCATTTAATGAGTTCATTCTTCTCATTTTGATCTCTTTTTCTTTCATAGACCTTTCTTTTTCATTTAACCCCGTTACAACCTTTTTAAGACCTTTAGATTTTTGTATTTAATTCATGTTTTGTGGATTTAGATGTGATATATAAGCAAGCTTATGGTAATAGCATTCTTTGATTTGATTTGAATGCATAAATAACACCCTAAACACTTTGAGTTCATGGAGTGAAGTCAATGAGAGGGCTATTAAATTTTGTTGCACTTGAATTTTGAATGCATCTTCTTGGTGGTTGAATGTTTTTATTCTAACTTATGAGATTCTATGCTTTAAAATCCTTGTCTCTCGAATGTTGATCGACTTAAATTCTTGAGGTATGCTTGCTTAAAATTGTTTTTGGATGAGTTGAGATGAGAATTGAGTGGAGATTTGGGATTAGTCTTGAGTTATATGCTTGAGAACAAGCATCATCTTGGTGTGGAGGAATTTGTTAGAGTACAATTTATGCACTAGTTTTGCATTGTTTACTTTCCTTAATATCGATGTTTTGCACTTAATAATAGTGATTTAATTGTGTTTTACTTTTGTAGGTGCAATTCTATTGATTGGTGATAAAATTGAGCTACAAGATGATGTTTAAGGATGATTGTTCTCTTGGAAAAATTATGAGCGTCAGAAGAACTTTATTGATAAGCCGTGGGCGCGTGCTATCAACTACGGACCTGCAGTTTTTAGTTTAACGTGTTTTGTATTTTTAGTTATTTTGTAATTACAAATTTAATATTTCAGATATTAGTATTTTATTTTAAATAGAACTCTAGAGGAGAAGAAAGAGAGAGTATTTAAGGGAGGAATCTATTGTGAAAAATAGGGAGATTTTTTAGAAAAAAAAAACAAACCCTAGATCTAAATTTTTCTCTTCTCTCTATGAAGAACTAAGCCTATTATTCTGGTTGAAGGTTAATGAAGCTTTGATTCATCACTACTGTGAGATATTTCTTATGCTTTAATTGTTTTATTACTTTTTGGGTATTTGTTTATTCTCTAAATTATTTTCATGATTATGTTTGTTAATTAGATAATTGGCCACTATTTAATTATTAACTTAATCTATTATCAATTAAAGGATTCATCGTATGAAGATTTTAATGTTTGTGACAAATAACATAACAGTGAGTTGTGTTATGAGAATAAACAATCTAATTTAAATGAACCATCATATGCGTTTGTTGATTAGGATTTGGGTCCCTCTGGTTTTTCAGGCTGTCAATTGATTAAATCATATGATCGTATCTAGGGTTGTCTATTGATTAGGGAAATAACCAACGGTCGTACCTTGGTTATCGACTAGTTAAGGAGAGATTGGCTATTAGAGGGTCTCAGTTGCTATAACCGGTCTATTCATAAGTCATAATAATTTATATTTGAATCAATGATCAGTAGTCGAATAAAACTGAGTTAATTCCTTCAACTAGAGCTTTCTCCAATTTGAATTACAATTTTAATTTGCACTCTTGTTATTTTAATTTGATTTTTATTATTGTCAACAAATCTCCCATTTTTTATTTTACATTTTAAGAGGATTTAAATAATTACCGATCACTGTGGACACGACCCTGCTCAATCACTATACATAATTTATTTAGAGTAGGTATTTATTTTTGCTGGCTTCGACAACCATCAAGGATAGATAAGTGATCAAGAAAAGAATTAGATGGCTTATAGGAAATGGGAAAAAGATTTTAGTGTATAAGGATAACTGTTTACCAAGGTCAGACACATTCAAACCAATATCTCCACCAACTTTACCTGTAGATACTTTTATGGCAGATCTAATGAATTTTGAAAATCAATGGGATGAGGACAAGCTAAACCATTCATGCATGAAGATACAGAAGTAATTCTCAAGCTTCCATCACCAAACAAACAATCGGAAGATGAAGTGTTGTGGCATTTTGATAAAAGGAGAGAACACTTAGTGAAAATTGGGTACCAACTAGCACTTAAAATCAAGCTTCCAAATGCTACCAGCAACTCAGAAAATAATTCAAAACAATGGAATGCATTATGGTCTCTTGACCTACCTGGAAAGATCAAGATTTTCATGTGGAGGGTAACAAAAACCCTGCGACCATCTGATGAAAATCTATGGAAAAGAAAGATTTTGCAAGAGCCAACATGTCAAAGATGTAGAAGGAGTGTGGAAACCATAAGTCATGCTCTTTTGGATTGTAAAGGAGAGCAAAAAAGATCTAGATTCAAGCTCCTTTCATAGTTTAAATCTTTAATGTTCAATCTCAGGACATTCTCAGCATTATTCAAGAAGTGGGAAAAAATCTAAGGAAATTAAGCTGATTTTGAACTCATGATAGCATATTGGTAGGTTGTGTGGTATTCAAGAAACAAATTCATTTTTTAAGGAAAGAAAATAGACCCAAGAATCTCAGCAACTAAGGCAAAATCAATTTTGGAAGCCTATCAAAGAGTAAGGAAAATAAGACTTTACACATTGATAACACATAAATGAGAAGCTGCAAAGTGGACTCTTACCCCTGAAAATGTATTCAAAATCAATGTTGATGCAGTCATTAGCAGCAACGATCAAATGATAAGGTTGAGAGTTGTGATAAGAGACTCAAATGGCAAGGTGATAGCTATTGGTATCAATCAGGCTCATCTAAGGGGAAACATCAGCTTTGCAGAAGCTGAAGCTATACAGTGGGGACTTCATGTGGCAAAAGAAGCAGTCTTAACTTTACTGAGCATAGAGACAGATTGCTTAGAAGTGGTTGAGCTAGTTACCAATACAAAGGGCAGTAGAACATAAATTTGTTGGACAATTTCAAAGAGAGATTTCCAAAAAGTTACAGTTCAATATGCTCCTAGACACTGTGATGCTTATGCCTATTTCTTAGCCAAAATTCCTTTAGGAAGAAATACAAATGCTATCTAGTTAGAAACAATACCAACAAAGGCTCAAAATGCATTTGATACGTTGTGATTAAATGAAAGGTTTACTTTCTTATAAAAAAGAGTCTCTTAGAATTAATTAAGGCGGCAATATTCTAATACACACCAGTGCATTAATTTGTGCATGCTTGGTGGCATTTATCATGTTATCAAGTAGTACTGTACTATTGCCAAATATTAAAAAAATAAAATCAATTTTCTTACCATATTAAGTATTAGACTGTGTATATTAAGTTTGTCCATTAAAAAAAGTGTTGACTTATAATTTCATAGTGTATTAACATATCTTTTGACGTTTAGGGATATTTATTTAGACAATGCATTTTTTAGTACTCTATATCTCATGATTCTATGAGATAGATATTGTTACATCATTTGCCAAATCAGTTGGGATAAAAATTTTGTATCTCAACTGTAAGATTATTATTACTGTTAAAATTTAATGAGTATATATTATATTTAATGATTATATGTAGTTTAAATACTAATTCCTAAGAAAAAACAACAATTTTTACATAGTCCAATTACCCTACTCAAAATACAAGGTTTTATTGAAAATAAGAAGAGTAATGATAGAGCTACAAGTTCTTAATAAAAATTTATTTTGCGCAAACTAATGTAACTTTGTTATATTACTCAAATAAAAATGACATGATTATAAAGGGTTGAGTTCTGGACACTCGTTTCATAATCCCTAATTGAGTTTAAATTTAGAATTTCCAACTTCTGAATATATTTATTACGTGAATAATTATTCAATTAATCAGCTCTGAATTATATTTTGGTTGATTTATTTCGTGATGCAGATGATGTCTCAATCTATATATTTTGTTAGATTTTTTAAGTTCTGAATTAATGAACTATAATATTAACAAAATCGGTTAGGATATACTAGTAATAGCTTAATATTAAAAATAATTTACATGACATATATATGTTATTTTTATTAATTATGTTTATAATGGTTTATTTATACTTATATGCTATTTTATTTATTATTTTTATCTTAGTCTTTTATTTATATTTATTATAAAAGATTTGATTATAATTAAAGGATGTAATAATAAAAAAGAGATATGTGTTATCATTTCTGGAAGTAAAAGGGGTGTGTATATATATATATAACGACGATGATGATGATGATATGATTAATAAAGGAATTGGATTGGTATTTAAAATTTTTAAAACGGATAATAAACGGACGTGTTGACTCTAGACATTATGTGTTTAACTCAAATTATTACCACTTTCAAATCGACCAAATTAATATTTATCCCAGCCAAGGTACATAATTCTTGTGATAATGAAATCCACTCGGCCACTTGACTAAGAAGTCATTTGAAGTATTCTTAAAATATTACAATGAGTGGTTCACAGTTCACTTTTTTCATGTAACGATTAGATTATGATAAAATCATTTGTTTGCCTATCGAAATGTCGGATTTGTCCTGGCATTGTACGTGGATATGAAACACGTTCTGAATATAGAATGTGATTGAAATTTAAAACTATGCATTTTGAGGGTGATTAGAGAAAATTAAAGTTCGCTGGCAGTGAATAAATAAATAAATAACAACTAAACCTATATATAAAAAAAAGGTTCAAGGAAATTAAGATGGTGTTATTCCCTAAATCTTCATAAAAATTTAGATTAAAATTATTGAGTACTATAATTTTGGAAGCGTACATGAATCCATCGTTTTTGTACAAAGATTTCTTGATTTTGGTGATGGTCTTCCAATCTAATCTCTTCTCTTTGATTAAGAATTCTTATTGAGAGGTTTTTTAGAATTAGTAAGAGTTAAGAGAGATTGGGGACCATAACCTCCTTTTTTAAATAACGTAACCGACGGTTTTAATTAAAACCGTTTAACAGTTCTCATGTGTTTATTATCACTTCAGCCCCTCATTAAAGTGATAATTAAAACTCTGGTATCTATACATTTAACCCACAACAATTATACCCTTAGCCATTTAATTATATTAATTAGATAACTTAATTATTGGCTAACTAAATAATAGCACACACATTTTATTTGTTTCATGTGTGGCCCCAAATATTAGATTAATTAAAAAATAATCTAACAATCTCCCACTGGGCCACAAATGAAAACAAAATGTGTTTAACTTAATGAGCTCATAAAATTGCTATTATGTCCTTAGAGTATATCTGGGCAATCTCGTCCATTAACCATATCAATATAGGATCATAGCGGCCTTTGTTACATTAGTCGCAACTCAACCCATCCATAGTCACATATATCAATACAGTTAAATGACATAGATCGATTGTGGATACATAGCATGGAAATTACATGGAATGTGATCTAAACATATCTATCCCAACTGGTCATACTTTACTTTATTGAGATCGAAACTTAAATTATCCTAACAGAGTGTAAGGAACTGAAATACTTTATTTCTGCAGAAAATAATCCTAATTATATAATTAAAATCCAAAAGTCACACATGGTAAATAATACAAACTCCCACTAAATCTTAATATTCTCAAGTAAAATCACACCCATGAAAGACCTTAGGTGGCAATCCTTTAGTGAGCAGATTTGCTATCATAGAGTTTGTCCCAATGTGCTCTATAGATATTTGTCCACTCTGCACTCTTTCCTTCACAACAAGGAACTTGATTTCAATATGTTTTGACTTTGTAGAGCTCTTGTTGTTGTTAGAATATAAAATTGCTGACTTATTGTCACAACATATCTTGAATGATCTTTCTACACCCTTTAGAATGCGCAGCCCAATGAAAAAATTACACAGCCATATTCCTTGATTGGATGCCTTATAACATGTTACAGACTCTGTTGCCATAGTCGATGAAGCTACGAGTGTCTGCTTGGCAAATCTCCAAGAAATTGCTCCACCAGCCAATAGGTAAATATAGCCTGATGTGGATCTTCTACTGTCTTTGCATCTGGCAAAATCAGAGTCGGAATTCCCAATGATCTCTAATTGATCTAATCTCCTGTATGTGAGCATGTACTCTTTTTTCCTCTGTAAGTACCTTATAACTTGTTTGGCTGCTTTCCAATGATCCATGCTAGGATTGCTGAAATATCTGCCTAACATGTTAACTATGAACACAATATCTGGACGCGTACATATTTGAGCATACATAAGACTCCCTATAGCTGAAGAATAAGGAATCTTTTGCATTTCCTTGATTTCAAGATTGGTCTTAGGGCATTGACTAAGGCTGAATTTATCTCCTTTGGTGATAGGGGTGTCACCTGGTTTACTATTTTGCACGCCAAACATCTTCAAAACTTTATTGATATAGTTCCTTTGTGATAATCCCAGAATACCCCGAGAACGATCCCGATGTATCTTGATTCCTAAAACAAATGAGGCATCACCAAGATCTTTCATCTCAAAATGTTTTGATAGAAAACTCTCGGTGTCGTGCAGTATGCCTATATCATTTGTGGCAAGCAATATGTCATCAATATATAAAACCAGGAATATATGTTTAGTCCCACTAAACTTGTGATACACACATTTATTAATAACATTTGCCTCAAAACCATATGAGATAATTATTTGATAAAACTTAAAGTACCACTGACGAGAAGTTTGTTTGAGCCCATATATGAATTTAGTTAGCTTACAAACCATATTCTTTGGATCTCCTGACACAAAGTTTTCTGGTTGTACCATATAAATTGTTTCATCAATGTCACCATTGAGGAATGTTGTCTTAACATCCATCTGATATAACTTAATATCAAAATGTGCAACAAGTGCCATAATTATCCTAAAAGAGTCTTTCATAGAAACCAAAGAGAAAGTCTCTTTATAGTTAATTCCTTCCTTTTGAGTAAAGCTTTTAGCTACAAGATGTTCTTTATATCTCTCCACATTACCATTTGAATCCTTTTTGGTTTTAAATATCCATTTACAACCAATGGGCTTCGCACTAGAAGGTAATGCGATAAGCTCCCAAACTTTATTATCTTGCATCGACTTGTACTCTTCATTCATGGCTTCAATCCATTTGTGAGAGTTGGAACCTTGCATGGCTTGATGGAAATTGATTGGATCGTCTTCCATCATTCCAGTTTTATCCTAATGTTCCTGAAGAAATACTATGTAATCATCCGGAATTGCATTTCTCTTTTCTCTCGTGGATCGTCTTAATTACACAGGCTCTTGAGGTTATCGAGTTTGATTCTCAGGAATAATTATCTCATTTTGAATGAGGGGTTGAACAATATTGTTTGATAATTGAGGATCCAATTTTACTTATTGCTCAATGACAATTATTGAAACATGTACATTGTCAAAAGCAACAGTGGATCTCTCTTCCTCTTCAAAGACAATTGTCCTCACTGGATTTCTCTCCCCAAACTCAACATCCTCCAAAAATACTGCAGTTCCCGTCTAAAAAATTAATTGTGTACTAGGATCATAAAACTTAAACCCCCTTGATCGCTCCACATAGCCAACAAAGTAGTTGCTTGCAATTTTGGAGTCTAATTTCTTTTCATGAGGCCTATAAGGCCTCGCTTCAGCTGGACATTCCCACATATGTAAATGCTTTAGACTAGGCTTTCGACTTGTCCAAAGCTCATATAGCGTTTTAGCAGTCGCTTTAGTTGGCACTCGATTTAAGATATAAGCTATTGTTTTGAGTGCTTCACCCCAAAGTGATTTTGGTAAAGTAGAATAACTAATCATACTCCTCACCATATTCTTAAGAGTTCGGTTTCGTCTCTTAGATACACCATTCATGATAGGCGATCCTGGCATGGTATATTGAGGGACAATTCAATATTCTTCTAGGTATTTAGCAAACGGTCCTAGACTTTGTTCACCTAAACTATCATATCTACCATAGTATTCACCACCACGGTCAGACCTGACACTTTTGATCCTTTTATTGAGTTGTAACTCAACTTCAGCTTTAAACGTTCTGAACACATCCAAAGATTGTGATTTTTCATGAATCATGAATATATAGTCATATCTCGAATAGTCGTTTATGAATGTAATGAAATACTGTTGACCATTCCAAGTAGTTGTGGAGAATGATCCACAGATGTCTGTATGAATTAATTCTAAGACGTTTGAAGTTCTGTAAGCTCCTAATTTCTTACTTTTGGTTTGTTTTCTCTTGATACACTCAATACAAACATCAAGGTCTATAAAATCAAGAGATCGTAAAATCCCATCAGACACTAATCGCTCAATTCTAACTTTAGAGATGTGACCTAAGCGTTTGTGCCATAATGAAGCTGAATTTTCTTTCTTTAATTTACGCATTGTACCTCTGGAACTAAAATGCATGTTTTCATTATAACTTGAAACAATTTCTAGCAAATATAGATTGTCATTAGCATTAAGCAAACCAGTTCCAATAACACTAGAATTGATAGATAAACTAAATTGTTTGTTTACAAATGAACAAGAATAACCAGATTTGTCCAAAACAGAAACTGAAATCAAATTCCGTCTAAAAGACTGAACAACAAAAGTATTTAACAAATCCAAATAACAACCAGTTTTCATAAGTAATCTAAAATGCCCAATTGCTTTAACTTCTACCGTCTTGTTATCTCCTACATAAATGCATCTTTTAGCATCACTTGGCGGCTGGTAGCTCAGGCAACCCTGCAGTGAAACACAAATGTGAGTAGTAGCACCCGAATCTATCCACCATATGTTTCTTGGTACTGAAGCTAAATTAGTTTCAGAACAAACCAAAGTAAGAAATGTACCTTTCTTTACGCACCATGTGTGATATTTTTGACATTCCTTCTTCACACGTCCAGGCTTACCGTAGAAGAAACAACCATGCTCGGCCTTTGGTTTTTTTGGATCTGGACCCTTAGAAGCAGCATTTTCATCCCTTTTCTTTCTTTTGCCCTTATCTTTAGAAGTGCTTACCACATGTGCATAGTCAGTTTTCTCTTGCTTCAATCTCTCTTCTTTTTGCACACAAAAGGAAATCAGTTCATTGAGATTCCACTTCTCTTTCTGACAGTTGTAACTGACTTTAAACTGATTAAATTGTGCTGGGAGAGAGATAAGGACTAAATGCACAACCAAATCATCAGATAGGTCGAGCCCTAATGCCTTAAGCTTAGAAGCAAGATGAGACATCTCCATGATGTACTCCCAAACGTTTCCCTTGCCTTTATACTTCATTGAAATCAAGCTCGCTAAATGTGTACTTGTTTAAGCCTTATCATATTCTCTTTCCAGTCCTTAAAATTAGTCCCATTCAGAACGGGACACTATTTATATTTGCAGATATAGAAGTAGCAGGCAAAAAAGCTGAATAGAGACAAAAATAAATAAAATATAAATAAATAAATAATGCTCACATTAAACAACTTAATTAATAATCTTTAAAAATTTAAAAGTAAATCATAACAATTCAAGATACCTAGCATAACATTAGTAACAAGTCTTTGGACTATAATACTAACTGTAAATGGTACTCTTGTTGCAATGATCAAATTTTGGCAATAAGTTATGTCAAGTAATGAATCTATCTTTGGATTAGTACATTACTCACATTAAGTTATCCTAATAATCGTCACAAATTTACCATCACAAGTGTGTGTGCAATTAGGCCAAATATTAACCTTCCTTTGGGTCGATTAACATCCACAGGAATTACACAAACACAAACATCTAACACCCGAAATAAACTAATCTACACAGGAGACATCACTTTGGTGACTTCCCGCTTTAATTAGTATATTTTCAATGTTAGATCAATAATTAACATAAATGTTACAAAGCATTTTAATTTAAAGACTATAAAACCGGAAATGTACAAATTAAATTGATTGAATTTCATTAGCATATTATATATTAGCCCAGTTTGAAACCAATTAAAATGTCACTTAAAACATGGCCACTGACAGAATTAAAAAACTCAATCAAATCTATTTCATTTAAATCACGGCCAATAAATCTTAATTGAAGTGGTTTAATTTAAAACACTATTAAACCGAAATTGTAGCATACTTGACCACCGAACTTGGAATTTTGGAAATCTAAATGTTCACAAGAATAAAAACAAATATGCAATTAAGAGGTTTAATTTAATCTTGAACTTTGCACATGATTTCACGTGTGCAACACCAGTAGTTTCGTTTCGTCATGAGGCCAACAAAACCAATTTCAGCTTTTCCCAATAACTAAGTCAAGGATAAACAGTTTCATTCGAATATAACCATTAATCAAAAATTGCAACTCAATAATTTAATCATTGATGAGGCTCTGTTACCACTTGTTATTTCTTAAATCTTCATAAAAATTCAGATTAAAATTATTGAGTACTATAATTTTGGAAGCGCACCTGAATCCATCGTTGTTGTCCAAAAATTTCTTGATTTTGGTGATGATCCTCCAATCTAATCTCTTCTCTTTGATTAAGAATTCTTGTTGAGAGGGTTTTTAGAATTACTAAGAGTTAAGAGAGATTGGAGACCATAACCTCCTTTTTAAAATAACGTAACTGACGGTTTTAATAAAAATCGTTTAGCAGTTCTCATGTGTTTATTATCACTTCAACCCCTCATTGAAGTGATAATTAAAACTCTGGTATCTATACATTTAACCCACAACAATTATACCCTTAGCCATTTAATTATATTAATTAGATAACTTAATTATTGGCTAACTAAATAATAGCACACACATTTTATTTGTTTCATGTGTGGCCCCAAATATTAGATTAATTAAAAAGTAATCTAACATATGGATGTTACCTTCTAAAGCTCTGATAATTTGTTTGCAAAATGTGTGTAAAAGGAGAGAGACACGTGGAAGCACTTTGAAATTATTCCTTGCAATTGTATACTAAAGTTGATCTTGTGGCTAAGTGCCTATTTGGTATAATTTATCAAATAATTATAAATATTTATTTAATTGAATAAGCTCTTTATATTATTATTTTTTATTGTTTTGTTATTGTACACATTATTTTACTTCTAACTTTTAAGAGTACAAATTAAATTTTTTTTTAAATGTTCTAATTTCTAAAATATCATTCAGTAGTTTAATAATCTTATTTCATTCATTTCATAATATTACTTTAACAAGCCTTAACTATTTAAGTAATTTTATAAATAATTTTTAATAAAAACTCTTTGGACAACCAAATAAATAATTTCTTTTTACCAAAACTTTATTTATAAAAACTCTGCTAATAAAAATTCTATTTATAGAAGTTGTATTTGAAAAACTATAACAAACGAAGTTTAAATATAGGACACAAGCACTAGTTTTGTATGTGCCAACCCTAATTTGAAATGAGGAAGTTGAAAGCCAATAATTATTATTAAGAGAAGAGAATCATTCAATAATTGTTATTGTTGGGGCGACACAATATAGGAAAAGTACTAGAGACAACAAAAAAGGTCTGAGCCCAATCTGGCTCAGATCCGTTAGGCTGACACTCACCAAGGATTCAAGAGGCTTCACGATTGGGAACTCAAGCTTTCAGCAAAGCTCAACCCAGAGCCAGAAAAAATTGAAAATAATTTTTTTTTCTTTAAAACCACCAACATGATTGGGGGTTAGGCCGGACCTCTACCTATAGTATAGATCAAATAATAGAGGAAAACATAAGGAGGGGGATAAGAATCAAAATCTTTAGTCACAAAAAAAAATACATAATAGAGGCATGTAAGCACGGCAATAAACCAAAAAAAGATATGCAACACTATTGTCTAACATGAGGGACTTCTTGTGCATCCAGATGAATAATACTAGATAAACTAGGTGGAATACCCCAAGGACCCAAAAAGCACTGATAAACCCAATGAGTGCAAGCCCAATTGCTATAAAATCAGTAGCAAATGTAACACCCGTTATTTTTTTTGTTTTATTATTATTATTATTATATATCTATTTTAGAGAAAATAGTATTTTAGGCAAATAATTCTAAAGCTGTTTTAATTTTTCTTTATTTATTTGTATTTATTTGATTTACCCATTTATTAATTACCTTATGAAAAAAGGAAATAAATTTCTTAATAGGTAAGAGTACTAAAAAGCTTGGCTTTATAAAAATTCCTCTTACACTACTTTGTTTCTCAAATACTACTCTGTAGTATTTGGCTCTGATACCAGAAAAATAAATTTAATGTAATAAATTTAATAATTTACATTATTAAATTAGTGTAATTTAATGTAATAAATTTAATAATGTTTAAACAAATAAATTTAAAATGTTTTAAACAAACCTAGGCAACACAAAGGCTCATAGATAGTACTAGATCTGGATCCCAGAAATAGTACTCTGATTGGATGGAGGGAGAAGAGAAATATGACCAAGGGAAAAGATCAGGTCTCTCTGCCTTGGAAGAACGTAACAGTTTTATTTCTGATGCAGAAGATCAGCCAAGGCCGCAACTGCAGAGCATACTTATACACACAACCTTAGGTCTATAAATTACAGAACTTTAAACATACATGCAAGGCTTTTAAAATTAAAATTATTACAAACTTTGAATGAATTACATATGCTTTAAAATAAATATCAAACGCTTACATGAGTTGCTTGAATCCGAAAGCTTTATAAACAGAAAGTGTTTTACAGAAGGAGATAGAAGGGAAAATCAGAAGACAGGAAAATTTCCTCTATGCCTTCAGTTCATGTTTTCCCAGGGGAAAGAAGAAGAGAGAGAGAAAGTTCTAAAAGAAGTGCCGAGTAGAAGAAGTGATCAATCTCTGTCTTCCTCCACTCTTTTAGACAAAAATTGCTTTACAAAAGAAAATGCTACAGCTGGTCTTCACATGCATTGGTGGAGATTGGGGCCATCAACAGAAAAAGCAGTATATGCTTTGAAACGTGGGAGACAGCATCATTTAAGGCATCTTCTGCTTTGTAGGCTTTAGGAAAGCTTCATATGGGAGCAGTAAAATTGACTTTGAATGGCTCCAAAAATCCGTCGGTAGAGGAGAGAAATGTCTTCACATCTTTTCCCATAAAGGGTAGTGAGTTATTCACGAATACAAATAAAAGAAATGTTTATTGTTACAAACAAGGAAACAGGAAAATTACTCTTTTTTTATTTTTTTACTTACAGTGCTTTAATGGAGACAGGATCCCGAAGCAATCATCTTCGTTCTCATCTCCAAGGGAAATAAACGGCTCCTCTTCTTCTGAAGAACTGGCAACGGATGGTTCAGATCTCGAGGTAAGGAGCTGCTGCATTACTTTAAAATATTCCTCTTCAGTCTTTGCACTGGCCAATAGTGATTGGGCTTTTGATTTTAGAGCGAGGAATGTGTTTTGGGCTTTGACATCTTCTATAATTGGGGCAAGGAGGCCTTTTGAAGAAAGCCATGCCTGGACCGTGGCTTCAGATAGCTTTGATTGTTCGTCAAACTTGGACCACCATTTGACTTTGAAATGTCTTTGAAGGATGAGTTGGGTTTCTTGAGTATGGTATTGAAAATTCCACATCCAGACCCAAGGAAGAAAGAAATTTGTACAAAAGCAGAGAAAATGAGGAAACCTCTTCTCGGATTCAGAAGGAACATAATGGGCTTTAAAAAAGTTTAAACAATTTATGGCATTTGGGGTTAGAATGTCTGGGCTTGGCCCAAAGTAGTTCCACCATTGTTGGAACCAATTTGAAAGGCTTTGTACAGTTATTTTTTAGTTGAAGAAAAATAACCAAGAATGGGTCTTTTTGGGGTTTTGAATAAAAAAACGTGTTAAACCAGGCCTGTTGGTAATCATAGTAAGAAAAAGATAGGCAATGGTTTAAACGCATTTGGAAATTGGCAAGAAAGATCTTTGGTTTGTGGAGTTGGTCACCCCACTGTTTTGGGCTCAAGACTTTTAAGATGGTGGCTGTAGAGTAAGCCGGCTCATGATGAGACTCACTAAGAAAGAAGTGTTTGAATTTTACAGACTCAATGAATTCAAGAATGCTTTGGTAGAAAGACTGGGGTTTTGACAAATCCCATGGTTTAAAAAACCAGCCTTTCGGGAAAATCTTTGTGATGGCTTGAAATGGATCAGAGTGATAAAACCCATCTTCCATAGATAAAATATTTTGATGATAGGTTTTATTAATCCAATCTGAAGATTTTTGTGAAAGCTTCGATTGAGAAACAAAAATTTGTGAAGAAGAGCTTTCACAAGAAATAACTTCTTTAGAAGAAGAAGGCTTTGAAATTGCTTTAGAAACAGATTTTTCTTTCTCAGGAACTTGAGAAAGAGCTTTATTTTGGGAAATACTTTGTAAAGCTAACATAAGCTCAGGGGACTTTGTAATGGAGTTCATCCATTCTTTTACCTGCTTATCAGAGGCAATGGCTTTAGACTGTGCTTCTTGCTCCTCGACCATGTCAATCCATGATTTAATAGGCATGGCAGAAGAAAGTAATTTGTCTTTAGGAGGGGTTATCTGGGTTTCTTTAGAGGTTGTTTGTGGTGCAGAGTCTTTAAGAATGGCTTTGCCTTTGTCTTTCTTTTTGGGCGGCATTATCTATTTTGAAGAAATTCCCTGGTTAGAAAATCAGGGATAGAATTTGTATCTCCTTTAATAAACTCAATGTCAAAATCAAAAACATTTAAAATGGCTTGTCAACGTGCAAAAATTTATTTTGAACATCTTTTTCTAAAACATGTTTTGCAGCTTTGCAATCAATTCTAAGTAAAAATTTTTGATTTAACAAATCACTTTGAAATTTAGATATGCATAAAACTATAGATAAAATTTCTTTTTTGATAGTAGAATAATTTCTTTAACATTCATTTCAATGTGCAGAGACATATTGTACTATCTGTTCTTTATGATTATCAACTTGTTTTAGTATTCCTCCATAACCTAAATCGGATGCATCAGTTTCAACAATCTTAGGTAATACAGGATTTGCAAGAAATAAATATGGAATAGTTTTAACAGAATCCTGGATCAGTTTAACAGCTTTAGTGTGCTCATCAGTCCATGCAACAAGATGTTTCTTTAATCTATTATGCAATGGCTTTGAAATCCTATTGATGTTTGGACAAAAATCAAGAACATAATTTAAACTACCTAGAAATCTCTGTAATTGAGTTTTATCTAGGATTTTATCAGGAAATTTCTCTGCAAATGCAAGAGATCTTTCAATAGGTGCTATGGTTCCTTTGGAAATATAATGACCAAGGAACCTGATTCTTGTTTGGAACAAGGAGACTTTAGAACTAGAAATGGCTAGACCAGCCTTCCTAGTGGCAAGATAGAAAGTCTTTAAATGCTTGAAATATTGATCAATTGTTTGGGAAAAGATCAACACATCATCAATATAAACAATGCAAAATTTAGAGAAAGGATTATAAATATCATTCATAATCCTTTGAAATTCTGAAGGTGCATTCTTTAATCCGAATGGCATAACAGCCCATTCATACTGTCCAAAAGGAACAGTAAAAGCAGTTTTATAACGGTCTTTGGGATGAATTTGAATTTGCCAAAATCCAGATTTCATATCAAATTTTGAAAAAATGAATGCAGAATGTAGTTTTTGGAGCAAATCCTTTTTATTAGGTATGAGATACCTAATCCATTTTAATGCTTTATTAAGGGGTTTGTAATTTATGACTAATCCGGGTGTTCCTCTTTCTATCTTAGAATTCTTATTGACATAGAAAGCAGTACAAGATCATGGAGACCTAGACTTGACTATGAGACCTTTAGATTCTAAATCTTTTATCTCATCTTTGCAGTGTTGTTCCAATTCCATGTTCATTTGGATTGGACGGGCTTTGGTAGGTATTTGTTTTTCATCAAAAGAGTTTTCATAAGGCAAATCAACTAAATGTTGTTTTCTGTTCCAAAAAGCAGATGGTAGATCCGCACATATTTCTTTTTCAATGAGGTCTTTAAAATCAGAGATTTTTCTTTTTACAAATTCATTTTGTAATTGGTTTTCAATTCTTTGTAAACTCAAATCCTTTTTTAAACAAATCAAGTCATTTTGTTTAGATTTGAGAAGGGCATTGATTTGGTTCTGGTAAACAGAACAAGCTTTAACAATATTCAAATTTCATGTTTTAGGTTTTTCAATAAAAGGAAAAACAAGTTTTTTGGTTTTTGCTTTAAAAGGTATACCATCATAGTTGACAGTATAGGAAGTAATGAGGTTGATAACGGGGGTTCCTAAAATGACAGTATGGTGTATGTCATTTGTAAAAATAAAAGAAGTTCTGAATTCAAAACCATTGTTATGAATAGAGGCGTCAACTTTAGATTTGACATGAAGTTTTGAATTATTAGCGGCAGAAAGTCTTTCATTCGTTTTCTCATGAAACCTTCTGGGGACAATATCTTCTTTAATGCAATTTAAATCAGCACCAGTGTCAAAAAGGGCAATGGTATTAATTTCAAAATCTTTAGAAAAAATCAAGGTAATTTTAATCAAATACTTTCTTGTGGTGATTTGCTTTAAAACAAACAGAAAATCATTGCGTATAGATTCAATGTTTTCAAGACTTTGTCCTCCAGTACCACCATCATCAGATTCTCATTCTTTATCAGAATTATCCT
This sequence comes from Citrus mangshanensis, assembly GCA_030449895.1. Taxonomy (NCBI): domain Eukaryota; kingdom Viridiplantae; phylum Streptophyta; class Magnoliopsida; order Sapindales; family Rutaceae; genus Citrus; species Citrus mangshanensis. The sequence continues at coordinate 31,075 of JASUUJ010000220.1, read as the reverse complement.
GGAGTTGTCTATGTAAGAGAAGTTGAATGGTTTCAGAATCATTCTTTTGTTTTTCTTTCAACTCCTTTATCTCAAGTTTGATTTCTTTAATCTTTCTTTGAAGGTCTTGGGTATTGGGAATTGTTTTCTTTGTTTTTTTTATCCAAGATTTTAGTTAGGTCATATGTATTCTTTTTAATGGTAGGGGCTTTAGAAGTTTCTGCTTTATCACCTAATTCTAAGGTTTTTAGAAGCTTATCAAGATACTCCTTCTGAAGAGTAGGGTCAGAAATGTGTTTTACTAGCTCAAGAAAAGTTTCTTATTCTTTAGTCAACACATTGAGTATTTTTGTCTTTAAATAGGATTCTGTATCAGAATCACTATCACTGGATACAGATGTATCTGAGTCAATTAACTCATCAAGAGGGCTTCCCCATGGAAGACTCAGAGTTAGAAGACTCTACAAGCAAAGGGGCCACTTTAGAGAATATCTCTTCATCTAGGTCAAGTTCATGGAGATTTCTGCTCATTTTACAGAATTTCGCGGTATGACTTATCTTTCCACATTTGAAACATGTGGCTTCTTTGTAATTGAAAGGAGCTTTTGATTTTGCTATGATATCTTTCCTTTTAGAGAAATGAGGTTTCCTATAAGGCTTCGATGGTTTCCTATAGGAAGGTTCCCTAAACTCATGGAAGGGTTTTCTATGGCTTTTAGACTTGTAATGTTTCTTGTAAGGTTTCGAAGAACACTTACCATTACAATCCTTAGAAGTGGAGACTTTAAATGGGTCATAGCTATTTATAAACTACAAGCTCCCATTTTAATCGTTTCTGTAATTTCAAGTCCTGACAAGTTCACCGTAGGTGAGCTCATCATAGGGAAAACGGTTGTCATAAAGGGCTTTAATAGAATTCATAACCTTTTTTCCTAATAGGGTAGGTAAACCTGCAAGGAATTTTTCCTTCCAAGTTATATGATTTGCATTATCCCTAAGAAAGAGTCTAGTAAAGAATGTGGTTCTGTAGCTTTGAAATTCACTAAGCTTCCTACATCTCAGGTTGTGTAGTAACTCAACATTCTTATCCTTAAGGTGTGAAGGATCACCTATGAAATGAAGGGATATAGTCAGAATCAGGGTAGTAACTGCATCCTGAATTGGACTATTGAATTCATCACAGATGGGGGATCCATTCTCATCTGTTTGAATTGAATTTAAAATATCTAATTGTTATTGTTTGGTGAGGAGATGATCCCACCATCCTTTAAGCTGACCAGTAAAGCCAGCAATGAAAATCTCTGCGATGGCTTTGTCAGAGGTTCCCTGTTGGGTTTTGTAGGCATTAGCTGCCATGGTCATCTGTTGTAATAATCCTAGAATATTATACTCAGACATACCATCTATGTTCCATTCATAGACAGAAGAGACATTAAAACGAGATTGGTTTAAGGTACTCGGTCTATTGTCTATGGCTAAGTCAGGTGGAGAACTAACAGTAGGAAGGGCTAATTCCCAATGGATTTTATTTGTTTTAGGAACAGGTTCTTCTTTAAAGGCTTCTAAGTCAGAAGACGCTATAGACATTTAGTCTTGTTCTAGTACACCAATTTTGCTAAATTGGGCACTATCTAGGGCTATTTGAATTTTACTCGAAGAGGAAGAAGAAGCTTCTATTCTATCTAGTTGTTCTCTAATGGCTTCAGCAAAATCTGATTTTGACTCTTGAACTAACTTTTGACTAGTCTTCGAGACTTGGAAGGGTTTGAAAATAGGCTCTTTGAGTTTCTTTTCAGAGTCAGTCTTTGACGTAATACTAGGAGAAATATCTATAGTTGACTTTTGGAATTTGTTTTCTATCCTGGTCAATTGTTTTTCTATTGTATTCATATTGGCATTACAGAAACTATTCTGTTGAATAATGCTATCTAAATCTGTTTTTGGATCTTTAGGTTTATGGATTTTGTAGGGTGAGGCTTTTATCTTAACAGGAGGTTCACCATGATTAATGGTTAGACTCCTAAGTGGAAGATGTTCAGATTCTATAATCCTATCACTATCAGAAAGATTTTATTCAGTGATTTTCTTCCTAACATTAATGGGATTTGATTCTTTAAAAAGATAAGTAATTTTGTTATCCGAAGCATACATCTCAAACCAATCAAAAAAAATATATGAACTTTATGCAAATTTACAAACTCATAATAGACTTGTTGGATCTCTTTTCTTTGGATTAAGAAATGTTTGAAAAACCAAAGTCTTTTTTCTTTATTGTGAATAAGAGTTTTATCTAATTCAAAAAAATTTTTAATGACACTAATTACATTTTCTGTGACAGCAGAAAATGTAGGAGAAGTTGGAGGAGAATGTTCCTTCTCTTCCTGTCTTTGTTCATGTTGACTGCTAATGTAGATTGGGTGTAGAACACTAGTGGTATAGTCAACAGAGTGAATAGAGGAACTAGGTATATCCGATGTGGAAAACCTAGGTTTGACTCTTTACTGGTTGGAAATGGAGATTTATAACGGAAGGAATCTTTGAAAATTTCCTTTCTAATGAAGGAATACTTGAGCATGAATCTTTATCAGAGAATCTAGATGATGTAGATCTCCTAAAGGATAGTTTGACTTCACCATCTAAATACTGAGTCACATTTTGTAACTCTGTATTTGGCTCAAGTTGTTTAGGAATCACTGGTTCAGTGGCTCCTTCTAAGATCTATTCTTCAGGGAGGTTGACATCCTTCCATTGGATTGGACTAGGAATAACTGTATTGGCTTTAAACAAGTCAGTCTGCAAGAGAAGAGTTTCATCTATGTTTTACTGGAATTTATGTCGCGTATTGGTAAACGCAGATATCATGGCTTTGTAGGATATTCTGAAAAGTAGGGCAATCAGTACAGATCCTTCAAGCATGTGATAGTTATGGGTCTTGATCTGTAATATTATGCTTTTCAGAATGTTTTTGTCTTAAAGGGAAATTGTTATATTTGGATAACAACTAAAAGAAATGGGTCCTTTACAGAGGCTTGATTCAATACTGCTAAGTAAAGAATCATCAAAAGAGATGAATCTTCCATCTCTAAGGACAACTAGGATTGAAGTATTCAATCATTCTTTAGTCAATGGTTTTATTCCAACTTTGATTAAACCAATGTGAACATAATTAAAATGCTTTTCCTTTAGATTTTTTAAAGATTGTTCTGAAAACAAGTGAATTGTTTCAAAAGACTTTGAAAGGGTTATGTCACGTTCTTCAGTTTTTATGACATAATCATTCTTTAAAAAATCAAGCTTTTTTGTTTTGTAAATCATTTCTTTAGAAATTTTTGGAAGTTCCCAACAATCAATTACTTTATCAAAGTCTTCAATTATGAATTCTTCTGAATTCACAATATTCTTTGAATCACTAGTTCTTCCAGAAGAAGAGCTAGAAAAGGATGATGCTCTACAGAGTAGAGAATCCATGGGAAGGAACCTATAATCTAGTTTTAACCCTACAGGTATGGCTACAATCCAAGGCTAAGAATTGGTTTTACTGCCCTTCAACTAAATCGGGACTTACAACCAAATACTACCAAGGCACCAGAAGTAACACTCACCACACAAGTAAAATCTTAACTAAACTACAAGTCTTTAAACCATAGTCTCTAAACTAAATTACACTATCCTCCCCCTGGCTCTGATACCAGAAGAATAAATTTAATAATTTACATTATTAAATTAGTGTAATTTAATGTAATAAATTTAATAATGTTTAAACAAATAAATTTAAAATGTTTTAAACAAACCTAGGCAACACAAAGGCTCATAGATAGTACTAGATCTGGATCCTAGAAATAGTACTCTGATTGGATGGAGGGAGAAGAGAAATACGACCAAGGGGAAAGATCAGGTCTCTATGCCTTGGAAGAACGTAACAGTTTTATTTCTGATGCAGAAGATCAGCCAAGGCCGCAACTGCAGAGCATACTTATACACACAACCTTATGTCTATAAATTACAGCACTTTAAACATACATGCAAGGCTTTTAAAATTAAAATTATTACAAACTTTGAATGAATTACATATGCTTTAAAATAAATATCAAACGCTTACATGAGTTGCTTGAATTCAAAAGCTTTATAAACATAAAGTGTTTTACAGAAGGAGATGGAAGGGAAAATCAGAAGACAGGAAAATTTTCTCTATGCCTTCAGCTCATGTTTTCCCAGAGGAAAAAAGAAGAGAGAGAGAGAGTTCTAAAAGAAGTGCCGAGTAGAAGAAGTGATCAATCTCAGTCTTCCTCCACTCTTTTAGACAAAAATTGCTTTACAAAAGAAAATGCTACAGCTGGTCTTCACATGCGTTGGTGGAGATGGGGCCATCAACAGTAAACGCAGTATATGCTTTGAAACGTGGGAGACAGCATCATTTAAGGCATCTTCTGCTTTGTAGGCTTTAGGAAAGCTTCACATGGGAGCAGTAAAATTGACTTTGAATGGCTCCAAAAATCCGTCGGTGGAGGAGAAAAATGTCTTCACAGCTTTTCCCATAAAGGGTAGTGAATGAAGGAAGACAAAATCTCAGAAAATACGGATACAAATAAAAGAAATGTTTATTGTTACAAACAAGGAAACAGGAAAATTACTCTTTTTTTGTTTTTTTACTTACAGTGCTTTAATGGAGACAGGATCCCGAAGCAATCATCTTCGTTCTCATCTTTAATTATGTTCACAGTAGTTTAATCCAAGTTGGAATAAAACCATTGACTAAATAAGGATTGAATACTTCAATCCTAGCTGTCCTTAGAGATGGAAGATTCATCTCTTTTGATGATTCTTTACTTAGCAGTATTGAATCAAGCCTCTGTAAAGGACTCATTTCTTTTAGATGTTATCCAAATATAACAGTTTCCCTTAAAGACAAAAACATTCTGAAAAGCATAATATTACAGATCAAGACCCATAACTATCACATGCTTGAAGGATCTGTACCGATTGCCCTAATTTTCAGAATATCCTACAAAGCCATGATATCTGCGTTTACCAATATGCGACATAAATTCCAGTCAAAAAAAGATGAAACTCTTCTCTTGCAAACTGACTTGTCTAAAGCCAATACAGTTATTCCTAGACCAATCCAATGGAATGATGTCAACCTCCCTGAAGAATGGATCTTAGAAGGAGCCACTGAACCAGTGATTCCTAAACAACTTGAGCCAAATACAGAGTTACAAAATGTGACTCAGTATTCATATGGTAAAGTCAAACTATCCTTTAGGAGATCTACATCATCTAGATTCTCTGATAAAGATTCATGCTCAAGTATTCCTTCATTAGAAAGGAAATTTTCAAAGATTCCTTCCGTTATAAATCTCCATTTCCAACCAGTAAAGAGTCAAACCTAGGTTTTCCACATCGGATATACCTAGTTCCTCTATTCACTCTGTTGACTATAACACTAGTGTTCTACACCCAATCTACATTAGCAGTCAACATGAACAAAGACAGGAAGAGAATGAACATTCTCCTCCAACTTCTCCTACATTTTCTGCTGTCACAGAAAATGTAATTAGTGTCATTAAAAAAGATTTTGAATTAAATAAAACTCTTCTTCACAATGATTTTTATTCTGACACTAATAAAGAAAAAAGACTTTGATTTTTCAAACATTTCTTAAACTAAAGAAAATAGATCCAACAAGTCTATTATGAGTTTGTAAATTTGCATATAGTTCATATATTGTTTTTTGATTGGTTTGAGATGTATGCTTCGGATAACAAAATTACTTATCCTTTTAAAGAATCAAATCTCATTACTGTTAGGAAGAAAATCACTGAATGGAATCTTTCTGATAGTGATAGGATTATAGAATCTAAACATCTTCCACTTAGGAGTCTAACCATTAATCATGGTGAACCTCCTGTTCAGATAAAAGCCTCACCCTACAAAATCCATAAACCTAAAGATCCAGAAACAGATTTAGATAGCATTATTCAACAGAATAATTTCTGTAATGCCAATCTGAATACAATAGGAAAATAGTTGATTAGGATAGAAAACCAATTCCAAAAGTCAACCATAGTTGTTTCTCCTAGTATTACGTCAAAGACTGACTCTGAAAAGAAACTCAAAGAGCCTATTTTCAAACCTTTCCAAGTCTCGAAGACTAGTCAAAAGTTAGTTCAATAGTCAAAATCAGATTTTGCTAAAGCCATTAGAGAACAACTAGATAGAATAGAAGCTTCTTCTTTCTCTTCTTGTAAAATTCAAATAACCCCAGATAGTGCCCAATCTAACAAAATTGGTGTACTAGAACAAGACTAAATGTCTATAGCCTCTTCTGACTTAGAAGCCTTTAAAGATGAACATGTTCCTAAAACAAATAAAATCCATTGGGAATTAGCCCTTCCTACTGTTAGTTCTCCACTTGACTTAGCCATAGACAACAGATCGAGTGCCTTAAACCAATCTCGTTTTAATGCGTCTTCTGTCTATGAATGGAACATAGATGGTATGTCTAAGTATAATATTCGAGGATTATTACAACAGATGACCATGGCAGCTAATGCCTATAAAACCCAACAGGGAACCTCTGACAAAGCCATCGCAGAGATTCTCATTGCTGGCTTTACTGGTCAGCTTAAAAGATGGTGGGATCATCTCCTCACCAAACAACAACAATTAGATATTTTAAATTCAATTCCAACAGATGAGAATGGAGCCCCCATCTGTGATGAATTCAATAGTCCAATTCAGGATGCAGTTGCTACCCTGATTCTGACTATATCCCTTCATTTCATAGGTGATCCTTCACACCTTAGGGATAAGAATACTGAGTTACTACACAACCTGAGATGTAGGAAGCTTAGTGAATTCCAAAACTAAAAAACCACATTCTTTACCAGACTCTTCCTTAGGGATGATGCAAATCATATAACTTGGAAGGAAAAATTCCTTGCAGGTTTACCTACCCTATTAGGAAAAAAGGTTAGGAATTCTATTAAAGCCCTTTATGACAACCGTATTCCCTATGATGAGCTCACCTATGGTAAACTTGTCAAGAAACTTTTCTTGAGCTAATAAAACACATTTCTGACCCTACTTTTCAGAATGAGTATCTTGATAAGCTTATAAAAACCTTAGAATTAGGTGATAAACCAGAAACTTTTAAAGCCCCTACCATTAAAAAGAATACATATGACCTAACTAAAAACTTGGATAAAAAGAAAACAAAGAAAATAATTCCCAATACCCAAGACCTTCAAAAAGAGATTAAAGAAATCAAACTTGAGATAAAGGAGTTGAAAGAAAAACAAAAGAATGATTCTGAAACCATTCAACTTCTCTTACATAGACAACTCTAGGATAATTCTGATAAAGAATCAGAATCTGATGATGGTGGTACTGGAGGACAAAGTCTTGAAAACATTGAATCTATACCCAATGATTTTCTGTTTGTTTTAAAGAAAATCACCACAAGAAAGTATTTGATTAAAATTACCTTGATTTTTTCTAAAGATTTTGAAATTGACACCATTGCCCTTTTTGACACTGGTGCTGATTTAAATTGCATTAAAGAAGATATTGTCCCCAAAAGGTTTCATGAGAAAACGAATGAAAGACTTTCTGCCGCTAATAATTCAAAACTTCATGTCAAATCTAAAGTTGACGCCTCTATTTATAACAATGGTTTTGAATTCAGGACTTCTTTTATTCTTATAAATGACATACACCATACTGTCATTTTAAGAACCCCCTTTATCAACCTCATTACTCTCTATACTGTCAACTATGATAGTATATCTTTTTAAGAAAAAACCAAAAAACTTGTTTTTCCTTTTATTGAAAAACCTAAAACAAGAAATTTAAATATTGTTAAAGCCTGTTCTATTTATCATAACCAAATCAATACACTCCTCAAATCAAAACAAAATGACCTGATTTGTTTAAAAAAGGATTTGAGTTTACAAAGAATCGAAAACCAATTACAAAATGAATTTGTAAAAAGAAAAATCTCTGATTTTAAAGACCTCATTGAAAAAGAAATATGTGTGGATCTACCATCTGCTTTTTAGAACAGAAAACAACATTTGGTTGATTTGCCTTATGAAAACTCTTTTGATGAAAAGCAAATACCTACCAAAGCCCGTCCAATCCAAATGAACATAGAATTGGAACAACATTGCAAAGATGAGATAAAAGATTTAGAATCTAAAGGTCTCATAGTCAAGTCTAGGTCTCCATGGTCTTGTGCTGCTTTCTATGTCAATAAGAATTCTGAGATAGAAAGAGGAACACCCAGATTAGTCATAAATTACAAACCCCTTAATAAAACATTAAAATGGATTAGGTATCTCATACCTAATAAAAAGGATTTGCTCCAGAAACTACATTCTGCATTCATTTTTTCAAAATTTGATATGAAATCTAGATTTTGGCAAATTCAAATTCATCCCAAAAACTGTTATAAAACTGCTTTTACTGTTCCTTTTGGACAGTATGAATGGGCCGTTATGCCATTCGGATTAAAGAATGCACCTTCAGAATTTCAAAGGATTATGAATGATATTTATAATCCTTTCTCTGAATTTTGCATTGTTTATATTGATGATGTGTTGATCTTTTCCCAAATAATTGATCAACATTTCAAGCATTGAAAGACTTTCTATCTTGCCACTAGGAAGGCTGGTCTAGCCATTTCTAGTTCTAAAGTCTCCTTGTTCCAAACAATGATCAAGTTCCTTGGTCATTATAATTCCAAAGGAACCATAGCACCTATTGAAAGATCTCTTGCATTTGCAGAGAAATTTCCTGATAAAATCCTAGATAAAACTTAATTACAGGGATTTCTAGGTAGTTTAAATTATGTTCTTGATTTCTGTCCAAACATCAATAGGATTTCAAAGCCATTGCATAATAGATTAAAGAAACATCATGTTGCATGGACTGATGAGCACACTAAAGCTGTTAAACTGATCAAGGATTCTGTTAAAAATATTCCATGTTTATTTCTTGAAAATCCTACATTACCTAAGATTGTTGAAACTGATGCATCCGATTTAGGTTATGGAGGAATACTAAAACAAGTTGATAATCATAAAGAACAGATAGTACAATATGTCTCTGCACATTGGAATGAATGTCAAAGAAATTATTCTACTATCAAAAAAAAAATTTATCTATAGTTTTATGCATATCTAAATTTCAAAGTGATTTGTTAAATCAAAAATTTTTACTTAGAATTGATTGCAAAGCTGCAAAACATGTTTTAGAAAAAGATGTTCAAAACATTGCATCAAAATAAATTTTTGCACGTTGGCAAGCCATTTTAAGTGTTTTTGATTTTGACATTGAGTTTATTAAAGGAGATACAAATTCTATCCTTGATTTTCTAACTAGGAAATTTCTTCAAAACAGATAATGCCGCCTAAAAAGAAAGACAAAGGCAAAGCCATTCTTAAAGACTCTGCACCACAAAAAACCTCTAAAGAAACCAAGAAAACCCCTCCTTAAGACAAATTACTTTCTTCTGCCATGCCTATTAAATCATGGATTGACATGGTCGAGGAGCAAGAAGCACAGTCTAAAGCCATTGCCTCCGATAAGCAGGTAAAAGAATGGATGAACTCCATTACAAAGTCCCCTGAGCTTATGTTAGCTTTACAAAGTATTTCCCAAAATAAAGCTCTTTCTCAAGTGCCTGAGAAAGAAAAATCTGTTTCTAAAGCAATTTCAAAGCCTTCTTCTTCTAAAAAAGTTATTTCTTAAATTATTATTTCAATCAATGCTTTCACAAAACCTTGATTGGATTAATAAAACCTATCATCAAAACATTTTATCTATGGAATATGGGTTTTATCACTCGATCCATTTCATCACAAAGATTTTCGAAAGGTTGGTTTTTCAAACCATGGGATTTATCAAAATCTTTCTAAAGCATTCTTGAATTCACTAAGTAAAATTCAAGCACTTCTTTCTTAGTGAGTCATCGTACTCTACCACCATCTTAAAAGTCTTGAGCCCAGCGGTGGGGTGACCAACTAAAGACCTTTCTCGCCAATTTCCAAATGTGTTTAAACCATTGCTATCTTTTTTTCTTCACGTTTTTATTCAAAAAAAGGACCCATTCTTGGTTATTTTCTTCAACTCAAAAATAACAAAGCCTTAATTGGTTGGAACATTCTAACCCCAAATGCCATAAATTGTTTAAACCTTTTTAAAGCCCAGAAGAGGTTTCCTCATTTTCTCTTTTGTACAAATTTCTTCTTCCTTGGAGTGCGGATGTGGAATTTTCAATACCATACTCAAGAAACCCAACTCATCCTTCAAAGACATTTGAAGTCAAATGGTGGTCAAGTTTGAACAATCAAAGACGGTCATGGCTTTCTTCAAAAGGCCTCCTTGCCCGATTATAGAAGATGAAATCAAAGTCGAGATAGTTCTTGAAGAAGAGATTTATTTCCCTTGGAGATGAGAACGAAGATGATTGCTTCGGGATCCTGTCTCCATTAAGGCACTGTAAGTAAAAAAAATAAAAAAAAAGAGTAATTTTCCTGTTTTCTTGTTTGTAAAAGTAAACATTTCTTTTATTTGTATCCGTATTTTCTGAGATTTTGTCTTCCTTCACTCACTACCCTTTATGGGAAAAGCTGTGAAGACATTTTTCTCCTCCACCGACGGATTTTTGGAGCCATTCAAAGTCAATTTTACTGCTCCCATGTGAAGCTTTCCTAAAGCCTACAAAGCAGAAGATGCCTTAAATGATGCTGTCTCCCACGTTTCAAAGCATATACTGCTTTTACTGTTGATGGCCCCAATCTCCACCAATGCATGTGAAGACCAGCTGTAGCATTTTCTTTTGTAAAGCAATTTTTGTATAAAAGAGTGGAGGAAGACTGAGATTGATCACTTATTCTACTCGGCACTTCTTTTAGAACTCTCTCTCTCTCTTCTTCTTTCCCCTGGGAAAACATGAACTGAAGGCATCGATGAAATTTTCCTGTCTTCTAATTTTCCCTTCTATCTCATTTTGTAAAACACTTTCTGTTTATAAAGCTTTCGGATTCAAGCAACTCATGTAAGCGTTTGATATTTATTTTAAAGCATATGTAATTCATTCAAAGTTTGTAATAATTTTAATTTTAAAAGCCTTGCATGTATGTTTAAAGTTCTCTAATTTATAGACCTAAGGTTGTGTGTATAAGTATGCTCTGCAGTTGCGGCCTTGGCTGATCTTCTGCATCAGAAATAAAACTGTTACGTTCTTCCAAGGCATAGAGACCTGATCTTTCCCCTTGGTCGTATTTCTCTTCTCCCTCCATCCAATCAGAGTACTATTTCTAGGATCCAGATCTAGTACTATCTATGAGCCTTTGTGTTGCCTAGGTTTGTTTAAAACATTTTAAATTTATTTGTTTAAACATTATTAAATTTATTACATTAAATTACACTAATTTAATAATGTAAATTATTAAATTTATTACATTAAATTTATTCTTCTGGTATCAGAGCCATTGCATAATATATATATACATACAGCAGCATACATAAGAGTGAACTCGCGTATTTTTTTTTTTAAGAAGAGGATAATATTTAGTTTTTAGTTTTGAAGCATATTTCGTTTCCATAAAACAAGTTCTTGAGTTTTTGTTTTTGTTTTGAAGTAGGTAAGAATTTATAATCCTTTAAAATTCTAGTTTTGTTTGTGATTTTATGTGATTGATTGAATGATTTTGTGTGCATTATATTGATATAATTATGAAAGCATGATCATGTATTGATTTATGTTGTTTTTTATATAAGAAAATGAAACTTTTCATTCAACTAGAATTAAAGAACAATAACAAAACATCTCTTGGGTATTCACCTGACTAAATGACAGTATCCGGGCTTTTCGAAGTTCTCTTGGCAAGAGAGTGGGCAATGGCATTGCATTGCCTTGGCACATATTGGACTACAAGAGGTTGCAAATCTCTACTGCTTTTTTGGATCTTAGAAATTGTCCACCATATCTCTGTTTTGTTGTTGCGTTTGTTGTTGACTAGGTCAGCCACCTCACTACAATCTGTTTCCATCAAGTTAGCGAGGTTTACCTCCTTCGCGACCTCTCAAACCCACTCTACAGCTTGAGCTTCTAGAAAGGCCACATTCCCATGAAAAAATTGTATTTTTGATTGCTGCAGCTATCACCTGCCCTGATGAGTTCCTTGTCACAGCCCCCATTCCCTTTTTTTGCTTATCATTCTAAACAACAACGTCAACATTGATTTTATAATGATTAATAGGTAGTGGTTTCCATTCATGTTGCTTCCTAGTTTGAAAATCTATTTTGGATTCTTCTGGCTTTCCCTGCACTTTTTTGTAAGCATCCATAACAATTCTAGCTAATAAAACGGGATTTGGCCTCTTCCCTTGAAAGATAAGCTTGTTTCTTGCATTCCATGTAATCCACCTTATTGCAGCTACATAGTTAAACTCATTATTATCCAAGCTGTCTGTTATTTATACATCACACTCAACATGTCTTTTCTAATAATATGTTTAACTTCATCTTCCAAGTGCGTGAATTTCAAAATTTTCCTGGCCACCTTGCATTCCATCAGAGCATGGAAAACATCTTCACACTTAGCTTTGCACATTTGGCATATCGATTCCTGCATGACCTTTCTCTTCCACAAATTCTCAGCCGTTGGTAGCAAATTCCTTACAGCTCTCCATAAAAAAATCTTGATCTTCTCTGGTAAATCTAACCTCCAGATTTTGTGCCATCCCTGCAATCCCCTTTTTTAACATGTTGGAAGTTTAGAGAATTTAAAGTTGAGGGCTATATGATAACCACTCTTAACTGAGTACATCCCCTTTTTGTCATAGTGTCATAATAGCACATCCTCTTGTGGAGTTCTAAGAAGTGGTATTACTTTTATACACTCTGCATCCTCCTTTGCAAAATTTGCATCAATTAATATTTCATTCCACTAGTGATCTAAGCCAATGAGTTCTGATACTTTAGCTTATATGGGCAAAGATGGCCTGATAATTGGTTTGAAAGTTGTAGGCCTGGGAAGCCAGTTTTTGGATTGAATTTGGATTTTGTCTCCCCTTCTCATTCTTCATCTTAGACCTTTTTTAAGAACATGCCTACCTCATAACATAGTTCTCTATATGAATAAGGGGTTATAACATGCCTTAGCCTTCAAAAAGTCATTTTGCCTAAAGTATCGATCTTTCATAACTTTAGCCATCAATGAATCTTGGTATTGAATTAGCCTCCACCCTCGCTTTGTAACTCAGACTTGTTTAAAGCTTGACATATCTTTGAAGCCTACCCATCCTCTACTTTTGGTACAACTCATTCTTTCTTATTTTGTCCAATAGATCATTTTCTTATCCTCCTTTCACCCCTACCAAAACCTTGCAATGGCTCTCTAGATATCATTATAAACGCCTAGAAGGATTGTAAAGATCCTCATGGCATAGCTGGGATTGCCTGAGCAACTGGCGTAATAAGAATCTCTTTGCTCCTATTGGAAAATAGCTTGTGCTGCCAACTAGAGACTTTATTCAAGACCCTAAGCTTAAGCTCATTAAAGAAACTTGTTTTCTTTCTGCCTACCATTGAAGGTAATCTTAAATACATTTTATGTTTGGAGACTACATTAAGTTGAAAACAAATTTTAATTGCTGCCACTTGCTCTCCTGAGACTTTGCCACTGAAAAACATAGAAAACTTCTCGAAATTGAAGAGTTGTCTAGAAGCTGCTACATAACAATTAAATATTTTTTTTCAAATGCTTGCAATCTTTTATAGAAGCCTTTATGAATATGAGACTATCATCCCAAAGAGGAAATGGGAGACTGTAAGGTTTTTTATCAAATTTCAGGCCATGGATTAGTTTTTTTTTTCCTCTGCATTCATCAGCATATTAGAAAAAACCTCTACACACATGAAGAACGAGTAGAGAGATAAGGGGCAACCTTGTCTTAAACCCCTTTAAGGGTGTATAAGGCCCTTTGTAGCACTATTAATAATGACATAGAAAAAAAGGGTGGTTATACAGTCCATAATTAAGTTTATCCATTTGTTGGAGAATCCTAGTCTTTCCATAGTATGCCTTAAAAAAGACCACTCAACCCTGTCATAAGCTTTGCTTATATATAGCTTTAGAGCCACAGAACCCTTATTTTTTCCCTTGCTATGCTTAATCGTATATAAACACTCATAGCCAATAATAATGTTATTTGTTATCAATGTATTTGGAACAAAGGCACTCTGCATTGGTGATATAATATGATGAAGGATTTGTTTTAGCATATTAGCTATGGCTTTAGCTATTAGTCTAAATATCTTATTACAAAGGCTGATTGGTCTATAGTCAATGACTTTTCTAGGCTTAACAACTTTGCTAATTAAAGCAATGTATGTATTGTTTAGTGGAGTAATGGTACCTTGTTGATTCAGAACATAAAGGCAAGTTGTAGTGACTCATCTTTTAACAACTTTATAGGCTTTTGGAAAAAAAATAGCTTGTAACCTATCTAGGCCTAGAGCCTTTGCTGGCCACATTTGAGAAAGTTTGATTGGATTTCCTCTGCTGCAAAAAGGTTGCTCTAAGAAAGCATTTATCCCTGAGTCAACTTTTGGGCTCATTCTCTGCAAAGCAGCCTCTATTTGAGCCATATTTGGCTATGAAGTAGTGAAAAAACCCTGGAAATAGTCATATAATTTGCTCTCTATATCTCTTATATCCTCAAGCCAATTCTCTGAATTATCTTTAATGCCCTCAATCATGTTTTTTCTCCTTCTCGAAGAAGATTTGGCATGAAAAAATTTAGTGTTCTTATCCCCTTCTTTCAACCAATCAGCCCTTGACCTTTGTTTTCAGTACACCTCTTCATCCATCAGCATGCTTTGAATTTGCTTTTCAATTCTTTTGATTTCATTCCCCTTTTCATATTGATCCTCTCTCTCTTTAGCTTGTTTCAACCTTTTCACTAGCTTTTTCAGTTTCTTGTCTCTACCACCAAACTTTTCTTGGCTCCAAAGAATCAGTTGTGCCATTGATCTTTTAGCAATAGTTTAAAACATATGGACTGGACTTGCTTCACTGCTAGTGTGCCATTTGGACCACTCCTTCTTCGCAATGCTCCTATATGTTTCATAAGAGCTCCACATGTCTTCATAATGGATAGAGTGAATGTTTTCTTCTCATACATTAGGCTCCTTTGTCTCCCATTGAACTCCATCATGATTGGGCTATGATCAGACTCCTAATGAAAAAAATTTATGGCCAAGTCATCATAAAATTCAGTTTTCCACCCTTGATTGCACATAAACCTATCCAATTTTTCCTCAATAAAACATGATCAAGCTGCTTGTTTGACCAAGTAAATGGGTATCCTCTGCTTCTTAAGTCAAAAAGCTTGCAATCGCGAATAGCAACTCTAAATTCAGCAATTGTAATAGTATTGATTTATGTTGTTATTGAGTGAAGGTAGTGCTATTATGTTATCCTGAAAATTATGAACAATATAGATACAATATTATAGAACTATTGTTATCATTACGTTTCATGCATAAAACTTTATAGTTATTGAACTAGGTATCTTTATCTTTCAATCCATATGTTGATCGTTCAAAAACTCATTGTATATTAATTATTTTGATTTTTCGAAGTTGGAACACTGGTGCTGGAAAATTCTGATTTTTAGCAGCAATTCTCACTTTTATAATTTATTTCATAACTTGAATGCCCTATGAAAATTCTGGGAATTTTTATTATAGTACTTAATTTAGTAATTTTTGGCTTTATATAAAAATCATTCAAAATCATAGAGTTGGGTTGCCACAATCCTATAAACTGTTTTCTAAAATTACGAGAGCTGATATTGAAGCAAGTTTGGGTCATTTTTTCATTAGTAAATGCCTTAAATTTTTTAATTATGATTCCGCAGTGTCTCCTCTAATTGTCAAAACTTGGATCACTATCTTTGAATATGTATAACTAAAGTTTTGAATTTTTGAATCAACAGTCTTCTATTATATCATCACTGGACAGTTTTGATGTTTTCGTGGAAAATTAGTTTTCGGAGATGTTTATGAACTCTAGTTAATCTTGTTAACTTTTATATTGAATGCCAATATGCTCATAGTAGTTTTTTGTAATATTTATGGTTTTTTTGACATAATTTTAGTTTGTTAGAAATCAGCTCCTGTAAGATGGTCTAGTGTAGTTTAATGAATTGATGTGCTTAAATAAGAGTAAATCGTTAAGGATTTTTTATGTTTTATTATCAAGGTCAGAATTGAATAAATATTGGTAAGAAGCTTACCTTGAAAATTATAGGCTAAGAGTGAGCTTATGTGATTGGGATTATTATTGGTTGCTTTGGATCGAGGTAAATAAATTCATGCATAATGTTTATTATAGTTATATATGTAAATATCTACGAAAAGAATAATCTTGTTCATATGGATTGGCATTTTATGGTTTTGAAGTTATTTTACTCTTATAATTTATGATAACAAATTATATTTTGATTAAAAGCTTATTTAAAATGCCTTCTTAAATTATTTTAAAAATGACTTTTAAATAATTGTCTTTCCATAAATTATTTTCCTTAAAAATATTCGTTAAGCTTTGCCAATTCAATGTCTTATAAGAGAGTTTTACCGAAATATTACTAAATGATTCATATTGAAATATTTAAAATTGTATTTAAGGTTTTAGCTCATTGCGCGTAGTTACAAATGACTTACTGAACTACTGACTAGGTCATTAAAGTTGCAGGTGACGTACTGAACTACTGACAGGGTCACCGAGTTTACAAATGACTTACTGAACTATTGGCCAGGTCACCGTGAGTATAGGTGATACTATGTGGCATGAGCAATTAAACAAATGAAAAGTTTTGTTGATAACTTCAACAAGATCATTCTTGATCTTGAAGATATCAACATGAAACTGGAAGATGAAGACAAGGCAATAATCTTGTTATCATCTCTCCCACCTTCCTATGAACATTTTGTAAATACATTGTTGTATGGAAGGTAGTCAATTACAATGGTTGATGTAAAAGATTCTCTCAATTCTAAAGAGGTGACAAAGAAGTCAGAAGCAAATGATGGAGAAAGCTTAACAATAAGGGGTAGACCAGAAAAAAAAAAGATAACAGTAACAAGAACAAAAAACGTAGGAAGTCTAAGTCAAAGAATAAGAATCTGAAATGTTTCTAGTGGCACAAAGAAGGACATTTCAAGAGAGACTGTCCAGAGAGAAAGAACAAGGGAAACGATGGGCTCAAGAAGAATGGAGATGTTGATGTTGCATCAGAAGAAATGGATGACGATGGCTATGACTCAGCTGGTGTACTTTTGGCCACTGGAGCTCAAACCAATGGTAAGTGGGTTCTAGATTCTGGATGTACTTATCACATGTGTCCTGATAAGAATTTTTTTTTTCCATTTATATGCTTTTTAATGGTGGGGAAGTTATGATGAGAAACAACTCACTTTGCAAATTAATTGGTCTTGGAACCATTAGACTTAAGATGTTTGATGGGGTGATTAATGAAGTTAGGCATATTCCTGATTTAAAGAGGAACTTAATATCCATAGGAATTCTTGATCAAATAGGTTGTACCATTAAAATGGAATATGGTGTTATGAAGATTATTAAGGGGTCAACGGTGATAATAAAGGGAACTAAAAATAATGGCTTGTATGTGCTGCAACGAACTGCTATTACAAGGTAGGTTAGTGTCTCAACAAGTCAGAATCTGAATAAGACACTTATGTGACATATGAGATTGCGGCACATGAGTGAGAAGGGGCTAAAAGTCTTAGAAAGTCAGGGAGTCTTAGGAGGTGATAAATTAAGTCCTGTTGAGTTTTGTGAGGTATGTGTCCTAGGTAAATCCTCTAGAACTAGCTTTAAAATTGCAGTGCATAAGACTAAGGGACCTTAGATTACATCTATTTTTATCAGTGGGGGCCAGCACAGACAGTATCTTTAGGTAGACCTAAATACTTCCTATCATTGATTGATGACTATTCTATAATGGTTTGGGTGTATGTTTTGAAGGGTAAAAATGAAGTCTTTGAGAAGTTTAGGGCCCGTTCGGTACCCTTTTTCAAGCCATGTTTTCATTTTCATTTTTATAATACACACATAAAACATGTTCAGTGGATATTTTTCACAAAACAAATTACAAAATACAAAATCCGGATTCATTATTATAACTACACAATTGAAAACAAGTTAAACATGTTCTCCAAATTTTACAGACTAAACCTAAAAATGAATTAAAAAACAAAAGAAAAATTGTGACCTTCTCCTTATCTCTTCACTGCCGCTCTCTCTTCCCCGCAACTTTCTTCATCCAGTTGCAGCAAATCTGCACTCTCTCCCTCCCTTTATCTTCATCCAACATCTTTCCCTCTCTTTATTTCTCCTGATCCACTCTCTCCTCTTTATCTCTTCATTGCCTCTCTCTCTTCCCCATTCCCCCGCAGCCTTCTTGATTTAGTTGCAGCAAATCTGTACTCTCTCCCTTTCCTCAGCAAATCTGCACTCTGCTTGCTTTGATCGTCTTATTCTTTGCTCTATTTCCATTCTTTCTGCTCTCTGCTTGCTCAATTCTTGCTCGTCTTCGCCATTGCTATTGCTCTCTCGGATCTGTCACTTGCCGATATTTGTTTTGTTTAAGTTAAAAACAATCCACAAAATGTCGTTGCTGCTATTTGGGATGTTTGCTTCTGTAAGCATAGACATCATTCTTTGGAAACCAATTTAAAACAAAAAAAAAAGACATTATAATTTACAAGATTTTTTACTTAATTAAATTTTAAATATTTCTTAAAGTAGAATGTTTTTGGACAGCAATGAATTTGTATATATGACATTTAGTATGAAAAAAAACCTGAGAATTTAATAAAAATTTCAGAAATTATTTGAGTGATTTTAATTGTTTTTAATAGCATGTAAAGATGATATTGTTCACGATTGTCATTACCATGATGATTTTACTCCTAATTCTATTTTGTTGATGATGCACAAGTTGAATTTATTGCCTGTCACTCCAAAAAAAAAAAAAATTACAGAGAAGGCAAATTGGACTTTTGTTATTAGAGAGAAATAAAGATTTTCAAGTTTTGCCCAGGATAAAATTGAATCAAACAATTTGTAATTTCAATTTATTGCTTTAGATGGGATTCACAATTTGAATTTATTGCCTATGATAGGTTATTTGGAGATTTTGATGTGCAAGATTTGGTTACCAACGAAAAAGGAGACACTAGTAGGCCACTTACTAATATTGATTCATCTCCTGCAGGTGTCACAGAGATGAATGCTACAAGAGATAGAATTGCAGCTTCTATGTGGCATGATTACATACGTAATGCATAATGTTTATCATGTAATTTTTTTATAATTATTTTGTTTAAATCATGTGTTGTAATATATATCTTAATTATGGTGTAAAAATAATGACAATGTAAGACTTTTTTTTAATTAATGCTAACTCTAAAACTTTATTATCATGTAATTTTTTATAATAATTTTGTTTAAATTATTATGATGTATTCGTGTATGTATTAGCAAAATAATTATTTTATAACTATAAATATGACGTAAATGCTAGTAAAAATTGTTTTTGAAAAAAATATTACCGAACGCATATTCTCTGTTTTTATTATTTTTAACTGTGTCTACCAAACGCATATTACTGTTTTCAGTTTTCAGTTTTAAAATATAGGATACAGAAAATGATACCAAACGCATACTTAAATTCGAA
Organism: Citrus mangshanensis; assembly: GCA_030449895.1. NCBI lineage: Eukaryota > Viridiplantae > Streptophyta > Magnoliopsida > Sapindales > Rutaceae > Citrus > Citrus mangshanensis. The sequence goes on along the minus strand of JASUUJ010000220.1, from coordinate 11,317 downwards.
ATACAGCAACTGCAAAACACCATTTTCATTTTCATTTTTATTCTTAGAAAATACAAATTCAGAAACAATACCAAACGGGCCTTTAAGCAATGGAAAACACTAGTAGAAACAGAAATCGGTAGAAAGGTCAAGAGGCTAAGGACTGATAATGGATTGGAATTCTACAATCAACAATTTGATGATTTCTGTGCTCAGAATAGAGTTGTAAGACACAAGATAGTAAGGCATACTCTACAGCAAAATGGACTTGCTGAGAGGATGAACAGAACACTCATGGATAAAGTAAGGTGTCTGCTAATTCACTCAAAACTTCCTCAGTCTTTATGGGCTGAAACATTGATGACAGCTTGCTACCTAGTCAACAGAAGTCCATCCAGTGCCATAAACTTTAAAACACCTGTAGAGATGTGGTCTAACAAGGCTGCAAATTATTCTAATTTAAAGATATTTGGTTGCCCTGCATTTGCACATGTGAAGCAAGGGAAACTTGAGCCTAGGGCTTTAAAATGTGTTTTTCTTGGATATCCTGAATGTATAAAAGGTTATAGGATTTGGTGAACTAATTTAAAACTACCTAGGTGTATAGTAAGTAGAGATGTGGTCTTTAATGAACAAGAAATGCTTAATAGCTATACATAGAAACTTGGAGACATAGACAAGGACTCTGGTTTACCTAATAATCAGATTAATGTGGAGCTTACTCGAAAATCTAGAAATACAATATCTGATGAGGTAGTAGAAGATGGAGGCAGAGAAACAAATGATTATAATGAAACTCCAGATAGTCAAACAACATTGCAGGATTATCAGCTAGCTAAGGATAGAGAAAGGAAAGTTATAAAGGCATTTAAGAAGTATGCATATGCAGATTTGATTGCATATGCATTGACAGTAGCTTATGAACTAGATTATGATGAACCTAAATCCCATAAAGAAGCTGTTTCAGGGAAGAATGTAGACCAGTGGTTGAAAGCCATAAAGAATGAAATGGATTCCTTGTATAAAAATGACACATGGGCACTTGTGAAAACCAGAAAAGAAGAAAGTGATAGGCTACAAATGGGTTTACAAACTCAAGTAGAGCATCTCAAGGGTAGAACTAATGAGATTCAAAGCTAGACTTATTGCAAAGGGGTTCACCCAAAAGGAGGGCATTGATTTTACTGAGGTATTTTCACCTGTAGTAAGGCATGCCTCTATAAGAATTATCATGTCACTGGTGGCTGTAAACAATATGCACTTTGAACAAATGGATGTAAAAACAACATTCTTACATGGGGAGTTACAAAAGCATATTGTAATGGCACAGCCTTAAGGTTTTATAGATGAATCAAAGGCTGATTGGGTTTGTCACTTGAAGAAATCTCTGTATGGACTTAAACAGTCTCTAAGACAGTGGTACCTCAGATTTGATAGCTTTATGTTGGAGCAAAATTTTCAGAGGTGTAACGTGGATTGTTATGTCTATTTCAGAGAGGAGTCAGGGGTGATAGTTTATCTGGTATTGTATGTAGATGATATGCTCATTGCCAGTGTGAATATGAGTCTAATTGAAAACTTGAAACAAAAACTTAAGGGAGAGTTTGACATGAAGGATCTTTGTCCAGCAAAGAAAATTCTAATAATGCAATTACATAGGGATAGAAAATCTGGAATTTTGTTTCTTAGTCAGGAAGAATACATCAGAAGGGTACTTGATAAGTTTGGAATGGCAAACTCAAAGCCAGTTCAAACTCCCTTAGCACCTCATTTCAAGTTATCTAAACAACAGTGTCTAAAAGCAGAAGATAAAGTGTTTGAGATGATGAATATACCTTATGCAAGTGTTGTAGGTTGTTTGATGTATACTATGGTCTTAACTAGACCTGGTTTATCCTATGCTGTGAGTATTGTAAGCATGTATATGGGCAAATCTGGTAAGGAACACTGGCGGACTGTAAAATGGATACTCAGGTACCTAAATGGAACAGCAACATATGATTTAATGTATTGAGGACAAAGACAAGATAACAGTTAGACTGTTGGCTATGTGGATGTTGATTATGCTAGGGACCTAGACAGAAGAAGGTCACTTATAAGATATCTTTTCACATTCAACAGTTGTACTGACAATTGGAAGCCTCAAATGCAGAGTGTTCTGGCACTTTCAACAACAAAAGTTGAATACATAGCTACTGCAGAAGTAGTTAAAGAAGCAATCTGGCTAAAGGGAATACTTAAAGAGCTTGGTGTTGATCAGAGGTCAGTGGTAATAAACTGTGACAACTAGAGTGTTATTTGTTTAAGCAAAAATCATGATCAGAGGTCAGTGGTAATAAACTGTGACAACTAGAGTGTTATTTGTTTAAGCAAAAATCAAACACACCATAAGAGAACCAAGCATATCAATATCAAGGTGCATTTCATAAGGCTGGAAGTATCAAAAGCAATAGTGAAGCTGCAGAAGATTCATACAGACAAGAATATTGTTGATATCTTTGACTAAATCGATTACTTGCTAAGTTTAAGTTTTGCTTAGAATTAGCAGGGATCTGTCAAGAGTAAGTGACATGTAGTTGAAGAGAAAAGTAGCAGGTTCATAAGGGTTTCAAGCTCAAGGTGGAGAATGTTGAAGTATGAGCTTTGAAACTAGGTTTCCAAAAAGTCATATGTCATGTCGATTTGCGGTTGTAGCGGTATATGACATGTCAGTTGAAGCCCTCTTTAGATTGTATGACAATCTTGTTTCGTCATCTATTTCTGAATAAGTAAAGCATATGGCTATCACATACTTTCACTTATCTTTACGACCTGTTGAGTTGTCGTTTTGGGGCTTTTGTTTAACGTGTTGCAAACACGTGGCTCAGAGACTGTTATATTCTGTTACAAGAGCAGGAAAATTCTAGGGTTTTGGTTGTTAACAAACCAAAATTCAGCTGACTGGTGAAAGAACTCTCTAGGTTTTCTTGGGTGAATATATATAGCCTTAGGAGAGAGGAAATCGAGTAATGAGAAGCTTGTAACTTCATCTTTAAGCTTGTATCTTGATCTTAGTGATTGAATAAAGACTACTGCTCTATTCTTCAGTGGATATAGGTCATCTCCATACCGAACCACTATAAATTTGTTCTTCTTTGCTTGCCGTCTTCAGTTTTGCTTTTGTTTCTTTTGTGTTTACTTAGTGTTTCTTTATCAAATATAAGAGAGATTAGCTGGTCTTGGGGATTCTTGGTTGATTAAATTCGATCAAGGTTTAACAATATATAATTGTTCAATTATAACAAACTTTAAATTTACATTAACATGCGTGATAAGAAGTTTTGGTTTGCAATTAATCAAATCATATGCTAATAATTTTCAATATTTATCAGTATGAAATAACTAACTTAGGATAAATAAATTAATTGATTGATTTTTTTAATTTAAATATCTTGTATTTTCTCTAGTAACCATTTGGTCCACTTAATTACTATAATGCCACCTAACTAAAGTGTTTAGTGCAAATAATATGTTTACTCTAACCCACTCTTCATTCTCTCTATTCTCTCTAACAAGTCTCTGAATGAGCCATCGAAACCAAATCCTATCTATTAATGGAATAAATAAATAAAAGCCACTGATATTAAGTGCTATAAATTGTGAGGTATTTCAAAATGCTCACTATTCCAAATTGACAAAACAGATGTGGTCATCACCAATGAGCACACGGGGTTGGCCCATTTCTTAGTCACTTGATAAAAGCCGAATATATTTGTTGTGTTTTGAATTAAAATCAATTCCTTGAACCGATTGGATTTGGTTAAACCCCATGTCTTTATATTGCAGCAGTGGCTTGCAGCAGTTGCTGGATATTAGGAGTAAATCGGGTTGAAGCTGATTTTTGGCAAAAATCGAGGGATGTCGTTGGGTAATACAAGGTCGTAAAGGCAAGCTGCTGTGATTGATTACCTATATGAAAAATTTCATCTCTTCTTCTTCTCCTTCTTCAACAAAACCATTACAGGGAAAACAAATTAAAACTTGTTGTTCGAATCAACTGTAGTTTGGAGTGCACTATTACAGTTGTAACACCATTGAATTCTGGAAGGTCAAATTGTCTTTAATTCCTTTACGCACTGAGGCGGATTCACTATAGGACCACTGGGGGCTTAAGCCTACACTGGAAAAAAAAATCTCTATTTCATAAAGAAAAATTAACATATTTCTAAATAGTCTTATCAAATTATTAGATAACCCATCCTTTAAAATTTAAACTATTATTTTATTAATTACAAAAGTTATACTTTGACTTAAAAATCAAAGCTCACAACTCAAAATATTTATAATTCCTAATTATTAAATTGTGGGTGCCACTTTTAACTAGAGATTACATTAAATCAAAAAAAAATTATATTCAAGTTTCAGTTTTTATGTCCTATTATTATTTAATTTAGTCCCCGGTAAATTATTTTTCTACATCCACCACTGTTTACGCACCTAGAAATTATCTGAGAAGGAGTAGAATCTTTTCTTTAAGGATAGTGCTTCTTGAGCACATCCTGGCTTCTTAATTTTATCACTTTTCGTGTTTTTGTCTGTTATTTTGCAGCTCCTGAGTTTTATCGGTTGGTTTATTTGAAGATTTGGTGAATTGAGAAGAACTTGAAGCTACTGGATTATTGTTGACTTGCAGCCGATTTTTATATCAAATTTATTGCTTGGAATTTGGGTTCAATTTGGCTTGTAAATTTATTATTGGTGGGCATTTATTTTCACAGCTATTTTACTGATTTCCTTTGACTTGTTGTCATCGTAGAGGGAGTTATTTTTTACTGCTGGAATATTTCAAACACCAGTTCTCCTTACATTAGGTGCAATGGATGAATTCATCTCCTCTTTTTTTATATTATATATCTCTTGAAGGCTTTTAATTCTATTTTAGGGCCATCTTCTAATTCTTTTGAATTAAGATTTATAAAATTCTGGGGAGATGCTATTAGATATTTTTTTTCCATTACCTTAAATTTCTTAAGCTTGACATCAACTATTGTTGGCCTCATTCTCACAAGGCTGGTTTGAATCTTTTTCTGTTAGCCTGTTTGGTGAGGAATTATTTGATTAATTGTGGCTTGTAGGTAAGAATTATTATGATTTTTTTTTTGTTCATCTTTTTCATTTATCAAATTTTAATTCACAATTTATTTTATATATATTGTTATGTAGGGAATCAAAATTTGAGGACCAAAAAACTTTGATATTCAACTTTTACATGGATTCAGTTGTTCAATCCACATTGATTCTATCTTTTATCAACACCAAACTATCATTGTAGCATTTGGTGTGATTTAGTGATTAATCCACATTGATTTTATCTTTTAGCAACACTAAATCATTGCGGTACCATCATGTAACTTTTGTTATATTATTTGTATTTTGTTTAAGCTGCTGCACATGTTTCTATTGAAATTATTTATAAAAGAATATTTGTCACTGATTACTAAGTCATTGTAATCGCATCGTGTATCTTTTGGTGTATTATTTGTATCTTGTTTAAGTTGTACATGTATTTGTTGAGGTTATTAAAGAATATTTGTCATTGATTCATTGATTACTAAGTCATTATAGTAGCGTTGTGCAGCTTTTGGTGTATTATCTGTATTTTGTTTAAGCTACATATGTATTTGTTGAAATTATTTATAAAAAACATATTTGTCCATTGATTCATTGATTTTTTTTCCCTAGAGGTAATTAACAAAATCAATTTCAACCATATATTTGTCTATTAATTCATCGATTTTTCTTTTAGAGGTAATTAATAAAATGATCATTTTAAATATATGAAGTAGAATAAAATGAATTTCAACAACCATCTTCTTGAAAAAAAACTAAAACTTAATTAAAAGTATAATTTATAATATATTTCCAATTGCATAATCAATTAGAACTAATATTTTTCGACTATAATTTATTTTTTAAAACCGTGTTTGCCCCTAAAATTTAGTATATTTATAACAGTAATTAGTTAGTCGAAATTGATATGATGGGCGGGCGGCGAGAATTAATAGGGTAAGAAAACTAGATTTCGTTCAAGTACTTAGACCAAACCAACGTGATTAAGTTATGTTAATCAAAGCGTGATTAGATCTAAATTCTGTCCAAGCGACTCAATGAGATTTTAATAACATGTAATGTGAGATTAGATTATGCTCTAATTCAAACGACTCCACAAGAGAGATTTTGATAAATAATTCCAAAGGGAATTATAAAAAAAATTATTGAATAATTGAATCTGAGCTATGAAAATAACAATATCTCTCTATTTATAATAGAGTAAACCAACTTTCCTAAGTTAACTAAATCTCATACCTTAATCGACTGTAATGAAAATAGAAAGTCCTAAAATAATGAATATCATGATTGACTCTAAGTAAAATAGAAAGTTCTTAAATAATAAAATTCATAAAATAACGTCCTACATCAGTCTCTCCTTCTTAAAAGAAACTCATCCTCGAGTTTGAATACAAATGGAGGATGAAACTTGTAGTATAGTAGCAAATCATCTTATTGTCCTTCTCATCAATCTTTCTTGAAACTTTGAAGAATCCATACTTCATTAACTTTCTTCGCTTTTACATTCTTCGTTGCGATGATGACTTCCAAGAATGAATAATGATTAAATAACTCTTGCCCTTCTCCAATTGTCCCTCAATGCGCTCTCCAATAAGTTTCACCTTTGCAATTAAATCTTCTTCAAGCACAATCTTCTTGTCTTCAATGTGAATAGGTAGAACTATTTCAATCATTTTAACTTCTTCAACTTGATTTTACTGCACAACTTCAATTGTGCTATTAGGCTCAATGTGCAAATCAAGAGTTGGTTGTTCTTCTTCTTTAAAAATCCCAAAGAGATAAAAAATCTCATCATCTTCAACGCTTGTCTTATCCTCTAAGGAAACATTATGCACATTCTCACATAGATTATCATATTGAAATTTTAAATCGATAATAAATTGTATATTTTCATATGGAATTTTAGGCACATCCTCGATATGTGGAGAGGCACAAACTTCTTTCATGTGTATGTCTTTCACTTTTAGGCATTTGGCTTGTGATAAGATTAGGGATCTCAAATTGGTGTCGAGGATGAGGTTGTCTTGATTGCTTCAATGTGGCTTCTTTCTCTTCTAATTTGTGATAAAGTTTGTGATTCAATTTGCTTTGCTACAAGAATTGCATGTTGAAAGTGTATTTAGTGTGTGCAAGCCCTTTCATAAATCTTATAATTGTATTCCCTTGAGGCTCATAATAATAAGCGCATCCATGAAGTTACTCAATCTCATAAGCATAAGTAGAAGCGGATCATGTACCTTACTATACTAAACAATAATCAAGAGTTAGTTGTATGCGGCAATTGTGATGGTCGTTTACGTTTGGAGTTTTTGTTTTGCTGGATTTTTCGTGTTTTGTTGTTTTTGGTTTTTTTTTTTTTTTTGGCGATGGATTTGGTGGAATGGATGTGGGTATTGCAGCTATGCGATTCATATAGAACGCTGCGATAACAATTGATGGGCGAGCGTGGCGGAGCGAAATTAATAGGGTAGGAAAACTAGATTTCGTTCTATCACTAGATCAAGCCAAGCGATTGGAATTGCGCTCTAATCAAGCGTAATTAGATCTCGTTCTAATCCAACAACTCGATAAGATTTTTAATAACGTGTAATGCGAAATTAGATGGCCTTTCTTGTAAAAGCGACTTGAGAGATTTTATTGAATAATAAAAATAATTTTAATAAATTATTTTAATAAAAATAATAAAAAGAATTTTGGCTTTCATCAGACAAGTGTGTGATAAAATTAATTTAACTTCTAAAGTACTGCGGTTAGCGTTTACTAAATATTTTACTGTTGTAACTTAAAGATTAGAACTGTCAATCACAATACCAATCCTGGGCTATAATAAAATTTTGATTTCAATTAAAGTGATCAATCGGCCTAATTGGTGCAGGGGTCCAAGAGGATGTGGATGGCAGCACATAGCTGTGTTGGCTAATTTGGCAAAATTCTATTTAATTGGCATGCCACTTTCAGCTGTTCTTACATTTAAGTTGAATTTATGTTAAGGTTAGATCAACTAATTACTTTTTCAAACTTTCACTAATTGTTTCACTTCCAATTCAATGACTTTATTAGCTTTATCATGTTTTGAATAGGGTTTGTGGATTGGCGTAACTTGTGGCCTCTGCTGCCAAGCCATCACCTCTTAGAACTCATTGCATCGTGCAGAAGTTGGACTAAATTGGTATTCTTGTAAACAGAGATAGAAACGTCTATTTTTGTTTAACCAAGTTTCTTTGTGAACTAAGAAACAAAAACATATAAACACACGTTACATATTAAATGCCTAACTAGGGGATTTAGAAATTTAGAGATTTGTGTTAATCTCAAGTAGGCCTATTGGATGCTGAAACTTCAATTTATTCATTCATATGAAATAATGCTTGAAAAATTTTGTATCTATAAGAGAGTTCAGTAAGTTCAGTATACTATGTTTTTGTTTCCGAAATGTTCCATATAAGGTAGTCAAATTGTAAATTATGGACATCTTCTCTTTACCTAGATGAATTTATTTAGTTTTGAGAAAACTGTAAATATATTACAATCGAGGGTTTAGGAAGTCTAAATTTATACACATAGTGTATTTATGGCATTGTATTGTATTATATTGTATTGTATTATTTTAATAATGGTGTATTGTATTACGTTATATTGCATTAATATTGTATTATAATAATGTTGTATAATGTTTGGTATTCTGTTATCTTGTATTAATTTTTATTTATATTTTATTTGGTTTTGTACTGTATTGTTTTTATTTTTTGTGATTTATTTATATTATATATTCAAAAATAATATTTATTAGTACTTAGAAAAATATTAAATATAAAAATTTTAAATTTTAGAAATTTAATATTTTTAACATTTATTATTAGTTATATTAAATTATAAATCTTGCTAATAAGTATAATGTAAATATAAAAAATATAATAATGTAAAATTAAAAATATCATATAATATTATTGAATAATAAATTATTGATTTATATTAATAATTATAATGTAAAAATAAAAAATTAACATTAACATTATATAATATAATATTATATTATATTATATTAAAAGTTAGATTTAGTTATTATTATAATTAAAGTTTTTTAAAAAAAAAAAAAAGAGGCAAGCTTTATTAGCTCACCCCTTTAATGCAATGCTCTGTGTGTTGGTTTTGATGCCAAACATGAGTGTGTATTAATTTAATACAAAATAATACATTTATGCAACCTTATGCGGGCCACCAAACATGCCCTTAAAGCATAATTTAAAATTTTACACCTCGTAGAAATAAGATCTAACCACACATCTAAAAAGAACATCACCTCTCTCCCACATTTGTGGGAAGAGATTTTGTATGGGAAATTTACAAAAATAACCATAAAATTTTTGCGTTTTTAGCTTTTTTAAAGTTTTTATCATGTGGCAAATAAATCTTTATATTTGGAGTACATTATAAATCAACTTTACATCAGTAATTTACTGAAGGCGTGCCATTTTTTCAATTAAACCAAGTAAATACGGATTTTCCTCAACAAACATGGCCTTCATCGTCTACCAAGCTTATTCGTTGCATAAATCAATTGCATAATCGAATATATAACTTATCAATGTGAGAGCTTCTTAAATTAGTTTATGCTCTTATCTGATGTAAACTTTTAATCTATTAATTTTATCAACAAAATTGGCAAATTAAAGTGGGTTTTGTTGTAAATATTGTTATTTTTCATTTATAAAACAATGTGATTTGTTAAAGTACTTAGTTTGAGTTGAGAAATGAAGAAAAACCATTGAAAACACAGAAAAATCGGGCAAAAAACGAAGTTCAGAATAAGTGAGACATGCAAGTGGGACAGGTGCATGTCTCCGTATACACATGTATTCTGCGTTTGTAATGCGGCCGAGGCACCTGTCATCGCTTCGCACATAAACAAGGATTTTATGGAGTGCGTGATTTTGAATTTGATTTGTCTCGTCGTGAAAGCTTGGTATATTATACGCACCAACGGACGATATATAGCTCGAGTTATGGAGCACCAGAAGCATAAATGAAATTTGGTGAGGCAGGACAGGCCCAGTGGGATAGTCTTTGCGTTTATGTCGGCAGGCACCTGTCTCCTGCCACTGCCACACATAAACCCATGGATTTTATGCATCGTACATGATTTTGGATTTGATTTGTCTCGTCAAGTAGGCATGAAGACGGTATATTATCTTGCAAAAGCGGACGTATATATGAGGTTACCACTTTAAACAGCATAAATGAAATTTGGTGAGGCGAGCAAGTGGGATAGAATGCTTGTGTTTATGTGCGGCAGTCGCAATAAGCTGCTTGCCATTGCACACATCGCCATTAAACCAGCTGCTCTCGGCGTATAACATTCATTTATGTAATTGGCGCGCTCTTCAGCAAGAAGTTATATATGTCGTTTAAGCGATATATCTTGCTTTCGAAAACTCTGCGGCAGCTGGATATCAAATCTCAATCGAAATCATATCTTACCTATCCGTGGAGTTAAAATAAATGTTACTATGCGCGGCGATCGCAGTGAGTGATGCAGTGCTGTCATGCAGCCAAGCAGACACTCATCGGCTGCTGTCTGTGAAATTCATTTATGTTCAGCATCATGGTAGTTTTGCGGCGTATAATCTTGTTGGCTCGGCAGCAAATCGTATCTTTCGTAAATCGCTGAACATGTCTTGGCGGCGGTGGGCAATGCTGTCGCCAGCAAATGCGATCGTTATGTCAGACATGCCTTTATCACAAACAAATATACTGCTGTTGAACTAAATTTTTACACTACGTATTTTCAATATTTCTTGTTCTGGCTATTATCTTTGCTGAAATAAGGCATTATTTTATGATGAAAAATAACAATATTTAGCAAAACCCACTTAACCCCGAATTTGAACGATAAAAGTAATGAATTGAGTTCGTTATATGAAGCGTGGCTAATTTTAAATACCGAAAATTGATAATTATATGTTGACCGGTGATTATAGAAATGATGAGTTTGACCGAAGCGATGAAGAGCTGACAGACAGGCCAATAAATGTTACTAGCTGGGAAGTGAAAAAGATAACGTCTTTACAAGGTGATAATGTGAAAACTAACAATAAATATGGAAGTATTTAAGTAATTATGATAAGCTAGAGGAACCGTTGAAAAGCGCAAATTATGGTTATTTTTTTGTAAATTTCCATTTTGTAATGAATCTCGTGGGAGGCGGTAGGAGGAAGCAATGCGTGAAGCT